>VDFB02047397.1:122175927-122186500 GCA_007258455.2 Sequoia sempervirens
CCCAAGCCTTAGCTTTGGTATTTGCCTTGGAATACGAACCCAAAGGCTTCGAGGGCATTCCCAACGACTAGAGATGTGTTTTTGCAAATTCTACAATTTTTTCACATAATTGGGTTCGTGCTCACCGTCAAGATTGCATCTGCTTCAATATCGACAAAATCAAACACATGGGTAATGTTAAATTCTCTCTTAACTTTCCAACAATTATTTTTTTCACTTTCTGACAATGTTAGGCCTTTCATCCATAATTTCTTTTGTTTGTATGTCTGTTTTTTGTCAAAAAGCAATGTTTGGTTTTTTTTTCGTTATAAATTAACCGTTCATCGAAATTTCAAATAAATTACATTTTTAGAAACTAGACTCCATTATACAAATTTTAAAAATAAATTCTATTACTTTCCAAAATTTGTAGGGGGAGCACGGCCAAAATTTTGCTTTTTAGGAAGTACCCACTTAGAAAATTAGTAAAAATCAAATATTCATTAAAAAATTATCAAAAAATTGTGCATCAACTAGATGTTGTTAGCTAACTTCTAACCATAGTGATTTTAAAAATACTAAAAAAAGTTCACCATGCTCAGGTCATACAAGAGTTGCTATATTATGTTTTTCTTGACAAAAATAACACCAATTTGTGTACATCCCTCTTTTGAACCCCTTAATCTCAACCATTTTCAAAATAAATTAGTAGTTTAGAAAGTAGACTCAGAGCACTTCGATCCTTGTTTTTGTTCCATCTCAAAATTTTGAGTGTAACTATCCTCAATTTCACGTCCAAGGTCAACATTTCCTTATTTGAGAAAAAAAATGGCCACTTAAGCCCCCTTTTTGGGAACCATCTTGGTGCACTTACCCAAATATAAAAATTAAAAATTGAATGAAAATAAAAATAAAAAATAAAATAATAGAAATAATTCATTATATATATGTATATTAAATCTACATAGAAAATTCCACAACTCATTAATTTATATATCATCCTTAAATTCTTGGCCATTTGTTCAATATAATTGACACAAATTAAAAATATTAAAAAAAAAAGTTGATTTTGAGTGTCTCAATTAAGCCAAAAAGTGGGTCATGCTAAATCGGATCACCCAATTGTATTTTCCTTTTATTTAGAAACATAATATCCTTCTTTAAAATATCAAGGAGGACTACAAAATTGTCTTCCTCCTTCTAGTTGTGATGGATTTGGGATTCCCAAAGTTGACAAGGAAAGGTGAGTCATTAAAAGAGTAGTTCCAGAAAATCAATGCTTAGGAGCCTCTTTGATAGACTTACCAATGGATCATGCAGAGGACCTAACCACAACTCAATTGCTTTCTTGGCTTCTTCAGTAATTTGCAATCTTGAAGGGTTCTTGCAGTATTTGATAATTTATCACTAGCTTGAGGTTGTTGCACACACATATTTCTAGCCTTGGTAGCTACACAATTGTTAGGTCTAGGATTGGACTAAGAGCTATTTTGGGCCTGATGATGACTATTTTATGGTTTCCAACATTATTCCACCCACCCATCTTCAATTTTACTTATCTCAACAACTATATTAGAGGTTGGTTTGGGATTAAAGATAACTAGAGGATCACAGTCTCTAATCTTATGGTCTAAGGCTTGGCACTAAAATAAAGTACATGGATAGGTTGGTATACAAAATGTGTTGCATATGATGGATATCACCAATTTGTATATAATTACTTTCGTTTAAATCAAGTGTAAAGTCAATTTCTACATAGACTCTATGTCATGGTCCAATCAAATAGAATTTCTTAGGTTCAACACATACAACCCTCCCTAGAGAGGAATGTTGACATGGTAGAGGCAACCTAGGAAATTGAAGCCAAATAAAAACTTTAAGAGCTTGTTGGTTGGAGACTACGAAAGGTCTTATATTAGGAGAATTAACATGTAGCAAACTACATATATAGTAGGGACCATGATAAATTACTACATCCACATGGTTAGTGTCCACAAAGAAAAAGAGGAAGAAACATTTCGTTAAATACTAGATGGCATCCAATTTAACTACATGGAGAACCCATGTAGTGTTTATCCAATTGTGGAGCATGTATTCAAATGGAACATGATTGAAAAAACCAATGTACATAACTTGTAATCAAGATATTTACAAGCATGATCAAAATTAAGAAACAAAAGGACAAAATTTGATGGGTTAGTAGAAGACATACCTCATGGAATATGTTATGGACCAGCTTACAAGGTTTTATTGGTTGCTCCATTACTCACTGTAGTTCCTAATGTTTTGACATTAATTATAGAATCAAAAGATGGATGCCATTAAAAAGAATCATCCTAAGGATAAGAAACCTTTAAACAACTACAATAAATGCATGCAAGATAGCAAAATCCCATTACCTTCTCTCTTTGTGATTTGAAAAAGATGGGATGTAAGCATACAAACCAAAATCAACCTTACTTTCTTACTCTCTAACTCTCCAACTTTCTAACCTCCCTAAATATGTTTTTAATTATATTTAATAATTAAATAAAAACCACTTTACAAAAATAAATAAAAATTCATGATATATAAACACACTAAAAAAATATATAATTCAGTATATAAATTAAAAACTATTTTTTTTCTTTATATCTTACAGCACCTAATATAAACATATTGATATAACACGTTCTACCATGCCCCCTACCGATGATGGTGATCCAAGAAGAAGAAACCTCTCTCATTTGAAGAAAAGTTGCAATTCTTGGCGAATGAATGACAGACAATCAATGGCCTCAAGCTGTTGGGCGACCAGTAGCTGTGTTGGTTTCTTGCTGATCTCTTTCTGTTTTTGTGTTTCTGTTTTCTGTTGGTCTTTCTTTTATCTGTTTTCTTTTCTGAGTATCTCACTTATCGTGAGCCCCCCTCTGTGGCCTTATGACTATTTTGTAATGGATACTGGTCAAGTACCCGTCTTTAACTTAATCAAAACATATTGATATAACACCATCTTTGATGAGATGTTTTAAGTTCAAACAATGTACTTTTCAATATAAGTGAATCATTAACATTACCAAAGTTTAATCCTAACATTTATTAAGTCCTCTTCCCTACGAAATCTAGTTAAATCAATTGTCTCAAAACAAGGAATCAAGTCACAACTATATTGGATAAGGGAAAAACATGCTCCAACAACCATTTGTAAGCAAGGAATGGAATCAAAACTATATCCGATTTGCAGGATATGTGCAAAGAACAAAAGACAGGCTGTGGATTCTTTCCTGTCTCAATTCCACAGTCCATTTTGGTGTTAGTGATAATACGGCATGTTAGTCCTATTGGACAGACTCATATCTCCATCAAAGGTGGATCCACTTTCCCAGTGAATTCTGGCCGTTCACATCTGAATGCTATTGGGTTCCAACATTATCCGTGTTCAGAGTGACCAACAGCCATTTGACACTGGTAGTTTGGAGAATGTTGGACATTTATGAGTTCTATCGTCCTCCATTATAATGCTTCCTATTTGGATGTCATAAACACGTTCTTTGTTCACGTCCACATGATGCTGCTGCTTTTTTCTCCTAGACAAAAGAAAATAGACGTTACATGTTGATGGTGATGGTGATGCAAGAATCTGAACTGGATTTGGCTGGTTATAATATTCCATCTAGAGAAAATGGGTAGCTGTGAAGATGGTGGCCTTTCGTGCTTTACATACCACACCAGTTGAATGATTAGAAACCATACGATGTTTTAGATTCTCGGGACTTGTTTACAATTGGGTGAATGGAACGAAATAAAGTGCCTTTTACAGCATGTTCCTGTGGAACAAGAAGATCACCGTGGTGGAGTCGATTCGGACTGAATTATTTGGAATAAAAGCCGTACCTCAGTTAAACTTTTTGGGCCCTCCTTTAGTGTCGGTCACTTTTTTCTTCGATTCGTGTCTATCAAAGGATAGACACAAGTTAAAATAAGAGTGGAATTTGTTTTTGATCGTTTGGGGTACGGTGGCCTTTGTGTGGTTTACAAAAATGAGTGGTTTTGGTTCGTTCCTGAAGTTCAAAGAGTTTATTAAAGATTAAGTTGTGCGAGTAAGATCTGTAATATTCTAAAGGGATGAAGTCGGGATCGTGTCTTAGATTTCTTTGGTGAAATGGATAGTTCTTGGTTCTTAGTGGAAAGAAGTTGATTATTCATGCAACTTTCACTCATATACTCCATTGGTTGTTCACACAACTTCAATTCGTGCTCTCGATATCAATAGCTTGCAAAAACAATTATTGTTTGTTATAGAACCTAAAAAACATAGGTCTGTATAATTTATTCACAACTATAATTTTATGTAAAATGCTTCTACATAATTTTGTTTTTAATCAACATTTGTGATTGTAGGAGTAGAAATCATGCCTAAATTAATAAATTTGGCATAAAGTAATAATTCAATATAAGTTATGAATTTTAGATTGAGTTAGGATAGTAATTGAAATATACAAGCATGTTTTTCAAAATGATAAAGAATCATTATGACTTAGCTTTGTGTACAACTTGGTGATGTTTGACTATAGATTGACATCTAGTGATGGACACTAGCCTTTGATATTAGATCTAATTTTATGATAATCTAACAAATTGTTAATTGACCTCTATCATTTTCTAGGTTGAATCCAAGTGCAAAACTAACCTCTTCTCTTGCATATTGTGAACTCTACTATCATAATCCACCTCTCCACATGAAAATAATGTGTGAAATTTTAATGGCCTAAAACTTATTTGTCTTGCCTTTTGGAATTTTGAATTTTTAAACAAGAAATATTTATGAAAACCTTTGAGGAATCTTCTAGGAAAGAAGACAAAAAAACACATGTAAGTTAATTAATATGTTACTAAGTGTAAATGTTGGCAAGTTAATGATGCAATGAATGCACTATGTTGATTCTTAACTTGTGGTAATGTGAATTGGAGTAAAAGCTTTTAGACATCCCCTAGATCCATATAAATAGAGCAAGGTTTTGTCCTAACATGCAATTTGAAATGTTTCACATTCAATTCAAGTAGTGTTGAACCAAACTTGGATTTTTTCCAAGGATTTTTGTATGATTTATCTATATAAAAATGTGATGTATACACCAAATCCCATAGAGTTATTTTAGGTTGAGTATTTTCTAATTGTTTAATAATCAAAGCATCAACTTTCTAGTCCAAAACATTGGATATGAGTGTTTCTATATTTTAATTGTGCAATATTGTTTTATCATCAACATTTCATATCTCACTTTGTGACCCATCATCAAGATTGTTGAATAATGTCAAACTCCCATTTTATATGCAACTTGAGGTGTAAGAGAGAAGTTGAGTGTTTTAGTAAAAAAAGGTGATAGGTTGACATCTTGTCATATTCCTAACCTTTGGTGTTTATTATAACTAAATTATAATCATGTGAAGCATTGGTGACATGAAAATAAGGTATATAAGACACACAATCCATGTTGATAGATGATTGCTTAGGGTTAAAAATAGATCATGAGAGATCATGTCTAAATGTAAACATTTTTCATGTGAACTATGGATAGAAAATTATGTTATAAAAGAATGAGCTCAAGTATGTAAATGAGAGCTATAAAGAAAATAAGATGAACCAAACATTTCAAATATTTATTATTCAAATGAATAATCAAAACTCACTAATAAAAAAATGACATCATTTGGATGTCCATAACTAGCAAGCAATAACTATTTCACATGTAAGGAAGCATTAGTACACCCACCATAATCATCATGTAAAATCTCCTCTCTAAGTCTTATAATGTTGTCATGTAATGTAGGAAAATTCAATGAAGTAGCAACAAAGAGCACATGAGAAGCTAATAAACTACCATCAATTCCTCAAGCATGAATGTGATCTCTAGTGATTTTATTTTGTATAGTGCCTACTTCTAGTTCTTGGATCACCTAATTCAATACAATATGCTCTACTATGAGGACTAGAAATATTTAAAAATACCTTTAGAGGGATGTTAGATCACTAGAGTAAAAATTCTCCTAGGTTAACTCCTAAAAAGATCAACTTTATGGTTTTGTAAATGATTAAGGACAACAAGCCTCAAACTTAAAAATTACTTATGATGATTTTATAGATTCTTGGGATTCTTTCTAGGTACTCATATTAGAGTGTTAATAATACGATATGTGAATATTTTCTTAGAATTATTCTAGATGAGATAGGATGATGCACTGATTGCAATTATGATTTGTTAACAGATGAAGGGTCTAAGGAAATACTATCTAACCATATAACCTAACCCTAGACCTAAGTAGCAACACCTTAATCTAATCAAATAGTAGAATAATTTAAATTACACATAAAAATTAATAGAAAAAATGATGCATTTATTTCATTCATAATATTTACAAGTCACTGGGAACTACAATCAAACCTTGAAACCTTACAAAAATCTCAAAGTGAGAGGTATTATAGTTCAATACATTATAATTTACTAGGAACTCATTAGCAACTTACACATGATTCATGAACTAGTTCTACAACATGAGTAATATTATAAATTGTTGGCTCATTTTCCCACACCGTAATCAATGTATTGTTAGATCCTCATTGATCCACTCCAAAAAAAATGATCCTATCCACTTGGATTGACACTTGAAATAGTCTTTATGCCTAAATATCTAATTCTACTCTAAAATCTCAATATAAGATCTATCCTTTTACATTTAATTTTGTATTAATTTCTACAATGAGGGACACATACATAGTTTACACTCCTATCCACATTTTATATTTTAGTTCAATTTGTGGCATTTATGGGTAGGTGAGGTGTTCATATCCCACCCTTAGTAGGTGAGTTCATCGAATTAAATTTGGTAAATATTTATCCAATTTCATGGCACATTGGCATGTGCAAACTCATGTTAAATTGTTGTACAAGTAAAGACTACTCTCCAACAAGTTATTGTTCATATGCATAGTATGCATGCAAACAAGTAGATTAGACTTTAAAATACTAGACAAAGATTCAATATTTAACAACCATCAACAAAATTTTAGCATATATTAATCATCAACATAACTTATACATTCAACATAACTATGTTTAATAGGTCAAAATTAAAAGAATATAATTGTCAATACATATATAAAAAATATATTTACATTTAGTTTAGATATATTTTATAGGAATAATAGTATGTAACTAATGAGGATGTGAGGAAGGAAATAAACAAGTTTTCATTTTATATTCTTAAATCCTATCTTGTTCTTCTTGAAGGCCTAATATTGCCTTCATATAATATCTTCATTAGTTGGCTATATGGTTACAAATATTTGTTGTTGGAATCCCTTCAAGATTAGCTTACTTGTACTAAGGTCTAATACAAATTTTATATAACATTACACATCCCATATTGGAAGTGAAAAGTGAAAAGAATATGCATGCTACCTTACTATGATGTAAATAGTATTCCATTAAATAATGCAACATCTAGTTTTGGCCTTCACTATTTACTCTTGTTCCATAAATGACATTCAAACTTGTTAATCTCTATAACCCTACAACTTAATTGCAAGTAAGTATAATTATAGTCTATGAATCATTTCTATATACAATATAAAAATGTACGTCCTGACTTAATAAATGAGGTTACTATTCTAAAAAAAAAAGGGAAAATAATATTTAGAACATATTTCTAAATTTTTTGAAATATTTCAAATAAATTTCTAGGGGATTTTCAACATAAGGAAAGGTCCAAGCTTAGCCAACATGATAAAAAGAATACCAAATTAATTGTAAGGCTAAAACACCATATGTTTGAAGCCCTGCAATTTGTTTGTCTTTGCTTATTAATATTTCTCTTACAAATTCTTGTGAACCACAAACATTTTTAGTGCTACTCAACTAAATTCAAAGGAAATCCATAAGTAGAATGCATAAAGACTTTTAAGAAAATGCAATCCCTAATTACTTGGAATTAACCTTGAAGGAATGGTGAACCTACAACTACTTATAATTTAGCTATTCTTCATGCCTTCAAAGCTTTTCCTATAAGTTCACTTCACCTTGTAATAAAATCCAAGGTTGGAAACAATAAAATCCATGATTGGCTTGAAATTCAAACAAATAAAATTATTGTAGAAAAAAATGAAAAAAAAATCATTATTTTAAACAATTCAAAAATTACTTATAAGGTGTGAGAAATAGGGTTAAGGCTCCTTTGGCTCCATTTTTTGTTTACTTCACTATTCAAAAGAAATAATTTATTATGCTTGTTTTGATATTTTGGATAGGGTTTTGTATTTTGTCACACATGTACGCTTTGATATCTATAGAAAGTCAGTTGAGAAAATTATGGGATGGTGAGGTGTTTGTAGCCTTCTATAGGTTAAATCATTTTGATGACATTAGATTTGGCTAATCACTCTACAAGTTACTAGCAAATTGATATGTATGACTTTACATGTCAATGACAATATTAGATCTAGAATAAGTTAAACGTAGTGGCAATGTAATTATGAAGGATGAAATATTTTTTAAAAGATGTACAACACAAGTAAAAAGGAAATGAATGGAATGACATCTGGGTGGTGGGTTCAGACAATGACCAAATCATAAAACTAACAAAAGTATGCTAGGTTAACATGCTAGTTAAGATCAGCCCACTAACACCCATAACGTATAATCATACACATAGAAATTTCAAATGAAAGGAAATACACACTTAACTAAAGATAAATAAATAAGGATCAACTCAATTTTAAAATTTTGATCCAATCTTAAACTATATACTTTGTTGAGGTTTGAAATAAATAAAATATCAAAACCACTTAGATTTTTCCTCTATTAGCTTAGCATGTTTCTCATAAAATTTAACACCTCATTTTGACCTGAATACATTAATAAGAAATCACCAAAGAAAGGAAAAAATAAAATGAAGGTGTGTCACACTAGTCTTAACTTTCATCTCATTGGTACATCAAAGAAGAACTTGGTAGTATTGATGCAAGAGTTGCTAGAATTTTATTATAATGAAATAATTGTTCAAGGACATTTAATGATTAAAAAGAATAATACAAAGAATTATCATCTTACATCTAAAGAGTAATAATAAAAAATATGATCAATTATCAAATTCACTGATAGAACAAACATTTTGGATGTTTTTATTTCATCTAATATTTAGTGGGTTATAGTAGAGAAAACCATAAGCATTATTTATTTTAATTTACCTTTTTCCTTTTTCATAATATCACATTCTTTATAATGTCTGGATTATTTAAATATATAAAAATGTGTATACAATTGAAGGAATTGTTACTGATTTATTTCCTTGAGTGTGTTATCTCTTAGAAATGTTACATTGGGGAAAGGGGTAGACGGTGATCAATTTTATTCCAAGATCCTTTAGATTTCTTCTTTTCTCCTAAACCTCTCCTCAAGATTCAATCCATCTCCACACCTTCCTCATGCACTCCTCTATTCCCTTCTCCATAATTCCCCATCGTATTTCATGGTAGGTTTATAATTCCAACCCCAACCAAAATTATTGTCAATTTATCCAGTATAATGTTATGAAAAAATTAAATTTGCCTCACTCAAATAGAGTGCATCTGGATTTATTGTTTAGGGACCAATCAATTTATTTAATTCTATAATTTTGTTAATTCAAGTTTTCTAGTTGTCACTATACTAAAAAATATGTTGCAACACTCTTTTTTGTTGAGAAAGCTCGATATTAAATTATACATTGTCTATAACAACCTAAACAAATAAACAATCTAAAAAGGATTTCAATATAAAGTATTAAATCATCAATTATAAAAGATACAATTTTTGACTACAATACATAATATATTTATTTTTCCAATTTTTTTAATAACTAATTGTATTAAATATTCAAATTTAAATATTAACATGAAGAAAATCATGTTTCCAACTAAAATTGAAGGGGACAAGAGGTGATAAAATAGATTGAATATAATTTCAGATGAAATCAAAAAGCATGTTCAGTGGCATTGTTCCATTTCCACAAGTATGTAGTTAATTTTAACTTGCTTAGGGAATGACAAATGATCTCTAATAGGTTTTTCTAAGTTGGATGTGAATAATTAATTCTCAAAAGAATTATAAGAATTCCATTATTCCTATTCTCATTCTAAATGAGATCATATTTTACAAATTGTAATTGTTCATAGTTTTTTTTTTCTTTTAAATTTATAGAAATTATATATATTTGTTTATTGATTACAATTTAAAATAATATTTTTTGTGTATATTGAAAAATAATTTTATCTTAGTCAATCTCAATCATTTCTTATTTTCACATTTAAATATAACTCCATATCTAATCATTCATCGCCCTAGTTTAGATTCATAGGTGTAGAGTTAGTCCAAATCACTTATGTGCATATTAATTTGAGCCCTACATTTCTATTTTTTTTAAATGGGACCTTGTCCTCCCTTCATACTCACCGTTGTGAGACGAGTAAAGTGAAAAGTGTCTCAAATTACATAAAAGGGTGGTGTATTTAATGACTAAACATAATTCATTTGAATCATCTAGGATCATAAATAAATCATCAAAGAGAATCCACAAGTAT
>VDFB02047397.1:123654409-123695156 GCA_007258455.2 Sequoia sempervirens
TCCGATTTTTAGCACCAGAATATTACATTTTAAAATGTTTTTCAAATTAGATATCAAACATGATTAAGATATCCAATACAAATCAGATATCTGATTTGAATCGGATATCCGATTTGAATTGGATATCCGATTTGTAGTACTTTGGCTTGGGCATTGCTATGGAGCAATGTACTAACACCCAACCCAAAAAAAAAGTCAACTTGGGATTTTTGCATTTTTTTGGCAAGTGTCAAATGCTACTTTTTTCATGTTGCCACTTTTTGGCCCGTCATGATCCTACACATACCCACAAATTCTCTAATTGATACAAAAATGATGACTTGAAATAAATCCTTCATTGTCAAGAGTATTCCAAGTAGGGAATAACCTAGCATATGGATTCTAAGAGCTCATATATGAAGAAAAATAGAAATTCAAACTATAACATAGCAAGAACTTGGTCCTAAATTATTGTATTATCTAAAAATAGATCTATGTTTGTTGAGTCTCAACATAATGGTAAACTAGGGAGCTTACCACATGGATACCCAAATTCAAACAAGGAAAGTAGCCCTTAGGGATGTGGGGTCATCTACTAGATAATAGACATGTATCAAAGGTATTTATTCTGTACATTAAAAATTTGATCTAGTAGTTAAAAAGAAATAAACACCATGAATATTAAAGTTGCATGTGTTGTGTAGAAAAAATGCATTATATATATGTCATGTACATTTAGTGTACATTAGTTTCAATAGTCATCATATATATATGTTTTGTACATAGAGAATTTATGAGCATATTTAAAAATATATTCATTATTTCCCATCCTTTTATTTCTAGAAATGCTTCCATCAACACCTTCTAAGTGCAACCTACTCAAATTTTATAGATTTATGATTTATCTCATAAGCATACTCTACTTATATACTTAGCTTATAATATAAACAATATTTGTAATAGTAGGCATAAGCTTTGAAATACATCTTCAATTCTAGCATGAAAATTGTATAAGATTATGATCTTGAATGCTGAATTATATTTTATTGATAGCATTTTAAGATTGGCTAGTTATGACGAGGGTGATCTGCGTAGTAATTTGTTTTGTACAAATGAAAAGATACCAATCAAAAATAATATAAATGATTTTTAACTTATATGACAATTTAAGATAGAAAGTTAATATGAATACAACATTTTTTAGGTCTTCATAATTTTTAACTTTTAGAATAGTTCAAGACTTCGCTAAACCATCAACACATAGAACATTGTATACACATTCATCTTAAAAGAATCTAAAAGAAAATATAATGAAATCTTCTTTGAGCCTTTTGTGATATAGATCATGTAGAGAAAATATAAAATATAGGGAAAAATCTTAAAATATAATGAAAAGAAAAATAAATTATTTGGTTTGGGTACAATGATAAAAGTTTTGCAGAACAATCTAATATTCTCCATGGTCAAAATGTAAATGGTAGAAAATGCAAGAAAATTAGGTATGATATTCTTTAAAGTCTGGTTCTTTGTATTTAGATTATAAATGACTCGTTGTTATTGCAGGTTAATTTTATATCATTTTCCTTCCTTATTTTTGAAAATATGTGATTTATGGATTTGAAATGATGAAACTTTATTGAATGAGAGGGGATGGTGTGGATTGATAGAGAGCTAATTTAAAAATTTAGTATATTAATTGTTTTACTTGATTTTGATGGTGAGTCTCACATCTACATATTTATTTTATAGGTATTGAAAATCTAGTGATATTATTGCACAATATTTGTGAAATATGAAATGACTTTGAGAAATAAGAGTTTTTAATTACATGTCAAGTTAGGAACACATTTAATTATTGAAGGATTAATAGGTGTACAATTATATATTTTCTATTAAATAGCAAGTATGTATTGATGTTAACAACATTGTCTGTGTTTTTTTATAAATTACTTGCAAGATTGTACAAACTTTAATATAATATTTTATTATAGTTTTGTTATATTTTCAAAAGTAAAAACTTATTTATTGAATTACACTCTATTTTGTTTCATATGAATATGCATTGAACCACTAATGGTGATTCAATTGGTGTTGTCTAATAGGTGGTTGAATAGATTTTGGTGTATCAATAATACATGTAAAGTAAATTTAAAAGAATGAATTACATGACAATTATTAACACACAAATAAACATTTATTGATATTTTAGCATTCAAACAATAATGTAGATATGTTCTATTAATGAATCAAATTAGGATAAGTACCCTCACAACTATTGATACATGTTCAATTATGGGTCTTCTCCCCTACCACATGAACCAATCAAATTTTTAAAGGAAAAAAAATCATTTCATCCTACAGGGTCAAACTTAAACAGCACACTCTAAGCTTTGACTTGTTTAGGTGGCTCATCTAAAATCACACCCACTTCTCCAATAGAACC
Organism: Sequoia sempervirens; assembly: GCA_007258455.2. Lineage (NCBI taxonomy): Eukaryota > Viridiplantae > Streptophyta > Pinopsida > Cupressales > Cupressaceae > Sequoia > Sequoia sempervirens. Next base: position 123,656,832 of record VDFB02047397.1, read on the forward strand.
CACCTATTAATGTAATTTAAGACGAGTCACCTAAACAAATCAAAGCTTAGAATACGTTAATGATATCAAATTTCCACAATCCATGTTAATTCTTATGAAATGATTTTTGGATTCCATTGTGTATGATTTTTTGCATCAATGTTTCGGATCACACTCCGTGATCCATCATAGGATGAGATGTCCTATGAAATAATATTGTTATTAAGATTCAACCGTGTAGTTTTTCGAATCAAACTCATTGAACTATGTTTCTAGTCAAACTCGTTCCATATCCTATAAAATGTTTGTGTGAACAGATAAAATGTAACAGCCCATCTCCATTAATGCAACTGATTACGCTTTACTATTAAATTTCTTTTCAAAGTGGAATCCACTATCCAACATTGTTGGGTACATTTTTGTAAAAATACATGTGTTATGGCAACTCTTAATTATATCCATCACATGTATGAAAAGTTTCTGTCGCTAGATTTGTCGGCTCCGCCTAAATTCTAGAGGTTAGCAGAGCTCGAAATTGGCGGATTCACAGAGTGAACAAGTGGCCACTTAACTTTTCTGCCAAATATAAATCGACAATCCATGTCTTAAAAACGTGAAACATGGTCCTATATGCTTGGTGGCTGCTTAGCCGAGACTGAGTCAAATTAATCATGGCCTGGTCCAAAATAACTATTGGACGGTTTAAATTTTCATTGCCTGTATTTGTTGAGTTGTAAAGGGATAGTTAAGTTTTTTTAGTTTTTTAATAAAGTATGCTAATGATTATTTTGGGTGATTTTGATTAAGTGATAATACACTTGAGCAGGTTTCCACCTAAACTTTATATTCTTATATTTAATAATAATTATTTTTATTTGTTTGATATAAAATCTTTAAAAAAATGGGTTTGATATAAAATATTAAAGTTTATTAAATAGATTTTTTTTTTAAGTGTATTAAATTATGATATTAATATTAGAGTTGAATTGTGTTGTTTTCAAATCAAATTCATTGATTCATATTTTTATAAATAGTGGTTCAACAAAGTCCATCTTTTATAAAAATGAAGGGTCCACTTAACACTCATTGTATATAGATGATGCTCACAAGGGTGAAAGCATTGAGACTTTTTGAGAGGTCACCCATCCTAATATTACTCCAACTCAAGTGCATTTAATCAAAATTCCCCCTAGATCAATATCACTTAGCTTGTTATCATATTTGCAAAACTTTTAGCAAGTGTTGTCTTATGAAACATTCATCATTGAGTCCCTTTAGCTCATCAATTGATAAGTATGAGATATTTTCTATGATGTTTTAAATTATGATATTAATATCAAGATTCAATTGCATAGTTTTGGAGTCAAATTCATTGACCCATATTTCATGAGTAGTGATTCAATCAAACCCATTTCTCATGGATTGAATGGTCCACTTACTACTCATTGCATCTAGGTGATGCTCATAGGGTTGAACGAACCATCAAGATTCCTTAGGAAGTCACCCATCCTAATACTACTACAACTCCAACATCACCACTTATCAAGACCACTTAGCTTGCTATCCCATTTGCAAAATCTTCAACAAGTGTTGTACCTTATGAACCATTCATCGTTGAGCCCCTTTAGCCCATCAATTTAAAAGTATGAGATATTTTTTTATAATCTATCAAATTATGATATTATAATATTAAGATTCAACTACATAGTTTTAGACTCAAACTCATTGACCCCTATGTCACGAGTAATGATTCAAACAAACCCATCTGTCAAAAGAATGAATGATCCGCTTAACACTCGTTGCATTATCAAGATTCAACTTCCTAGTTTTGGTTTCAAACTCATTGACCCCTATGTCAGGAAGAATGATTCAAACAAACCCATCTCTCAAAAAAATGATTGATCCACTTAACATTCATTACATCTAAAATGATATTAAGAAGAAAAAAAAATCTATTTTAAAAATTTCTTTCAATCACTTCAATCTAAACTCTATACGGCTAAATTTAATCCGTAGATCATCAATTTCCAGGCTTACGTACTTGGGAGGCTTTACGTTTCATTACAAAACTTCAACCTTGATGAGAAATTTAAAGTTAGGTTTACCTGCAAATTGTAGCTATTCGACGTTAGCTGAGCTGATTAGACCATAACATATATATAAATTCATATTTATAGCTTAAAGACAGGTCAGTTTTGAATACAGATGAGATCATGTCGGATACTAATAATTGCATTTAAGGACAGGAGTAATATTCGGAAATGGGTCATTGGATTTGACAATGGCCTATCCACGCAGGCTGTAACATAATTTTCACTAAAATGCCACGTCATTGACGTAACAGCCCCTGGGAATGCAAAAGGCGTGGAATTTCCTTGCCAGTGTCACGCAATCACAGTTCCCTTCTATTTATATGACTGCTGGATTCGGGGAAAAACATCCATTATCGATTGATTAGCCCTTTCAATCCCTTTTCTGTCTTCCTTCTGGTATTTGTGGCAGCATGAATTTTTTTGAAGGAGCAGAAAAGCCATTATTTCTGTTATGTAACAGTTCCAAGAATTATACATAGATTGTAGATAAGCCTTTAGAGGATCTTGCACTTTGGAAGAAAGAAAACAAAAAAGAAAGCTGGAATATGGTGAATTCGGAAGAGAAAGGAGGGCCCCTTGGTCTGAAGTCGGTGAATCACATATCTATGGTGTGTAGATCGGTAGAGGATTCCGTCAACTTTTACGTAAACGTCCTCGGTTTTATGCCTGTCAAGCGGCCGGTATCTTTCAATTTTAATGGAGCCTGGTATGTTTGATTCAATTTTAATTATGTCATGACTTATTGAGATTCAACTCTGATTCGATTTTCACGGTGGTTTATGAAAGTGGATGCCAAATAAATAAATGCTAGGTAGATCATTGATGGTCATGGGTGAAATTTTTTTCCAAACCATTTTTCATAGAATATGGATTTGATGATTTTAAGATTATGTTTTTTTTTAATATTGGGAATCAACAATCATTAGGACTGATCTCATAATTTCATGGTCATGTTTCAAATGCTATTCATTATGACATAACATTTGAATTGGAGGTCCAATTATCATAATGAATTGATAGTTATTAAATTGAAATAATGTATTAAATGTCATTAAATCATCATCTCATAGTGTTATGATATTGCTATCAAGATTCAATTATATAATTTTTCGAGTCAAACTCATTGACTCATGTTTCATGAGTAGAGGTTCACAAGAACTCATCTCTCATGATAATGAATGGTTCCCTTAGCATTCATTGCATCTAGGTGATGTTCATAGAGGTGAAATATGGGTCAATGAGTTTGATTCGAAAAATTACACAGTTGAATCCTGATAGCAATATCATAATTTGACACTGTGAAAAATACCAACTACTTATCAATCTCATAGTTAATCATTAGATTACAATGGGAAATAAAAACTCTAACATAAAATATATTCTTTGTATACTCTGAAAGAATTCTAGATGAATTGATTGACTCCAGTAAATTATTCACTCTCCCTAATTGATGTGTGCTCTGAATAATTGAACAGGCTGTTTAATTATGGGATAGGCATACATTTTCTACAGAGTTCCAATCCAGAGAATGCAGTGAACAAGGAGATAAATCCAAGGGACAATCACATTTCATTCCAGGTATATAGTGTAATCATTAAATTGTATGATTGGATCTATTAAATTGTAAAGCATCAGGCTCTCATATTTGGATTTGCAGTGTGATGATATGCAAGGTGTAGAAAGAAGGCTGCAGGAAATGAAGATCAAGTATGTGAAACGCTTAGTGGAGGAAGGAGGCATATATGTAGATCAACTCTTCATACATGACCCCGACGGTTTCATGGTAGAGATCTGTAACTGCGAGAATTTACCAGTGGAGCCCACCACCTCTGGGCTTGCGCCACTCTGTTTCACATTACCCTCATCCGTGCAACCCTCCCATCACCATGCAAAAGACTACATCAGTTCTGTCAGTACAACAAGAGATTGCTCTATAAATTTGTAGCTCGTGATAACTCTCAAAATTGAATCTTGAAGATGTGTTTGCTATTGTTGTTCTGAATTTATAATTTAGGGTGGGTGGAGAGGGTGAAATATTTTTTTCAATCTGATTGTTTCTTGGGTTTAAATATTATTTCTAGATTTGATTGTGTTGGTGTTTTTTCATCTTCGGATCACCTTTTATGATCCATCATCAGAATGATAGAGTAGAAAAGAAAAATACCTCTATCATTAATGTTTTGGATCAATAGAGAGCTGAAGAAAAAAATGCCTCTATCATCTGAGTTGTAATTTGCCAGGAATATGCCTTGTGCCATGCCAATATATATTATCTGTTAAATCTTGCATGCAGTATGGGATGTAAATACTGGGCCATTCATGGATCGGATCTGAATCTGATAGGTTCCTAATCTTGAATTTTTTGCTAAAGAGAAAAGAAGAAAAGTATCGAACAACTTTTGCAAAAATATCTTGAAAAAAATTTAGTTGATTTACTTGAGCATAAGTAAGAGAAGTGATAATGCTACCCCTTCTGCATTCCTTCACAAAGTTATACGGGTAAATTTAATCCACAGATAATCAATTTCCAGGCTTACCTACGTTTCATTAGGAAACTTCAACCTTGAATAGAAATCTAATTGGTAGCACAATATTCTAATGTTTAATAGCGAATCTCTTTACCTGCAGTTAACTATTCGACGTACGAAGAGCTGATTAGAACAGGTCAGTTTTGAATACAGTGGAGATCATATCGGACACTAATAATTGCATTTAAGGACAGGACTAATATTTGGCCAATTTAATTAATGAAATTCATATTGACCTTGAACCTGGTAACACCATCATTTTAATGCGTTTAATGAGCAATACAATATGCATATCGCACATGGGCTGACCTGGAATTGGATGCACATTGAACATTTATCGTCTGTAGTGAGTATGGTGGGTCATTGAATTTTAGCAATGGCCAATCCACGTAGGCTGCAACTTATTTTTTACTAGGAATGCGAAAAGCGTGGAATCTCTTCGTCAGCGTTGCGCAATCACAGTTTCCTTCTATTTATATGACTGCTGGATTCGGGAAAAAAAATCCATTATCAATTGATTAGCCCTTTCAATCCCTTTTCTGTCTTCGTTCTGGTTTTTGCGCGAGCTATAAAATCTTGGTAGGAGCAGAAAAGCCATTATTTCTGTTAAGTAACAGTTCCAAGAATTATACATAGATTGTTGCTAAGCCTTTAGACGATCTTGCAATTTGGGAGAAAGAAAACAAAGAAGAAAGCTGAAATATGGTGAATTCTGGCGAGAAAGGAGGGCCCCTTCGTCTGAGGTCGTTGAATCACATATCTATGGTGTGCAGATCGGTAGAGGATTCCATTAGCTTTTACGAAAATGTTCTCGGTTTTATTCGTGTCAAGCGGCCGGGATCTTTCAATTTTAATGGAGCCTGGTATGTTGGATTCAATTTTAATTATGAAATGACTTATTGGGATTCAACTCTGATTCAGTTTATGAAAGTGGATGCCAAATAAATAAATGTTATGTAGAGCATGAGGAGTTATTTTTGAACCATTACAAAATATGGATTGATGATTAAATTGAAACAACGTTTTAAATGTTTTTTCTTCTTTTTATATGAGGAATCAATAATCATTATAACTGACCCAATAATTCTATGCCCATTTTTTTTTTTTTTGAACAAAGCAAAGAATTTACAAAGAACTACCAGCAATACCTGAAAACTAAGGCCAGGCTAAAAAAAATTAAAAAAAAAAAAAACCAGTCAAACAATACAATAACTGTACATTCTTCAAATGTCACTCATTATGACATAACATTTGAATTGTAACTCGAACCTGCCACCATTGTCCATAATGAATTGACAATGATTAAATTGAAGCAATACATTAAATGTTACTAAATCATTATCACATAACCAATCATTAGATTAAAGTGGGGAATAGAAACTCTCACATAAAATATATTCTTTGAATATCGGAAAAGAATTCCAGGTGAATTGCCTGAAACTTTTGTTATTCACTCCCCATAATTGATGTGCACTATAAATAATTGAAAAGGCTGTTTAATTATGGGATGGGCATACATTTGCTGCAGAGTGCGAACCCAGAGAATGTAGTGAACAAGGAGATAAGTCCAAGGGACAATCACATTTCATTCCAGGTATATAGTCTAATCATTAAACTGTATGATTGGATCTATTGAATTGTTAAGCATCAGGCTCTCACATTTGGGTTTGCAGTGTGATGATATGCAAGGTGTGGAAAGAAGGTTGCAAGAGATGAAGATCAAGTATGTGAAACACATAGTGGAGGAAGGAGGCATATATGTAGATTAGCTCTTCATACATGACCCCGACGGTTTCATGGTGGAGATCTGTAACTGCGAGAATTTACCAGTGGAGCCCATCTCCTCTGGGCTTGCGCCACACTATTTCAGATTACCCTCTCATCTGCGCAGCCCTCCCATCGCCATGCAAAAGACTACATCGGTTTTGTCAGTACAACAAGAGATTGCTCTATAAATTTGATGCTCGTGATAACGCTCAAAATTGAATTTTGAGGATGTGTTTGCTATTGTTGTTCTGAATTTATAATTTACGGTGGGTGGAGAGAGTGACATATTTTTTTCAATTTGATTGCTTTCTTGTGGTCTATCAAATTTTTGAGTTTAAATATTGTTTTTAGATATGATTGTGTTGATTTTTTTCATCAACGTTTCTGATCACACACTATGATCCATCATATGATAGAGAGCAGGAAATAAAAAGAATGTCTCTATTGTCAACATTTCAGATCATTCTATGATCCATCATCAGAATGATAAAGAGCCAAAGAAAAAAATACCTCTATCTTACCTAAAATATGCCTTGAACCATGCCAACATATATATTATCTATTAAATCTTGCATGCATATGGGACGCAAATGCTGGGTCATTCATGGATCAGGTCTGAATCTGATAGGTTCCTAAGGGACTTGGATCCCAATTCCCCTTGACAAGAAGCACCAATTTCGTTATGGATACCAATTTTAATAATAAGATGGAATCTCTAAAAGTCATTGCCAATTAAAAAATATTATTTTTCATATGGACCTGGCCTCAAATAATAAATTCAATTCAACCGGATAAGCTTACAGTCACAGCCATGAAATCTTGAAGTTATTTGCTGGCTTCGAACTTTGATGGTGTGATAACTCATCTTATGGACCATCATTGACTCCAATACAACTAATAATTACACGATCATTTTAATTTTCTTTAACATAAATTCATTTAGATTTTTACTAAAAAAAATGTGATTAAAAGGTTATATTTATGCTTTGAATTTAGTTAAATATGATGTTATTTTTGGAAATGAGTTAGTTAGAATAATATGATGTATTTATTGGGTGTGAAAATAAACAAGCTGTTTTTGGTCATCACATAGAAACATATTAAGTTTTATATGTAATATATGATCCTAACAATAAAAAAAATATGTTGTTCAAATCACATAGTTCTAGAAAAGATTACCAAACTTTTTGTGCCATGATAACTTGAAACTAAGCAATAATTTCGAGTTATATGCTAGTATTAAATCTATATTGCAAGTATTTATGAAAGTTATCCCTAAGGAACTAAATGGTTAACCCCCTCAAAGAGTAGTTCAACATGTCATTAACTTACTTCCAAGAGTTGAACTTATTTCTAAAGCTCCTTATCGTTAATCAATCCACATATTAAATATTTGAAGTTCAATTATCTAAGTTAAACAAATTAATTAACCTAGTGATTATCATGGGTTGCTCCTTTAATATTTGTTAAAAAAAGAATGGAACCATGTAATTATATATTGAGTATCAACAATCCAAAAAACTCACACTAAAAAATAGATAGCCTTTACCTTAAAATAATAGTTTTTTGGATCTATTAAGTGTTGTAAAATATTTTTCAAAAATATATTTATGATCAAGATAAAATCAAACATGTGTTAAAGAACTCAATATTTCTAAAATTATTTTTAGAACTTGATATCCAGGCACTATGGAACTATTTTCCTACACCTTGTGATTTAAAACTAATGCTATGGCCTTAATGATGATTCTTTTAACCCATGCTTGGATGTCTTTTTAATATTTTTATTAGATTGTATTTTATTTTATTCAAAAACTAAAAAGTATTATGAACATCTCAAGATAGTATTTGAGCCCTTAAGAAAGAATAAGTTATATGATAGATTGAGTAAATGTGATATTTTAATTGTGAAGTCCCATACCTTGGTCATATAGTATATAATAATTTTTTTATCTAGATGATCCTACTAAGATTTTTTTAGAGGGTAACAATAAAATTTTATTTGAGTAAAGCTAATTACATACACATCAAATTGATTTATAGATAACTATAACCATCAAGATAGACCAAAGTAGAGTAATCCACTAAGGATTCTTGCAATACCACTCTACCTTACAACTAGTAACATTAAATATACATTCCATACTAGCCTTCCCTATGACTAGCATACAACAATTATTCTAGCTATTCATTTAGGATAAGTTTAAGAATTGGTTGAGTTTTATTTGGACCAACCCTCTTCAATATGTAAAATTCTAATAACCCATCTCCTCTAAGGATCATTTAGCTCGACAATAAGCCACTTTATTCTAGTCTTTAAGGATACGGACAAATGATATTAATTCAAAATTCATGGCCATAAGAATAAAATTTTCTTAGCCACTTGAGTCAATCTCCATGAGGAGCCTCACAAATTTCTTTTAATCAACAAGGAATCCAAAGTCATAGAATCAATCTCACATATTTCCTTCTTCTATGCTAGCTCAATGGCCTTGTCTAATGCCTTAAGAATTTCATAGGTTTCTATTTGTTATTTGTATGCAATCCCACATTAGTCATGAAAAAAAGCGAATTGAACCTTCACAATATTGACCAATTCCATAAATCCTAGCTCCACACTTAGATTGCCTTGAGAAAATACATCTATGTTAATCTTAAAGAAACCACTAGGAGGAGGAGACTACTTACTAGGAATGTTCACCTTTTGAGAAGGTTATATTCTCTAACCAAGCCTAGTTTGTGTTACCAAATGGGCCTAACTCCATAATTTTAGGAACATGAATGGATCTAAGAAAGATAGATATTCGACAATACTAAACTTGACATCTATAGTTTCTTTGATCATACCCCTATATCTTATGCCAAACTTGCATAGATATACTTTAACACTCTTGGAAAATATGCCCATTTCACTCAAGCCAGATCCACTAAAGGATAAAATAAGGACCAATAATGCATACCACCATAAGAAAGGACATTGAATCTAGGGGTTGGCCCATATTACCCCAAAACTCTAACAAGGGGGTAGCTAAATATCTAGAACCATTATAGGTGTTCCGCCATAAGCTCTAAATTGTTTTAAATAAGGGACATTGGAAAAAAATGTGATTAGTAGATTCTTCATTATTGTTGAAAAAGGGCACAAATGAAATTTCTCTAGAATCCTCTTTTCTTTATATTCTCCTAAGTTACCTAGGCCCATTTTTTCTGGTTTGGAAGCCATGAAAATATTATATTTTGATCAACTAATTTTATTCCAATTTTTTCTATACACCAAGGAGAGAAACAATTCCATTCTTTCCTTTGTTATAAATAATGATAACCAAGAATAACCAAATAAAATAATTTAGTGTCATGGATCCAAGATAGAATATTAGAATTATCTAAAGAATAGGAAGATATATTTACAAGGGTATATGTGAGAATATTTTTATCCTCTATAGAGCCTCTCCTAGGCCAGCTCTAGGGTTATTTTCAATGATAGATCAAGGACCTCCCTAGAGGAAGAGTACTTGAAGTCAACTACTCTTGACCATCTTGCCTCCATAAAAAACTTCACTCAAGTATTGAAACTAGGGAAAATATGAGAGAATAGGAGAATATTTATCCTAAGATTCAATATAGAACAAACCATTATTTCTATTATTAATAATCCAAAAAATTTCTTCCTAGATAAGTGAGCCCCCCCTTTTGATTGTGCTCCAAATCATCGATCCTTTTATAGCCAAGTCCATTCATGGAACATCCCTATCATCCACTCCTCACAAATAATTATAATTGAGAATTCTCATCCAAGGTTGATCTATATTTTTGTACCAATTCCAAAATAATTTAATAGGTAAATATTAACTATAGAGTTTAGATAGCCTAAGTCCTAGCCCTCCATTCTCGTTTGGTTTGCAAATGTGGTTCCAACTCACAAGGCTTCATTTATGGTAATCCAATTTTTTCCCACAAAAAATTGTTGGAAAGAGCATTAAATTATTTAAGAAGTTTTTGGGGAGTAATTAGAATTAAAAAAATGAAAATAAGAAGAGCTCGTAAGATAGATTTTAAAAGATTGAAATCTTCTTGTAAATGACAACCATCAAAAGATCCAATGGTTGGACCTCAATTATAATAGATCCATAATCATCCTTCAATGAAACTTATTGATCATTCTCAATGATATGGGGATTCCCACGTAATCAACAAGAAGTTGTCAAATATGAAAGTGAATAATATTATAAATTATATACTGAATAGGCTTAGGCATATCAAAGAAGAAAATACTAGATTTATCTTCAGTATTTTGTTGACTAGAAGAAAATAACTATATATCCAAATATTTCTTGAAATTGGTAGCCTCTCCAACCTTACCTAATCCCATTTGAACCATGTCATCCACAAACTGAAGGTGGGTTTGAGGCTCCATATTTCGAGTCCAACGTCAACCTTGAATGAGACCATTTTTTGTATGATGCTTCAATAATTTTCCTAGACCTTTAGCCAATAAAATAAATAAGGAGATAGAGGATATCCTTGTTTAAGTCCCCGAGAAGTTGAAAAGAGGTTTGAAGGAACACCATTAATCAATCCACTAAAAAAAACCAAAAGACAATAAGATGTGGTGAGGGAATGACCATCTTAGTCTATCATAGGCTTTGGACATATCAAATTTAATGAACATGGATTTTTCTTTGGTGTTAGACATAGAGTGGATAGCTTCAACTACCACAATGGTAACATCTAAGATTTGTCACCCTTTCACATATCTCCCTTGCTTAGGAGATATTAGGTGACCCAAACACTTTTTTAGGTTATCAATAATAATCTTGGTTATTATCTTGTAGGTTGCATTACATAGGAAAATAGGAAAAAAAAATCTAATGATTTGACTCCTTCATTTTTGAGGATGAGAACAAAAAGAGTAGAATTAATGATTATGAGAATTTATTTGTTTTTTTTTAGATTATTTAACAATCTCAAACAAATCACTTTTTATAATTTTTCAAAATTCCTAAAAAAATTTTATAAGAAATTCGGAAGGTCTAAGTACCCTTCTTCATCTGAAACACCACCAACAATCTCTAGCTCCTCAATGAAAATGGGTTCTAACAGAGTTTTGTTGTCAGAGGAAGGAATACATTCAATAAAAAATCTCTCCTCTTCGGAATCTTGAATTTCTTGTTTAGAAAATAAAGAAAAGTGTCGAACAACTTTTGCAAAAATATCTTGAAAACAATTAATTGATTTACTTGGGCATAAGAAAGAGAACTGATAATGCTACCCCTCCTGCATTCCTTCACAAAGTTATACGGCTAAATTTAATCCATAGATCATCAATTTCCAGGCTTACCTACGTTCCATTAGGAAACTTCAACCTTGAAGAGAAATTTAATGGTAGCACGATATTCTAATGTTTAATACCGAATCTCTTTACCTGCAACTAACTATTCGACGTTCGATGAGCTGATTAGACCACAACATATATACTTGTCATAAAGAACAGGTCAGTTTTGAATAGAGAGGAGATCATGTCGGTCACTAATAGTTGCATTTAAGCACAGGACTAATATTCTTAGGCCATTTTAATTGATAAAATTCATCTTATTGCGTTTAGTGAGCAATACCATATGCTTGCACATCGCACATGGGCTGACTTGGATTTCGATGCACATTAAACATTTATCGTCTGTAGTGAGTATGGTGGGTCATTCAATTTTGACAATGGCCAATCCACGTAGGCTGCAACTCATTTTTTACTAAAATGCGATGTCATCGACGTGACAACTGCCAGAAATGCAAAAAGCATTGGAACTCTTCGTCAGCGTTACTCAATCACAGTTCCCTTCTATTTATATGATTGCTGGATTCGGGAAAAAAACATCCATTATCGATTGATTAGCCATTTCAATCCATTTTCTGTCTTCGTTCTGTTTCTTTTCGTGCCAGCCTTACCAGCTAGATCTTCTTGCTAGGAGCAGAAACGCCATTATTTCTGCTAAGCAATAGTTCCAAGAATTATACATAGATTGTAGCTAAGCCTTTAGAGGATCTTGCAATTTGGAAGAAAGAAAACAAAGAAGAAAAGCTGAAATATGGTGAATTCCGGAGAGAAAGGAGGTCCCCTTCGTCTGAGGTCGCTGAATCACATATCTATGGTGTGCAGATCGGTAGAGGATTCCATTAGCTTTTACGAAAATGTTCTCGGTTTTATTCGTGTGAAGCGGCCGGGATCTTTCAATTTTAATGGAGCCTGGTATGTCTGATTCAATTTTAATTATGAAATGATTTATTGGGATTCAACTCTGATTCAGTTTTCATGGTGGTTTATGAAAATGGATGCAAATAAATAAGTGCTAGGTAGATCATTGATGGTCATGAGTGGTGTTTTTTATGAACAGATGGAGAATCAACAATCATTAGCACTGATCCCATAATTCCATGCTCAGATCTCAAATGCCGCTCATTATGACATAACATATTTGAACATGTGATCATTGTCCATAATGAATTGATAATGACTAAATTGAAACAATGCATTTAATGTTACTAAATCATCATCACATGGTCAATCATTAAATTAAATTGAGGAATAAAAACTTTAACATAAAATATATTCTTTGTATAGAGGAAAGAATCCCAAATAGATTGCTTTGACTCTCCCGAAACTTTTGTTATCCATTCCCCACAATTGATGTGTGCTCTGAATAATTGAACAGGCTGTTTAATTATGGGATAGGCATACATTTGCTGCAGAGTGCCAACCCAGAGAATGTCGTGCACAAGGAGATAAATCCAAGGGACAATCACATTTCATTCCAGGTATATAATGTAATCATTAAACTGTATGATTGGATCTATTGAATTGTAAAGCAGCAGATGCTCACATTTGGATTTGCAGTGTGATGATATGCAAGGTGTGGAAAGAAGGCTGCAGGAGATGAAGATCAAGTATGTGAAACGCATAGTGGAGGAAGGAGGCATTAATGTATATCAGCTCTTCATACATGACCCCGACGGTTTCATGGTGGAGGTCTGTAACTGCGAGAATTTACCAGTGGAGCCCACCGCCTCTGGGCTTGCGCCACTCTGGTTCAGATTACCTTCTCATCTGCGCAACCCTCCCATCGCCATGCAAAAAACTACATCAGTTTTGTCAGTACAACAAGAGATTGCTGTATAAATTTGTAGCTCGTGAAAACGCTCAAAATTGAATTTTGAGGATGTGTTTGCTATTGTTGTTCTGAATGGAGAGAGTGACATATATTTTTTCTAATTTGATTGGTTCCTTGTGGTCTATTCTGGGTTTAAATATTGTTTCTGGATTTGATTGTGTGGGTGGAGAGAGGAACATATTTTTTCCAATCTGATTGGTTCCTTGTCATCTATTCTTGGTTTAAATATTGTTTCTGGATTTGATTGTGTTGGTGTTTTCATCAACGTTTTGGATCACACTCTGTGATCCATCATCTGAATGATAGAGAAGAGAAAAAAAGAATGCCTCTATCATCGAAGTTTTGGATCATTCTTTGATCCATCATCAGTATGATAAGGAGCCGAAGAAAAGAACACCTCTATCATCTGGGTTGTAATTTGCCAGGAATATGCCTTGCACCATGCCTATATATATATATAAATTATATGTTATCTATTAAATCTTGCACGTAAATACCAGGCCATTCATGGGTTACGTCTGAATCTGATAGGTTCCTAAGGGACTTGGATCCCCATTCCCGTCGACAAGAAGCAACAGTTTCGTTATGGATACCAATTTCAATAATAACATGGAATCTCTAAAAGTCATTGCTAATTAAAAAATATTCTTTTCATAAGGACCTGACCTCAAATAATAAATTGAATTCAACCGAATAAGCTTACAGTCACAAGTATGAAATTCTTGGAAGTTATTTGCTGGCTTCGAACTTTAATAGTGTAATAACTCATCTTATAGACCATCAATGACTCCAATACAACTAATAATTACACGATCATTTTAATTTTCTTTTTAACATAAATTTTCACTTCAAAAAAAAAATTGTGACTAAAAAGGCTATTTTTATGTTTTGAATTTAGATAAATATGATGCTATTTTGGGAATGGATTGGTTAGAATAATATAATGTATTTATAGGGTGTGAAAATAAACAAGTTGTTCCTGGTCATCATATGGAAATATATTAAGCTTTATATGTGATATATGAACTTAACAATTAGAAAAAATTATGTTGTTCAAATCACATAGTTGGAGAAAATATTGTCAAGCTTTTTGTGTCATGATAACTTGAAACAAGACAATAATTTCAAGTTATATACTAGTATTAAATCTATATTACAAGTATTTATCAAAGTTATCCCTAAGGAACTAAATGATTAACCCCTGAAAGAGTAGTTCAACATGTCATTGACTTACTTTCAAGAGTTGAACTTATTTCTAAAGCTACATATTATTAATCAATCCACATATTAAATATTTGAATTTTAATTATCTAAATTACTTAAACAAATTAATTAACCTAGTGATTATCATGGGTTGCTCCTATAATATTTGTTAAAAAAGAATGGAACCATGTAATTATATATTGAGCATCAACAACCCAAAAAGCTCACACTACAAAATAGATACCCTTTACCTTAAAATAATATTTTTTTGGATCTATTAAGTATTGTAAAATATTTTTCAAAAATATATTTATGATCAAGATAAAATCAAACATTTGTTAAAGAATTTGATATTTCTATTTTTTTTTAAGAACTTGATATGGGCACTATGAAATTATTTTCCTACACCTTGTGGTTAACTAACATGCCAACTAATTTTATTGCCTTAATAATGATTCTTTCAAACCATACTTGGATGTCTTTGTAATATTTTTATTAGATGATATTTTATTTTATTCAAACATAAAAAATTATTGTGAACAATATCTCAAAATAGTATCCTTAACCACTTCCGCCATAAGGTGCAGATTTCTCTGCCTCATTATTTGTTTTGTTCGTTGAGCAATAGCCTTGAGGACCACTAGAAAAATCCCAGGAGATACCCTATTCTTCATCCTAGTCTAATTAGGTTAATATATGAACACTATCAAAGCCTGTTGGCTTTATCCAAACCGGTTGCCTCTACGACATCTGAGGACTATGAAATGGACAGTGGTGGTTTAGATAATCAACCTAACCAGGAGAGAATTGTTGAAGCCCACCCGTCCCCTGTGCTGTCTGGTAAGAAAACCCAGCTTAGTAAACCCCAACTTGCTAAAGCTAACCCTAAGATCTATCCTGACTACCTGGTTCCCTTAAAGAATCCCGCTCTCAAGGGCTTCCCTACCAATAAGTTGGTTTCCTACTCTGTGGAATCTTTGGAGGACAAAATTAAGAACCCTGAAGCTAGCAGAAACTCTGTGTCTACCACTCTTGCCTCTTTCAGAGTTGATGGTACCAGATTTCCTAGCTCCCCCAATCTGGATGATGTTAACCTCATTTTAGACTGGGTTCAGTCTAGAGATATTCTTGCCTCTACCAGAAGTGGCATTGATGACATTTTCAGGGTTTTGAAATGGACCTATCAAGAAATTAATGATCTTAATCATAGAAATATGGTTCTTAATAGCAAGTTGGAGGAACTAGAATTGAAGCTATCCGCTCTTAGCAATGAAAAAGGAAAATGGAAAAAGAACAATACTGAAACAGGAGAAGATGACATTGAGGACAAGTATAAGACTTTATAAGCTGAAATTGTTAAAATAAAAAATAACATGAAAGCTGTTGTGGAACAAAACCATAAAATGGCTAGGAACAATGCCATTATCATCAATGCAATGTCTAAAAAGTTGGAGAAGTCACAACAGGGCTCACTGGTTGTTGATCTAGAAGAGGAAAAGGATAAAAGCAAGAATGAGGACCAAGGTATATTGAAAAGGACCCGTGCCAACCTTAAGAGGAAAGCGCCTCCTACTACCTAGATGGTCCATATCTTAAAGAGGGGGGTTCAGGAAATGAACGACTTGGAAGTTGAGATTGCAGAAACATTAAAGTCCCAAGTTTAGTTGTTGTTGGCATTTTGTCTGTTCTTTTTGGGTTTTTTCTGAGGCCCTTGCTGGCTTTTTTGGTGGCTATGGCTTTTTTATTTTGTTGTTTTCTTAACAACCTTTTTGCTTATGGTGACTTTGATGATCTTATCTTTTTTATGTAAACTTTGTGGTTTTGGGTCCCTATAAAATCCATTTTTTCCTCTTTCAAAAACATCTCAAAATAGTATTTGAGCCCTTAAGAAAGAATAAGTTATATGAAAGATTGAGTAAATGTTATTTTTTTATTGTGAAGTGTCATACCTTGGTAGTATCTAATATTTTTTTATTTAGTTGATCCTACTAAGATTTTTTTAGAGGGTAAAAATAAAATTTTATTTGAGGAAAGCTAATACATACACATCAAAATGATTTATAGATAACTATAGCCATCAAGATAAACCAAAGTAAAGTAATCCACTGAGGATTCCTGCAATACCACTCTACCTTACAACCAATAACATTAAATCTATCATCCATACTAGTCTTCCTTATGACCAACATACAACAATTATTCTATCTATTCATTTAGGATAAGTTTAAGAATCTATTGAGTTTTATTTGGACCAACCCTCTTCAATATGTAAAATTATAATAACCCATCTCCTCTAAAGACCATTTAGCTAGACAATAAGCCACCTTATTATAGTCTTTAGGGATGTGGAAAAATGATATTAATTCAAAACTTATGGCCATAAGAATAAAATTTCCCTAGCCACTTGAGTGAATCTTCATGAGGAATCTCACAAATTTGTTTAATTTAACAAGGAAACCAAAGTCATAGAATCAATCTCACATATTACCTTCTTCCATGCTAGCTCAATGGCCTTGTTTAATGCCTTCAAATTTTTCTAGGCTTCCATTTGGCTATTTATATGCAATCCCACATAAGTAGTAAAAAAAAGTGAATTGAACCATCACAATATTGACCAATTCCATAAATCCTAGCCAAACTTAGATTTCCTCAAGAAAATTCATCTATGTTAATATTAAAGAAACCACTAGGAGGAGGAGAATGTTTACCAGCCATGTCCACCTTTTGAGAAAGTTATATTCTATGACCAAGCCCATTTTTTGTGACACCAAATGGGACTAACTCATTAATTTCAGGAACATGACCATCCGAGGAAGATAAATATTCATCAATTCTAAACTTGGCATCTATAGTAAATCTTTGATCATACCCCTAATCTTATACCAAACTTGCATAGCTATACTTCAACACTCTTGGAAAATATGTCTATTTCACTCAAGCCAGATCTACCAAAGGATAAAATAAGGAGCAATAATGAATACCACCATAAGAAAGGACATTGAATCTAGGGGTTGGTCCATATTACCCCAAAAATCTAACAAGAAGGTAGTCAAATATCTAGAACTATTATAGGTGTTCCACCATTTAAGCTCTAAGTTGTTGTAGAGAAGGGACATTGGAAAAAAAGGTGATTAGTAGATTCTTTACTATTGCTAAAAAGGACACAAATGGAAGGTCTCTATAATCCTCATTTCCTTATATTCTCCTAAGTTACGTAGGAATTCGATTTGGTTTAACAACAACATGAAAATATTATATTTTGATCAACTGATTTTATTCCAAATTCTTCTAGACACCAAGGAGAAACAATTCCATTCTTTCCTTTTCTATAAATAATGATATCTAAGAGTAACAAAATAAAATAATTTAGTGTCATGGATCCATGATAGAATAGTAGAATCCTCTAGAGAATAGGAAGAAATATTTACAAGGGTAGATGTGAGAATATTTATATTTACAAGGGTAGATGCGAGAATATTTTTATCCTCTATAGAGCCTCTCCTAGGCCAACTCTAGGGTTATAATTCCAATGATAGATCAAATACCTCCCTAGAGGAAGAGTACTTGAAATCAACTACTATTGACCATCTCGCTTTCATAAAAAAATAACTCAAGGATTGAAGCTAGGGAAAAGACAAGAGAATAGGAGGATATTTATCCTAAGATTCAATCTAGAACAACCCACTATTTCCCTTATTAATAATCCAAAAAATTTCTTCCTAGATAAGTGAGGCCCCCCTTTTGATTGTGCTACAAATCATCAATCCTTTTCTAGTCAAGTCCATCCATGGAACATCCCTATCCTCCAATCCTCCCAAATAATTATAATTGAGAATTCTTTCCCAAGCTTGATCTATATTTTTGCACCAATGCCAAAATAATATAATAGGTAAAGCCAAACTATATAGTTCTAATAGCCTAAGTCCTAGCCCTCCATTCTCTTTTGGTTTGTAAAAGTGGTTCTAGCTCACAAGGCTTCATTTTTGGTAATCCAAATTTTTCCCATGAAAATTGTTTGGAAAGAGCATTAAATTCTTTAAGATTTTTTTGGGAGTGGATAGAATTAAAAAATTGAAAATAAGAAGATCCTGTAAGATATATTTTAAAAGAGTCAATCTTCTCTTAAATGATAACCATCAAAAGATCCAATGGTTGACCCTCGATTATAATATATCCATAATCTTCCTTCGATGAAACTTATTGAGCATTCTTAATGATATGGGGATTCCCATGTAATCGACAAGAAGTTTTCAAACATGAAAGTGAAGAATATTAGAAATTATATATTGAATAGGCTTAGGCCCATGTTGAAGAAGAAAATACTAGATTTACCTTCATTTTTTGTTGACTAGAAGCAAATAAGTATATATCCAAGTTTTTCTTGAAATTAGTAGCCTCTCCAACCTTACCTAATCCCATTAGAACCATATCATCCACAAACTGAAGGTGGATTTGAGGCTCCATATTCTGAGTCCAATGCCAACCTTAAATGAGACCAATTTTTTTGTATGATGCTTCAATAATTTTCCTATACTTTTAGCTGATAAAATAAACCAATAAGGAGATATAGGATATCCTTGTTTAAGTCCCCGAGAAGTTGAAAAGAGGTTTGAAGGAACACCATTAATCAAAATAAATAATGAAGTTGAGGTTGCACAACTCATAACCCAATCAATCCACTCACAGAAAAAACCAAAAGACAATAAGATGTGGTGAAG
Source organism: Sequoia sempervirens (assembly GCA_007258455.2). NCBI lineage: Eukaryota > Viridiplantae > Streptophyta > Pinopsida > Cupressales > Cupressaceae > Sequoia > Sequoia sempervirens. Next base: position 123,676,280 of record VDFB02047397.1, read on the forward strand.
GAATGACCATCTTACTCTATCATAGGCTTTGGACATATCAAGTTTAATGAACATGGATTTTTCTTTGGTATTAGACATAGAGTGGATAACTTCAACTTCCACAATGATAACATCTAAGTTTTGTCACCCTTTCACATATCCCCCTTCTTAGGAGATATTAAGTAAACCAAACACATTTTTAGGTTATCAACAATAATCTTGATTATTATCTTGTAGGTTGCATTACATAAGGAAATAGGAAAAAAAATCTAATTGTTTTCCTCCTTTTGGGGGGATGACAACAGGAACAATAGAATTAATGATTCTGAAAATTTGTTTACTTTTTTGAGATTCTTTAACAATCTCAAGCAAATCATTTTTTATAATTTCCCAAAAATCCTAATAAAATTCTATAGGAAATTCATAAGGTCGAGGAGACTTGCTCTTCTTCATCTAAGCACCACCATCTTTAGGTCCCGAATGAAAATGGGTTCTAAGAAAGCTTTGCTCATATCCTCGACTACAAGAAAGGAATACATTCAAGGAAAAAACTCTCCACTTCAAAGTCTTGAATTTCTTGCTAAAGAAAAAAGAAGGAAGGTATCGAACAACTTTTGCAAAAATATCTTGAAAAAAATTTAATTGATTTACTTGAGCATAAGTAAGAGAAGTGATAATATTACCCCTTCTGCATTCCTTCACAAGGTTTACGGCCAAATTTAATCTATAGATAATCAATTTCCAGGCTTACGTACGTTTCATTAGAAAACTTCAACCTTGAAGAGAAATTTAATGGTAGTACAATATTCTAATTAATAGCGAATCTCTTTTCCTGCAACTAACTACTTGACGTTCGATGAGCTGATTAGACCACAACACATATACTTTGTATTTATACCATAAAGAACAGGTCAGTTTTGAATACAGGGGAGATCACGTCGGACACTAATAATTGCATTTAAGGACAGGACTAATATTCGGAATGGAAACTGGTTATTACCTATTAGGCCATTTTAATTAATGAAATTCATATTGACCTTGATACGACAACTAACTTTATCTTAATGCATTTAATAAGCAATACAGCATGCTTGCACACATGGGCTGATCTGGATTTGGATGCACATTAAACATTTATCGTCTGTAGTGAGAATGGTAGGTAATTGAATTTTGACAATGGCCAATCCACGTAGGCTGCAACTTATTTTTTACAAGGAATGCAAAAAGCGTGGAATCTCTTTGTCAGCGTTACGCAATCACAGTTCCCTTCTATTTATATGAATGCTGGATTCGGGTAAAAAACATCCATTATCGATTGATTAGCCATTTCAATCTCTTTTCTGTCTTCGTTCTGGTTTTTGCACTAGCCTGAACTTTTTTGTAGGAGCAGATAAGCCATTATTTCTGTTAAGTAACAGCTCCAAGAATTATACATAGATTGTAGCTAAGCCTTAAGAGGATCTTGCAATTTGGAAGAAAGAAAACAAAGAAGAAAGCTGAAATATGGTGAATTCCGGCGAGAAAGGAGGGTCCCTTCGTCTGAGGTCCCTGAATCACATTTCTATGGTGTGCAGATCGGTAGAGGATTCCATTAGCTTTTACGAAAATGTTCTCGGTTTTATTCGTGTGAAGCGGCCGGGATCTTTCAATTTTAATGGAGCCTGGTATGTTTGATTCGATTTTAATTATGAAATGACATTGGGATTCAACTCTATTAAGTTTTCGTGGTTGTTATGAAAGTGAATGTCAATTAAATAAATATTAGGGAGATCATTAATGGGCATTTGTGGAGGTTTTATGAACTATGGATTGATGATAATTCTATGTCTTAAATGCTTTTTCTTTTCTTTTTTCACAAGGAGAATCAACAATCATTATGACTGACCCCATAATTCCATGCCCATCTCTCAAATAATGAGATAACATATTCGAACCTGTGATCATTATCTATAATGAATTGACAATGATTAAATTGAAACAATGCATTAAATGTTAATCATTAAATTAAAATGGGGAATCAAAACTTTAACATAAAATATATTATTTGTATATTCGAAAGAATCCCAAATAGATTGCTTTGACTCCCCCAAAACTTTTGTAATTCACTCTCCATAGTTGATGTGTGCTCTGAATAATTGAACAGGTTGTTTAATTATGGGATAGGTATACATTTGCTGCAGAGTGCCAACCCAGAGAATGCCCTACACAAGGAGATAAATCCAAGGGACAATCACATTTCATTCCAGGTATATAGTGTAATCATTAAACTGTATGATTGGATCTTGAATTGTGAAGCAGCAGGTGCTCACATTTGGATTTGTAGTGTGATGATATGCAAGGCGTGGAAAGAAGGTTGCAGGAGATGAAGATCAAGTATGTGAAACGCACAGTGGAGGAAGGAGGAATATATGTAGATCAGCTCTTCATACATGACCCCGACGGTTTCATGGTGGAGATCTGTAACTGCGAGAATTTACCAGTAGAGCCCACCTCCTCTGGGCTTGCGCCACTCTGTTTCAGATTACCCTCTCATCTGCGCAACCCTCCCATCGCCATGCAAAAGACCACATCAGTTCTGTCAGTACAACAAGAGATTGCCCTATAAATTTGTAGCTCGTGATAACACTCAAAATTGAATTTTGAGGCTGTGTTTGCTATTCTTGTTCTGAATTTATAATTTAGGGTGGAGAGACACTTTTTTTTCAATCTGATTTGTTTCCTTGTGGTCTATCCAGTAATAGATTTTTACTTGGTTTTGTTTGACAAGTGTTGGATTCAAAATATTATTTTCGGATTTGATTGTGTTGTTTTTTCATTCCATCATCAGAAGAATCCCAATATCATCTGGGTTGTAATTTGCCGGAATGTTCCTCGTGCCATGCCGATATATATATATTATCTTTTAAATCTTGCATGCAGTATGGGACGTAAATTCTGGGCCATTCATGCATCGTGTCTGAATCTTATAGGTTCCTAAGTAACTTGGATCCCGATTCCCGTCGACAAGAAGCAATAGTTTGGTTATGGATACCATTTTTAACAATAACATGGAATCTCTAAAAGTCATCACTAATTAAAAAAGGATTATTTTCCATCTGGAGGACTTAAAATAACAAATTCAATTGAAGGGGATAAGATTACAGTCACAGCCATGGAAATCTTGGAAGTTATTTGCTGGCTTCGAATTTTAATAGTGTGATAACTTATCTTATGGACCATCAATAACTCCAATACAATTAATAATAACACGATCATTATAAATCATTTGAAATCATGTCTGAATGTGAAAGAACATGTAGGTCAAAGATATTAAACAAGAATCAATCTTGTATTGTTTATTTGTAAAATCATTTCAGGTTCATTACATGTTTTTTTTATGACTTAAAATCTTTCGTTCAAAGTCATAGAGTCATTCCAATTAGGATCATAACTAACGAAAATGTGACCTTGGTAATTCAACAAATTTCTAATGATGTTCGTAAATCCCTCAAATCTTTACATAGATTTAGAAACTAGGAAATAGAAGCAAACTAGTTACCACCATTTATAGGCTCATTTTCATGGTAGTCACATAGATCAGTTCATAGGTGCATATTCTTATAAAAAACATGTCAAAATTTGTTTGTAAATTCTGAAGTTGCCATTCGATGAAAATCCTAAAATTAGAGTACCTTGGAAAATAGGTTCCCTACATCTTCAACATCATTTTACTACCTTCAAAATTCAATAGATATTGTGCATTTAAATGTATCTATTTATTTATTTCATTAATTTCAACATTTATTATTTCTACTCCTAGTTCATTACCTTAAGTTAGAATTATTTATCATTGTATTTAATTAGTTCACCTAGGATAATTTATTTAAGTGGTTTATTTTCCATCACATTTTTGGTGAACCTAAATTTCCTACAACCCTAAGATTTTCCTTAGGGTTTGCAGGCTTTCATTTAGTATTTCATACCTAATATTTCTAATTTTTAAATTATTCTTTCATATTTAATTAAGGTTTAGATCAACCATTATTTATCTAACATTAATTTAACTAAAGTTTTGTAATGTCATGCTGTGTGATCTTTCTTTGATCCTCATCCACCCACCCTTATTTGTGCATCATTTATATATCTTTATCATGGGATCATATTTTTACCTACCTTTTGCCTCTATTCATGCCTCTATTACAAAATTTGATAATTGCACAATTTGTGGCATTTGATCCCTCTGCTAAAAGATGTTGCCCTAAAAAATTAAATGTTAGAATTGTGGAGGGAATCATTATGCAAAAAGATGTCCTCATAAGGAAAAAATTCAACTTCACAACAATCATAAAATGCACAACCCAAAAATGAAGATTTATGTAGTTATAAAAAAGGTCTTATACATTATCAAATTTTATTATTAGAGATCTTCAACATAAAATTAATGAAAAACCTTATTTTATTGTTGATTATGGATGTACAACCATAATTTTCTCTCCAAAAGTTGTTTAGATAAGCTGAAAATCTCATATGGAAACATTAAACCCATAGTTGAGGAGATGGATAATAGAAGAATTATAAAGTTCATATTGGTGCAATCATTGAGAATTTAATTTTTGACTTAAAAAAGTGACTAAAAATCTATTTTCATGCTTTGAATTTAGGTAAATATGATGCTATTTTAGGAATGAGTTGGTTAGAATAATATAATGTACTTATTGGGTGTGGAAATAAAAAATTTTTCCTTGGTAATCACATGGGAACATATTAAGCTTCACATGTGATAAATGACCCCTAAGAATCAAAATAAAATTCTAGAAACTTGGTTTCCAAACTTTTCGTGCCATGATAACTTGAAACAAGGTAATAGTTTCAAGTTGGGTATGTTTAGAAAGATGGTGGACCAAAAAGTGGCCACACCACTTTGTGGTCCCCTACTGAACATAACACAAGCACAATTTATTTTTCTTTAAAGAAAAAAAAAAAGAGGCCAAGCTCATTTGAGCTTGGCCTCTCAACAATATGTTTTGGTCTATAACCTTATAGAGCATGCTCACATTATGTAATCAATCATTATTCATCAATTTTTCCACCGAATCATTGCCAAAATATCACCACGACATCGCCAAGGTGGAAGAGGTAACTAGTTTTAGTTTTCTAATGTAATTTAAATTCAATTAAATAGATAAATAGAAAAAGTTTACAATGGTTTTATCAGTTGATGAAAACCCACATTCATGGATTGATGAAAAACCTCTTGAAGAACAACCACAAAAAACCTCTCCCACATTGCCTCAACATCCTCCTAGGACACAAGAAAATATATCAGAGAAACTTGAAAATAATAAAAAATAACTTGAGAGAATAATTGGGAGGTTGAGAGATCTATTAGGAATTTTTTTTCATAGGTCTACCCTTGCTAGTTCATTATAATTGATTTTCTCTCACATAGTATTCATGAGTGGAAAAATCAACATTTGGTCGAACAAGAGAGAAAAAAAGACAATTTTATGCAAATAAACTACCCTATGAGAAATTAAACAAAAAAATATTGAAATTTGACTTATGTGGGTTGTTTATTGGCCCAAGAACTAATGCACCCATACATGATGCTTGTAGGAGGTTTCCTATCCATTGGTACCACCACCAAGGGATAAGGAATAATTTGAGATAGGTGCTGAATGGTTTTTGAGGAAACTCTATTGTGAGTTTATCCTCAATTTGATCCTAAAGTACTTTGACATGCAAAATTTTCAAGGTATAGGTCGAGACTTAGCACAAGACAGAGTGGGGGAAAAGTGTTCTCAAAACCAAGCATCAAGAATCCTTGCTAGACCAGAGTTTAAGAATGTCACTATAACTTTCATTGTGAATGAGGGTGTTGAGGTTGAGACCCTACAATCCATTAGCTCACTCACTCAAACCCTTTTACAAATGTATGCTAGGCCACCTTTAGCACAAGGTGATGTGGGAAATTCTTCTATGTCTCGACCTTCACCTCACTTATGTCAAAACCATGGGTCTCTTTATTCTTATGGGTTTGAGGATGATTAGGATGCATGTGAGCAACAATAGGACACATCTATATTGGATCAAAATTTCATGAAAAATGAGCTATTGGATCAAACATTTGGCATTGATACATAGATAAATTTGAACAATATTAAATTCAACTTGTCATATTTCAGTTTGAAATTTAATATTAACTAAATTACTAGATTGATTGTAATCAAATTTTAGGGTCAAAGTGTTCACCCTGTGTATGACAACCCTCCACCTCCCACTTACATACCAATGTTGAGTCCACATGTATGTAGCTAATAAGGAAATAAAAAATATAGTACATGTGAATAGTTTACCATTATATAAATGACAATCTTAACACTTACATTGGATGTTGAATAGGTTAATATTGGGCCTTCAACATCAACACCTATCATTTGAAGTGGCCATACATCTTACACTAGGGTAAGATTGAGTATTTTTAATGATTAAATATTTGTAAAATAATGTCAGGTAGATCTTGAAAATTTAACAATTTTGTTTCATTTTCATATGATCACAATATTTGATACTCGTCTTGGTATTTGTACCAAAATGGAGCATGGTGTTTTGTAGCAGTATCATCTTCAATGTATTTGATAGAGAACTATGAGTCAAATTAGTGAATTTCATATTATATTTTATGTTTTATGTCTATTAGTGAAATTTTGAATGATATTTATTTGTAATTTAATTTTTATCTTGATGCTTTTCATAGGGCTTCACAAATCCAACTCATGAACATGCAAGTTGCTATGTTCAAAGAGATTCAAAAAATAGAGAGCTATAGCAAGCATGTAGAGAAGAGAGAAAGAGTTTTCATAAGAAGTTGCATATGTGTTCACAATTAGTGCATAATCATTCATAATTCATAGTAGTTTTCCAAATGAGAGGGGAAGACTTGTTTATATATGCATCCTAGGTAATTTTTGGATTCAGGCTAACAAGGTACCTTTTTCAAGACACCAAAGGTATATACTTGAGTTTATAACTTTTTAAAAGCTAATTCCCAAGACAGGGGTACCCAACACTCTTGTTTAGGTCTTTTTTGCTTTGAAAATTTAGGATGTTGGGGAATTTAATGTATTTTCTTAATTTGACACTAAAATAAACATACTATGAACATAATTAATTATACATGCAAAATAGAGTCAAAACCTAGTGTGAAATTGTCAGGGGTGACAATTTACAACACTACTTCTAGCCCCCACTTTAGTGAGGGTATGAGCTTATGTTATTACTCATACTAAAATATGGAGAAGATAGGTTTATTTATAAAAACATTGAAGAGACATGATGAAACAAGAATGAGAGATGCAATATCTCACAGACTTAGGAAGGTCTATCAATCCATAATGTTAAGATAAAGAAGTCTCACACACAATACATATGGAAAAAACACCTTAGATATAGATATAGCACACACAAGATGAGGAAAAATTCAAACATACATAAGAGATAAACTAAGAAAACAATAGAGTTCACATGAAGAATAAAAAAAGGATATAAAAAACATACATAGAACATACACAAAGCATACATGAAGAATACATGGAGCATACATGAAGAATACATGGAGCACACATGAAGTAAACATGAAGCATACATGAAGAGAAAAAATCATACAACAACAACAACAACAATACATACTATCTAAAACAAAACTTTGAGTCAATAAGGTAAGGAGGCCTTAGTAGAAAAGGTTGTTTCAATACCAAGAATCATCCCCAAATACACAAACACGTAGAATAATTCTAAAAGAGGAGAGAAGAATATGGTGATTCGATTGATTTCTTCAAAGGAAGAATGCATATAAATAGATGAGGAGCACTCAATATAGACAAAGAAGGGTACATGACATAGGCACTATCTTTCTCTGTCATTAAGGTTCATAGACATTATAAAATCCCCCATTGGTCATAGGCTAGCAAGTTGTGTTATTTTAGGTGATCATAGATGTGACAAATAAAGAACACAAGATAGCAGGTTGCATTATGCTAGGTGGCTTATAAAGTACATGAATTTGTAGGATAGCAAGCTATGTTATGCTAAGCGACCATGTATTGTTAATGGGCCTCAATTATAATAAAATGAATAATGTTTTAGGAGATGAACATCACACCTTAGGGAGTGTATAAATAAACATCTCAAGGGATGACTTGATAACCATGCCTTAGGGGGTGTTATGAAAAAACCACCATGGAGGGGCACATCAATAAACCGAAGCTCAAGAAGCATGCATGGAGAAGGGTGCATGTGTGGATGCACAAATGGATAGGTGATATGTCCCCCTTAAAATATTAGCATATTTAATATGTTGATGTTTTAAGGAAAAAGGAAAGGGACATAAAGAATAGAGGGTATCCTTAAGAAGGATACACACATCCAAACTAGTTATCCTTGCCTACCAAGTGTATAGGTGAGGACAACCATGTTATAAGCCATTGTGTTGCCACAATATAAAGTATGGCTGCATATAATATTGTAACCCCATGAATGAAAATGAGTAGACACATAGAGCTATGAATGCCACATAGAGAGGAGCAACACAATAAAAGAAAGTTTATCACTTGTCATGCAGTGAGCCAATAGGTGCAATAGAAAATGGAAGAATGATGGTACTAGAATATAAATAATTTGTTGTATTCTATTTCCTAAGGCCTAAAATACATTGGTGGAATGACCAACCACTCGATGATAAGAACAAAAAGATGGATTTTTTTGATTGGATTTATGGAATTTCTTACTTGTTGGAGGAGGAAGAGTAATCAAGTGGGCTTTGAAAAGCCTTAAAAACATGTTCTCTTTCTTAGATAGAGGATGGGGAGAAGAAATAAATCCTTTCTCTTGTGAAGAAAGGTAAATTACTACTCACAAGAGGAAGACATAGATATGTTAAACAATGAAGGAGAGAATGTAGACAAAGGAGAAGATTGGTAACCTAAATCCATTTTAGAAAAGCAGGGTGTAGGCATCATAGGAACCTTAACTCCTTGTTCCATGCACCTTAAATTTCTTCTATCATTTCCAAGTTTAGATAGAATTTGAAACTAATTCCATAATGTGTCTCCAAATTAGATGGAGGAGGAGAGGTCATATTACTAATCTTGTCTAAGTGAGAAGTATGATCACTTTTTGAAGAAGAAGTCATAGAATTTACATGAGAAGAATAATTGATTATTTTACAAGAATGTAGATCCTTGTTGAGTGTTGATATGTCAAGATGAGGAGGATCAACCTTAGATTCAACTAGTCCATGAGGGGTGAAATCTAAGGAGCCCCAATCATCACCGAGACATGTGTTAGAAGAAGAGGGTACATTATCATAGAATGATGATGTTTGGGAATATTTTGAAGTAGAAGTTGGAATAGTAGATTTGAGTTGCTTAGAAGAAATAGATTGTGTAAATAAAATAGAAAAATCCTTAGGTTCAGATTGTGAGATTTTGTACTCTCCAAGGAAGGAGGGTGTAAAATCTAATGAATCCCAATCATCACCAAATAGAGTACTCATAGGTGATTTACATTCAATGATATCATTATCATTGGAAGGTAGTGGTTCCACTTTTGAATATGGAATTGAAGTACTAAGAGACTTAGAAATAGGATTTTGATATTTGAATTTTGCTTGTAAGAAAATATATAGATTTGGGTCAGCCTTAACCATATAAAGCTTGTTGTTGTAGAAAAACTTTATTGTATGGTGGAGGGTATATGGGACTACCCATATGATATGAATCCATGGTATACCAAGAATAATATTGTATGAAAGAGTGTTGGGAATAACATGGAGGCAGATTCACTGGTCCCACCTCAACTAGTAGTGTGATTGTACCTAGTGATTTCCTACTAACATTATCAAAGCCATGAATAGAAAGAGTATCAAGTTATATGAGACATGTATCTACACTAGTCTTATGTAATAGATCAATGCTAAAAATATTAAGGCCTAATACACTATTGATTAGGGTATGCTTGTTGGAAAACGTGCCTCAATCTTATTGGCATGAAACTCCTCAAAGAGAAAAGTCGGTATGACATTCTTTCTGTCTGGCCGACTAGTAGTTGTGTAACCTTGTGCAATGCTCATGTCGCCGAGACATTGTTGCTGTCTTGCCGACTGGTGTTATCGCTGTGACATTTCCATCGATGTGACATTTCCATCTCTTTCCGCCCGAGCAGATCTCTAGTTGGCGGTTTGGTTCCTAGTGGTTGTCGGGGAGACTCATGGTGACTGAAGTTATCGAGGAGACTCTTGGCCGAAAGGTTTGCTTCAGTATGATGTTTCATCGACTAACGATGGTCTTTCCGATAGTGTTGTCATGTGTTTATCGTCGGTATGACATCTCAGCGATATGGCATGTCTCGCCGACAACTTTGCTCGATGAATATCAGTATGACGTAAAGATCGATGAGACTCTTGGCGATAGGAGAACTCTTGCCGATAGAGCTTCACAAGATGGTTTTTCCTTCGGTATGACCTCTCGCCGATAGTGATGGTCTTGGCGATAGCGCTACATGTGATGATCATCGGTATGACGTCTCAGCGATATGGCTTGTCTTTCCAACAGTTTTGAACTCAGTGTAACCTCTTACCGAAGGTGATGACTCTTGCCAATAGCGATGGATGTGTAATCGATCATGTGGCATCGGGGAGACATGGTTAGTGTCTCACTGACATGTGAATACTGTTTGAACGTTTTTGATTGATTGGAAGACTATCTTACGTGGTGTGTCTACGACCAATTAGAGAAGCAAAATGGGAACTGTTGGAAGTTAGAATATTGTGGTCATTCCTATGAGGAAGATCAATATATCATGGATGATAAGGATATACTCAGGAATTGAGGATGATGATCGATTATGCGAAAACAGTGGTGTGAACGGGTCAGTGGGTGATTAGTGTGTATGAATTTAATTTAGAGAGCATTGTAACTGGAATGTTCTGTACAAGGTTGATCATTGAATCTGCTACTGTAAATTGACATCAAAGAGTGAAGCCCGTACTCTGTATGTAATTTGTTTACTGTAATACAAAGGGGTTTTTCTTGGTGTGGTGGGTTTTTCTCCTGTAAGGGTTTTCCCACGTAAATCTGGTGTTCATCTGTGTATGTTCATTTCTCTATTTCTGTTATTTCTTTCAAGTGTATCTTAATTGGACTGTAATTGAAAATTTTAAAGTCACCTCTTCATTCTTCCCTGAGCTTTTGATGTTAGGAGAGTTAGTTCCGCACCTTAGCTTTCCTTACAATGCTTTATTCCAAATTATGATTAATGATGACTAGAATCATAAGAGGATCATGTTGTTTTTAAACTTCTAGAGAAGGTAATTCATGTTGGTGGAATACAATATCTAAATTTTTCACATACATACAATCTAACAAGGCTACTACATCATTTTGTCTAATAAAAGGTGGTACAACTATCTTATGTAAGGACACTTGGAGCATCTCATGGTATGCAGTCAAAGTTTGTGTCAATTTATAAAGTGAGATCTTAGCAAGGGTAGCACGAAGATTATCAAAAAGATCATAATCTTTACCAACATGTTGAGGAAGATGAGGTGCATGAGGAAGAATAGGTTTAGGAATAAAAATAGAAGTGGGAATCATCAATGTTTGTATAGGTTATTTTTTGTTTCAACTATTGTATGTGTGAGCAATTACATGATAATGAGGTTGGTAAAAACATATTTTGAATAAGATGTTTGTTTTGATTAAGTTTTGAAAAGTTAAAAATGTAACCAAGAGGTAAAGGAGGGTTTAGAATAATTTCAATAGTGAGAATATGATTAGTTTGTGGTTGAGGAACATCAAGATGCAAGTGGACACTAATTTTTGGTTTTATAGATTTGATTGCACTAACTATTTGTTGATAATCCTCTATTGATGGGGATCCAATGTGGGTTTGGAATCTTCATCCATGCATGCCACATTACCAAAATGAATAATATCAATGATTGTATCCTCTTATGTTAAAATATCCTCATGAGTGGGAAAAATATTGGGAGAGGGGAAAGAATGAGCCTTATCATTAATTAAAGAAGATCAAGTAAAGTGATTGTAGGAAAATCATCAATGGTTGTATTCTCTTGCACCAAAATATCCTCACGAGTAGGGAAAATATTGGGAGAGGGATAAACATGAGATTCATCATCATTTGAAGGAAGAATTTACTAAAGGGACAAAATAGCATCCATCAATGATGTAAGAAAAGAGAACACCTTTGAAAATGAAAAGAAGGTGATGACAAAAAGCTAACTGGTCAATAAATATTGTTTGGCTATTGTCCTCAAGGGAGATCCAAATAGGTTGGTTAGGGTTTTGGTTCCCTTTTGATTTAGGTTTACAATGATTGATGATAATATGTATTGAACTAGAAAATCAAAGGGGCTGATAAGGCTCTGTTTAGCAGTCTCTGTTCTTCTGAATGTTCATGAACAAAAGACTGCATCTTCCTTGTGGAAAAGATTGGTAGCTATTTATCAGGGCAAGTCCTTGGTGAATAAATTGTTCTTGAGGAAGAAGCTATACACTTTGAGAATGCAGGAGGGAGGATCTGTTGCTGATCATTTGAATGCTTTCCACATGTTGATTGCTCAGTTAGCATTTGTGGGTGTGAAGATTGATGAAGAAGATTGTTGTATGTTGTTATTATGTTCTTTGCCAGATTCTTGGGATCACCTGGTGATGGCTATTGGGAGTACGACATCCAATTTTAAGATGGAAGATGTTGTTGCTTCTTTGTTATCAGAAGAGATGAGAAGGAAATATTTTGAGATGGTGAAGGAGGCTCTTGTTGTTAGAGGCATATCAAAAGAAAAAGGCAAGAAGAAGGACAAGAAGTCCAAATCCAAATCAGAAGGGAGAGAAAAGTCTCCTGGCAAGAATTCCAAGGTGAAGTGCTGGAATTGTGGGCAACTTGGTCATGTCCGAAAGGATTGTAAAGAGGAGAAAAAGAAGAAGAAGAAGAATTCTTCCAATAATGATTCTTCTCAGAGTGATGAAGGCGCCTTCATTGTAGCCTTGGCTATGCAGGCATCAGATGATGTCTGGCTGATTAATTCTAGAGCATCTTTCCACATGACATCTCATAGAGACTAGTTCATGAAGTATGAAAAATATGATGGTGGAAAGGTGTATTTGGAAAGTGATTCATCTTTGGAAATATTTGGCCGTGGAAGAGTCAAAATTCAATTCCCTGATAGAAGAGTGAAGGGAATCAATGATGTAATCCATGTACCAGGTCTGACTCGAAATCTACTTTTTGTTAGTAAGCTGAATGATATTGGAGTGCAAGTCATGTTCTCTAGAAATGGCTACAAGATGACTAGAGGCTCAATGGTGCTAGCAAGGGGTGCTCGTATTGGTACCTTGTATAAGCTGGATGCACATGCTATGCAATGCAATAGTGTCTCTGTAAAGTCACAGAAAGCTACTCATGGAGGAAAAGAGGAAAAAGTTTATGATAGTGTAAACTCTATGGAAGTTAAACTTCCAGAAGAAAAGACTATGCTCTGGCATCATAGGCTAGGCCACATTGGAGAGAAAGGTTTAAAAAACTTAAAGAATAAAAGCCTGGTTGAGGGGCTTGATGATTGTAACATTGAATTCGAATTTTGTGAACATTGTATATATGGTAAACAACACCGTGTTTTATTTTATTTCAGTCCTCACAAATCTTTTGGTTTTCTTGATTATATACATTCTAATGTTTTTGGTCCAGTGAATGTTCCTTCTTTGTCTAAGTCAAGGTACTATGTATCGTTTATTGATGATTATTCAAGAAGGGAATTTGTCTATTTTTTGAAAAGTAAATCAGAAGTGTTCAGTTGGTTTAAGGAATTTAAAAACCTTGTAGAAAATTAGACTGGAAGAAAAATAAAATGTTTAAGGACTGATAATGGGGGTGAGTTTTATTCTGATGATTTCGAAAGGTACTGTAAAGATCATGGGATTAAAAGACATAAAACTACACCTTACACTCCGCAAAAAAATGGAGTTGCAGAAAGGTTCAACAAGATAGTGATAGAAAGAGCACAAAGTATGCTAAGTAGTGCTAGCTTGGAGGAGAAGTTTTGGGCCGAGGTAGTTGCAACAACATGTTATTTGATAAACCATTCTCTGAATTTTTCTCTTGTTGAGAAAACACCTTTGGAAGCATGGTCTAGAAATAAGCCCTCTCTTAGACACATTCGAGTCTTTGGCTGTGAGGCATATGCACATGTGCCATATGAGTAAAGATCTAAATTGGAAAACAAGGCTGTCAAATGTACTTTTATTGGTTATAGTGCTGGCATGAAAGGATAAAAGCTTTGGAATCCTGATATAGAGAAGGTTCTATACAATAGAAGTGTTATCTTTTGTGAGTTGAAGCCTTCTACCTTGAATCTGCAGTCAAAACAAAATCAAAAAACAAAAAGGATGTAGTTGAAATTCCTCCGATAGCAGATAAAGAGGAATTGAAAATTCAAAATGTACTTGAAACTAAGGAGAGCTCAAGTAGTTCTGAAAGTTCAGAAGAAGAAGAACAACCTCAGCTTCAGCAGGTGAGGAGGTCAACTCGTGAAAGAAAGCAACCTGATAGGTATGGGTTTTCTTTGATAGATTCTACTTGTTCCTATGCTTTAATTTATAGCACTGATGAGCCTAGGACTGTGAAAGAGGCATTTAGAATGTTTGATTCAAACTCTTGGTTGGAATCCATGCATGAAGAAATGGCATCATTAGAAAAGAATGATACTTGGAGTTTTGTGCCCTTGCCTAAAGGCAGAAAAGCTGTTGGCTGCAAATGGGTATTTAAAAAGAAAATAGGTCTAGATGGTAGTGTGGAAAAATATAAGGCAAGGTTGGTTGCGAAGGGTTATTCCCAGGTAGAGGGAATTGATTATGAAGAAATTTTTTCTCCAGTAGCCAAGCTGACATCTATCAGATTCCTTTTGTCACTTGCAGCAGCGTATGACTTAGAGGTTGAACAGATGGATGTGAAGACAACATTTCTTCATGGTGATCTTGAAGAAGAGATTTGTATGTCCCAACCTGAGCACTTTGTGGAGAAAGGTAAAGAAAAATTGGTTTGCAAGTTGAAGAAATCTCTGTATGGATTAAAGCAGTCTCCTAGAATGTGGTACCAGAAGTTTGACACCATTTTTTTGTCATTGGGATTTGTAAGATCAAAATCTGATCATTATGTGTATTACAAAGCTGAAAGTGATTGAGTTCTTATTATTGCTCTCTATATTGATGATATGTTGTTCATAGGCAATAGTAAGTTAATGATTTCTGATCTTAAGTCTCAGTTGTCTGCAAAGTTCGAAATGAAAGATCTTGGTGCAACTAGGTATATTCTGGGAATGGAAATAACCAGGGATAGGAAGAGTAGAAAACTTTGGCTCAGTTAGAGTAAGTATATTAAGATTGTTCTAGAGAGATTTTGTATGACTGATTGCAAGTAGCTAGTTGTTCCAGTTTTGCAGGGAACAAAGCTATCTGTTGAAGACTTTCCAAAATCTCCTATTGAGATGGAGGACATGACCAGTG
Organism: Sequoia sempervirens; assembly: GCA_007258455.2. NCBI lineage: Eukaryota > Viridiplantae > Streptophyta > Pinopsida > Cupressales > Cupressaceae > Sequoia > Sequoia sempervirens. Next base: position 123,691,816 of record VDFB02047397.1, read on the forward strand.
TGCCTTATGTTAGTGCGGTTGGAAATCTAATGTATGCAATGGTTTGTACAAGGACAGACATTGCCCAAGCAGTGGGAGTACTTAGTTGGTTTATGGCTAATCCTGGAAGGACACATTGGCATGCTGTGAAGAGAGTGTTCAGATATTTGAAGGGCACTTCAGAATATGTGTTGTGTTACCATGGAAACTTGGTTGAATCATAGAGGACTCTCAACATTCGAGGCTATGTGGATTCTAATTAGGTAGGGGGCATTGATAGCAGAAGATCCACCAGTGGATACATTTTCATGATGAATGGTGGTGCAGTGAGTTGGATGAGTAAGCGACAGACTATAGTCACTTTGTCCACTATAGAAGCTAAATACATGGCAGTAACACATGCTTGTAAAGAAGCAATCTGGTTAAAACATTTGTGTTCTAACATTGGTTTTGATGCAGGGAAAATAACAATTTACTGTGACAGTCAGAGTGCTATTTGTTTGGCAAAAAATCCTACTTTCCATGCCAGGGCGAAACATATAGATGTGTAGTATCATTTTTTACGAGATATGGTGGAGGATGGAAAGGTCTCTTTAGAAAAACTAGATACTCTGGAGAATGTTGCAGATGCATTGACGAAGCGAGTGAGAACAGACAAGTTTAGGTGGTGTTCCAGTTCGATGGGCCTTAGTGTCCATGAATTTCAGTAGTTTTGTTGTGCTCTGGAGGTGTTAGTAAGATCTTCATCAAGTGGGAGATTGTTGGAAAATGTGCCTCAATCTTACTGGCATGAAACTCCTGAAAGATAAAAGTTGGTTTGAAATTCTTTCTGTCTGGCCGACTAGCAGTTGTGTAACCTTGTGGAATGCTCATGTTGTTGAGACATTGTTGTTGTCTTACCGACTGGTGTTATCGCTGTGACATTTCCATCTCTTTCCACCCGAGCAGATCTCTAGCCGACGGTTTGGTTCCTAGTGGTTGTCAAGGACACTCATGGTGATTGAAGTTATTAGGGAGACTCTTTGCTGAAAGGTTTTCTTCGGTATGATGTCTCATTGACTAGCGATGGTCTTTCTGATAGCATTGTCATGTGTTTATCGTCGGTATGACGTCTCAGTGATATGGCATGTCTCACCGACAACTTTGCTTGATGAATATCGGTATGACATAAAGATCAATGAGACTCTTGGCGATAGGAGAACTCTCATCGATAGAGATTCACAAGATGGTTTTTCCTTTAGTATGACCTCTCGCCGATAGCAATGGTCTTAGCGATAGCGCTACATGTGATGATCATTGGTATGACGTCTCAGCGATATGGCTTGTCTCGTCAACGGTTTTGAACTCAGTGTAACCTCTTGCCAAAGGTGATGACTCTTGCCGATAGCGATGGATATGTAATCGGTCATGTGGCATCGCGGAGACACAGTTAGTGTCTCACTGACATGCAAATACTATTTGAACATTTTTGATCGATTGGAAGACTTTCCCACATGGTGTGTCTTCGACCAATTAGAGAAGTAGAATGGGAACTGTTGGAAGTTAGACTATTGTGGCTGTTCCTATGAGGAAGATCAACAGATCATGGACGACAAGGATATACTCAGGAATTGAAGATGATGATCGGTTATGAGAAAACAGTGGTGTGAACGGATCAGTGGGTGATCAATGTGTATAAATTTAATTTAGAGAGCATTGTAAATCTAATGTTCTATACAAGGTTGATCATTGAATCTGTTGCTGTAAATTGACATCAGAGAGTGAAGCCTGTACTCTATATGTAATTTTTTTACTGTAATACAAAGGGTTTTTTCTTGGTGTGGTGGGTTTTCCCACGTAAATCTGCTGTTCATCTGTGTATGTTCATTTCTCTGTTTCTGTTATTTCTTTCAAGTGTGTCTTAATTGGATTGTAATTGAAAATTTTAAAGTCACCTCTTCATTCTTCCATGAGGTTTTGATGTTAGGAGAGTTAGTTCCACACCTTAGCTTTCCTTACAATGCTTTATTCTAAATTATGATTAATGATGACTAGAATCATAAGAGGATCATGTTGTTTTTAAACTTCTAGAGAAGGTAATTCATGTTGGTGGAATACAATATCTAAATTTTTCACATACATACAATCTAACAAGGCTACTACATCATTTGGTCTAATAAAAGGTGGTACAACTATCTTCTGTAAGGCCACTTGGAGCATCTCATGGTATGCAGTCAAAGTTTGTGTCAATTTATAAAGTGAGATCTTAGCAAGGGTAGCACGAAGATTATCAAAAAGATCATAATCTTTACCAACATGTTGAGGAAGATGAGGTGCATGAGGAAAATAGGTTTAGGAATAAAAATAGAAGTGGGAATCATCAGTGTTTGTATAGGTTATTTTTTGTTTCAACTATTGTATGTGTGAGCAATTACATGATAATGAGGTTGGTAAAAACATATTTTGAATAAGATGGTTGTTTTGATTAAGTTTTGAAAAGTTAAAAATGTAACCAAGAGGTAAAGGAGGGTTTAGAATAATTTCAATAGTGAGAATATGATTAGTTTGTGGTTGAGGAACATCGAGATGAAGGTGAACACTAATTTTTGGTTTTATAGATTTGATTTCACTAACTATTTGTTGACAATCCTCTATCAATGGGGATCCAATGTGGGTTTGGAATCTTCATCCATGCATGCCACATTACCAAAATGAATAGTATCAATGATTGTATCCTCTTATGTTAAAATATCCTCATGAGTGGGACAAATATTGGGAGAGGGGAAAGCATGAGCCTTATCATTAATTAAAGAAGATCAAGTAAAGTGATTGTAGGAAAATCATCAATGGTTGTATTCTCTTGCACCAAAATATCCTCACGAGTAGGGAAAATATTGGGAGATGGATAAACATGAGATTCATCATCATTTGAAGGAAGAATTTACTAAAGGGACAAAATAGCATCCATCAATGATGTAAGAAAAGAGAACACCTTTGAAAATGAAAAGAAGGTGATGACAAAAAGCTAACTGGTCAATAAATATTGTTTGGTTGTTGTCCTCAAGGGAAAGCCAAATAGGTTGGTTAGGGTTTTGGTTCCCTTTTGATTTAGGTTTACAATGATTGATGATAATATGTATTGAACTAGAGGAATTAGGACCAAATTGACAAAGTGTAACATAATTTGGAATTACAAGACATAATGATAGCAAAAAGTTGGAGTAAAATTTCCAAGACATGGGGACTGGGTGCTCTAGTCCAAAAGTGTAGAAATCTAGGGTTTTAGATCCTATACAAGTGTAACAATGTTTGAGCACCTCTGACATCAGAGAACCTAGATCCAAAGTATGACTAAGATTAGATAATCAATATGCCCTTATTTT
>VDFB02047397.1:123695256-123981648 GCA_007258455.2 Sequoia sempervirens
AGAGAGGAGGAGGAGGAGGAGGAGGGAGGGAGGGAGAGACTTGAGAGAGAGAGAGAGGGGAGAGAGGGAGTGGGAGAGACTTGAGAGACAGAGGGAGAGAGAGGGAGAGAGAGGGAGTGGCAGAGACTTAAGAGAGAGAGAGAGGGAGAGAGGGAGTGGGAGGGACCTGGGAGAGAGAGGGAGAGAGGGAGTGGGAGAGACCTGAGAGAGAGAGGGAGGGAGTGGGAGAGACCTAAGAGAGAGAGGGGGAGAGAGGGAGTGGGAGGGACATGAGAGAGAGAGATAGGAGTGGGAGGGACTTGAGAGAGAGAGAGGGAGAGAGGGAGTGAGACTGAGAGAGAGACATATTAATACATAATAAAATTTATATACTATATAATTATACCTTAATAATATTAGTATATATAGTATATATTATATAAATATATATAATATAGTAATTTAACATAATAATATATAATAAATATACATATCATAATATATAATATAAAATATATCATAACATAATATATTAAGGGTAGAGGAGTGGGATGGTGATTTTGAAATCCTTGGATGTAGAGCAAAATGGTGGCTCTGAATCAGATGATGATGATGATGATGATGCTTGGTTGCTCTCTCTTTCTAAGGGGGGCACCTGATTTTACTGTGGCTCTGGTTCATTATTTGGAATTCAATGTGTGGTTTGGTTTGTTTGTGGCTAGGAGGTTTGTGGAGAGTTTCTAGCTATCCTTTGACTCTGGTTGGCATGTCTGGTCTGTTCTTGAGCTTTATTGTTTTGCACGTTCTCTACTTCCTTTCTGCACAGGCTCTTCTTGCTTGTTGATGGTGTTGTTCTATGGGGTTGTTGTGGAGTGGTGTTGTCTGCTATTTTTTTCCTAGGATGCATTGTTGCAGATCTATTTGTTGTTGGCGTCCTTATGGGATGTTGTGGATTGGGGCTAGGTGCTAACGTCTTTTTGTTGGGGAGTTTTTTTTTGGGTCTGGCTATTGAATTTTCCCTATGGGGTTTTACCTATATCCTCCTTGCTCGAAGCTCTTGTTGATGGGTTGTTTGAGGAGTTTGGTGGCCTTATCTCAAACCCTGACTAGCATGTAGGGTTGGAAGTGGTTTTTTCTTGATGTGTCTTCTCTCCTCTTTCTCTATCTACATGTTTTCCTAGTTTTCTCTAGCCTTTTTAGGGCTTTTATGCCTCTATTTGGGAGCTTTTGTTGCTTGGGGATGTGGTTGTTGGTATGCCTTTGGTGGAGTTGTTTGTGGACAATTTTTAGCATGTTTCAGACCTTGACTGGCATGTAGGGTTGGAGGTTTTTCTTCATTATCTTGTTAGCTCTCTACTTTCTCTATTTGGAGGCTTTCCTTGCCTCGTCCTTTTTCTTTCGGATCGCTTGGTATCTTCGTTGGTGCTAGTGTTGGTTATGGTGCTTGGAGTTCTTGTTGAGGGGTTGTTGGAGGAGAATGGTGGCCTGAGCTCATACGCTAACTGGCATGTATGGTTGGAAGTGGATTTCTCTTGTTGTGCCTCCTCTCCTCTTTCCCTTTCTACAAGTTTTCTAGGCTCTCTCTGGCTCTTTAGGGGATTTTGTGCCTTTGTATGGGTGTGTCCGTTACTTGCAGTTAAGTTTTTTGGTATGCCTTTGGTGGAGTTGGTTGTGGATATTTTTTGGCATGTTTCAGACCCTAACTAGCATGTAGGGTTGGAGATTGGTCTTCAATGTCTTTTTGGCTCTCTACTCTCTCTGTTTGGAGGCTTTCCTTGCCTTGTCCTTCTTTTGAGGCTTGTTGTCTCTTTATTGGTGCTAGTTGTTTTTCTAGGTAGGGATGCTACTATTCTCTGGGAAGGGATGTTGTTGTTTTCTAGTATGCATAAGTTTCTTCTCTCTTGGTTGGTGGCTAAGGTTTTCTTTGTCTCTTTGGTGCCTTCTTTTGTGAAGAATTTGTTGTTTTTTCATGTGCTCTATCTACCCCCTTGTGGGGTGGTTGGGTTTATCCCTATGCGTCTCTTGTTGGGACATGTTCTTGAGTTATTAGTGGTTGTCATGGAGCTCCTTGTTGCTAGTTGGATGGATTTCTTCCCTTTTCTATAGTATGAGTCTTCTATTGAGGTGAAGATTACTCCTATGGAGGTGGAGCCCTCTCTTTTAGAGGTAGAGTTGGGGTATGTGGATTTGTGGAGGTGCTTTCCTTGCTATTAACCCTTGCTATTACAACACCTTTGGAGGTGGTGCACGCTCCTATGGAGGTGGAGTTGTTTTTTGTTACAGTTTGGATACATTTTTGGTAAGGTTCTTCATGGCATATGATCCTATAGAGGGGAGCATACTCCTTTTGAGGTGGATTTTGATTTGGCTCTTTGGGTTTGGTAGTGTTGCAAGAGGTTTCCTTTTCCCTGCTGGTGTGACTGGGAGGTTTCTTGGTGTTCTACTTTAATTCCCAACTCTCCTATTAAGGAAGTGTGCTTCTAGTTGGTGTTGATAAGTGTTGCACTATAGTATAGCTATTATAGGCTGATGGTTACCTAGCCATTTCAAGTGGTTCTTTGATGCAATTTCTCATGTAATTGGTTGTTTTGGGGTTGATTATCCCGTTAAAACCTTTTCTATTGGTGCAGATGTGTGTATTCATGTTGTTTCTTTTATAATCTGCCTCTAGTTCATTGTTGGTTTTCTTTGTTCTATGCTTTGGTAGCTTGGTCTTTTTGTGTGGGTTTTAGGTCTCCATTAAAACCTGCTTGTTAATGGTTTCAAGTCCATTCAAAACCTATTGTAAATAGTTGTGGGTCCATTCAAAACCTGTGTTTCCCATATAATCAAAACATAATATATTAATAATATTATGCTATTAACAATTCATAAAAATGTTTTGTGAAGTTTATCTTTTTTAAAATTAAACAAATGGATATCCATTTATAACAAATATCTATTATAAACAGATATCTATTTTTTTAAAAAAAGAATTAGGGTTTGGTATTGTGCAAAACATAATGGATATATATTTCAAATGAATATCCATTACAAATTGATATCAGTAACTTAGTGAATTATATAAAAAAAAGTAAAAATGGGATTATTTTGAGCATTCCAATGGTCCCCACATTCTCTTTGTCACTGAAATCCTGTGTTTTTTGTCTGTATCAGAAAAATTTTAGCTTTTGGGAGATTCTTTTACACATTTTTAACCTTTCCAATTATTTTTGTGCTCCTTTTTGTTTGTGCAATGGGGAGTAGTAGTTGTCGTAAGAGAAAATGAAACAAAAAACTAACAACAAATCAAATTGAAGCATATAAAGCAAGAGATAGATAAAGTTATGGGAAAAGAAGACAATATATGACAAATACTCAAGTTGAGGCTTCTTCTCTACCATTAAATGTTAATTCAAGTGAAGATGAAATAGAATTTGAAAATATTGAACATCATATTGAAATTGAAAATGAAAATATTAACAACATTGAAAATGAAAAAGTTGGAATTGATATAGAAGATGTTGAAATTGGTATCGAAAATGAAAATTCCAATAACATTAAAAATGTTCATAATATTGAAAATGTTGAAATTGAAAATGAAAATGTTGGAATTTTTATTGAAAATGTTGAAAATTGAAATGTTAATAACATTGAAAATGTTGAAAATGAACCTTATGTATCATATAATTACATGAGAACCCATAAATGGTTACTTGAAATAGATGAGAACATAATAGCTAATCTTGATGGTAAAAGGTCATCACGAACAGTTCGGTTGTGGGATATCAATATGTTTAATCAATACTTTTTTGATAATACATTAACCAAACAATGTCAATTTTTTGTGCAATTGCTAAAGTCTTACAAAATGATACCATTATTAAGAAAATTGAAGATTTGTGTAACCAAAATGTCAAAAAAAATAGTATTATTGTAAAAAATATTTTTAATGCTCTAACTTCTATTGGAAAGACTAGTAAGTAAAAAGATAAAAGAGATTCTCATAGAGTGATCACAACCTCACTAGTAAGCCATAATTTGAGAAAGGCTCATTTACTGAGACAAACTTGTATTGATTTAAATTTGTAAAATATTGAATAGAGCACTCACAAGAAGAGGAAGAGTTGATAGTCCTCTTCAAAATGATGTGTGGACTTTTAGTGGGAGGCTTCCATGTGTTGATAAGAAGCTAATTGATAATGTAAAGATGCAAATTGAACAATTTTGGAACTCTCACTCTAGAGTATCACCGAATTTAAAGGATATTTTAAAGTTAAGAATTGGTAATCGAGATTGCACACCGCATCCTAAAAATTTAATGGAATGTAGCCAAACAATATTGTACAAAAAAATTAGTGAACAACATCCAAATTTGGAAATCTCACAAAGGGATTTTGAGTCTTGCAAGCCATTTTATTGTGTACCTATTAGTATTCGTAATACATGTTGTAAATACCATGTTGATTTTTTAATGTATCATGAATTATTATGCTATATTCGTTCTAAGTTATGCATACTAACGAAATGTTGTAGTAGTGTCATGCAATGTAACTTCCCAAGTCATCCAGAGACTTGTTAGATTAATTTTTATGTGTTAGAGGTGATTATTGCTTATTTTATAAAAATGATTGTTTCAATGAAACATGTTTGCAATGTGGTGGTTTATCAAAGTTTGTAACATATTTTCATGAGGGTAGTGAACATGATTTTTCTAACAAGATTGTTGAGAAAAAAAGGTTTGATATAGTCAAATACACATTGAAGAGTGGAGGTGAAGGTTTTAGATACAAGTTGGTTACAAGAAAGGAAAGTGATAGAGCTCCTAAAATTATTGAAATTTTAGGGTCTTTTAATCTTGGTATTAGCATGTCACATGTCTCCCATTGATAGGGTTTAAGGTTTTACTAAGGTAACCTTATTTCCAAGTGATCCATGTATAACCCTTGGGAATTTTAATTTTGTGTTGACTTGTTTTCCTGGTTGTCGGTGATATAAGTTGTCTTTTGAGCCATCATTATGTGTTCCTTACTGGCCCCTTTTCTTAAGTTATTCGGTCATTTCCAACTACAAAGCATTTTAATTCTTCCAAAGTTAGGTTCTAATATTTTGTTCATAAGTGACTTAAGTTTAAGTCATCGATCTCTAAGGGTAAATCCTCATCGGCCTTGTCAAGGCCCTATTTTATGAATAAATTTGTCACATGTGCAGGTTTTAAGATCACATGATCGTGGGATTTAATTTGGGTTGTTCCCCACTAGCTCGAGAATCCCAAGTGATGGTAATTTAATTGTTGCAAGATCAGTGAAATGTTGGCATGTGTTTGAATGGGTATGTGGGCCTAGCTGTTGTGTTCCATTCTAAAGCTTGAGGTTTTAAGATCAACGGTGATAGTTGAAAGATGAAAGATTATTACCACTATTCCCCTCCATCTCATGAAGGTATGATGCAGCTTGTTAAAAGCAGTAAGACCCGCGAAAAGTTGCCACGTACACTCTACGGCTACTGGTAGGTGGAGCTGACAAGTACGTGAAGAAGGTTCAATCAACATGTTTCTATCGGCCATTTGTCCAAGCTGGAGCAACGATATAAATTCAAATGCCATTGACTCAATCTGAGTCATTCAAGAAGGCCATCTCAGCTGAAGATCAGTGATGCACATTCAAAGCTATGAAGTACGCCCGTTGTAATTGTTTCACTTCATGCAAGTGGGAAGTAATGATAGAGGTGACTTATAAACATATTCAATTGCCTTCAAAATTTGTGTATATGGCCAGTTCTTGCTAATTTGGGATTTGAAGATGTGTTTGGAGTGATATGAAGAATTGAAAGAAGTGATTTGCAGAAGTCATCTAGACTAGCATTAGGGTTTATCGCAATTGAAAGTTATAAGTATGAAAAATGCAGTTTTATGCTTTTTTTAGTTTAAGAATTAGGGCTCGCTTTCAATTTTCTTTCAAACAAGTGTGTTTTATTGCTTTTCTTTCATTGCTTTGAATTAGGGTTAATTTTTTCTTTAAAAGGTCGTAACCCTGTAAAATCATCTGGAATTAGCATTCGTTTTGAGTCATAGGTTACAATTAGGAGGTTGATAGTTAAAACTCTTCCCGTTAGAACTTTGGTATACATAAAACCCATGGCTCCCAAAGCATAGATTGCCAACTCTTCAACCCAGTCTAGACCATTCTCCTCGGATGTAATTGACTTGCTACCTCATCTACGAATTATAAATTGGAAGGAAAGATCTTGTTTCATGGCCCTATTGTAAAAGAGGGAGTGATGGATAAAGCTTACTTCATAAAGGATGTCAAAGTACCCTACACTAGATGGAAACTGTTTCAACATTGGTTCAAGAATAGGAACCTTGGGGCTCCTCTCAGTAATCCTTGGAGGTTGGATATGGGAAAGTTGATTATTCCTAATGTATACATGGATGTTGATCTTTTAAATGATATCGCCTCAAGGTATGACCCGATTTCTAGGGTGGTCAAGACATTTGATGGGGTAGATATGATAAGGATAACCAGGAAGGAAATCGAAGAAATCTTTGCCTTGCATGAGTGGAGTCTGGATATGGTCCCTTTGGATAAGGAGGATATTAGAAAAGAACACAACAATACCAAGGTGTTCATTAGAACGAAGATGTTACCTCTACATACTATTTGTGACTAGTACTGGGAAACATAAGAGGCTGATCAAGATTGGTGAGAAGGAGCTTGAACCTTTCCCAATGAGCTATTTTGCTAGTTATTTCAAAAATACTGTGTATTCTTTGTGCCAAATCATTGGTTGTACCCCACCTAAAACTTTTTAGAAAGAATATAGTTACTTGGCTACACATTTGCAACACCCACCATATAGCATTGTCTATGATTATGGTACTTATCTAGCAGAATGTATCCACAAAGGCTTAGTTGAGCTGAAGGAGGGAAAACAATGGGTGAATTTCTGGTGGTATTCACTGTTAATGCACATGTTTTTGCATAGAGGACAGAAGGTTTTTGAAAATGATATCACTTTGAAAAGGAAAGAGGAAGGTGTTGACCTGCCTGTTCAGTGTTGGACCCGAATTCTGGACAAAGATGACAAGAAATACAGTTTTGTAATGTTTCGAAATGCTTTTGCATCCAAAATAAGGAGGTACCTAATATATGAACCACCAAGAATTCCCAGAGAAATTCATGAGTTCTTGATACCCATGGAGATGAGGCCAAACTTGAACTTGAGTCATAATTGGGGAGACTTGATTTTATATGCTGACAAGATAATATTCAGAGTATATGGAAATGGTCTAGACCCATACATTTTGGGAAGGGATGTACCTTTAAGGATAGGATTCCTCAAAATCATGAGGCAACTGGGAGCTTCACAGGCAATGCATCTACCTGATACAAGGGGTCATTCTTTCTAGAGTGGACAATGTTTGTTGATTATATTCTAGTGAAAGGGGCATGGAAGAAAATAGTACATATGTTGATTCCTTTTAAGTTGATGACTATGTTCCTGTGGGATTCATTACTAAACTAAAAGAAGATAAGAAAATGGGTAATTTTGTGCATATTTTTTATTATCTTGAAGATGTCATTAGGAATGTTTTTAGCTTTGAAGAACAAGATGAAAGGAAAGTTAAATACCTTGCTTATAAGAAGATGGTAGAAGCAAAATGGAAGAGGGATCCCCAATATGATCCTTTTCCAAACATACCTAGTGAATTTAGCAAATTCATGCATGTTATGGATAATTTTGAAAATGTAGTTGGTATGTTAAGGGAACAACAGGAAGTCATAGATAAAGGAAAGGCAAGGGAGGTTGAAGAAGATGTTGAAGTAACATTGGAAGAAAGGCCTACATACCAGCCACCCAAGCAATTGAGAATTTTCTCCAGGAGGAAGAAAGCAACAAATGAAGAGTGAAGCTTGCCAACCCCTATCACTTCTGAAGGGCCAAAGGTAGATTCTCCTGAAAGTGCATTGCCACCACCTCCCACATAGGCTCCTTTTCCTGTAAATGATCTTGACTCACCACCTGAAATTCATGTTCCTCCTGAGCAACCACCTGTAAAGAAGCAAAGAACTGAGGTAATAGGAGTGATTGAATATTTTGATGTAGATGAGGATGAAATCTATATCACTCCTAAAGATATATAGCTAGGAATTCCTCCTCTTGAAGGGGAAATTGCTTCAAGTTCAGGATAGAGCAACCTCAAATTGGGAAAGCTTAACATCAGTGGTCTAAATATTGCAGATGACTTGAGAGTAGAAGGTTGTAAGGATTTTATGGAAGATGACTCCATTGAAATATCTACATTTAAATATTTCTAGTGGAGATCTAAAGTTGTAGAATATGCAGAGAAAGTGGCCACTAAAAGGAGTTTACATCTAGAATTGTCTAAAAGTGTCATTCAAGAAAATGTGAGAAGTATTATGAAGAATGAGTTTCAAAAGGTTAATGCCCAGTATGGTAGAGAGCTTGTAAATAAGTTTGGTGTGCTACTACTACCAGAATGGAACATTGTTGATGCTATTGTCCTAGATGCCATAAGGAAGGTTGAAAGGCCTCTGGTGAAAATAGAAGAAGAGTTAGAAATGGCACTTTTAGGTTCGGCATTTAGTGAGGATTGGGATGCATTGGAAATATGGTCACTATCCATGGGATCTAGGAAACCAGTCCTTGCAGATCCATTAGAATTTAGTGGACAAATGCTTGTGAAGAGATTTGTTGATACCCCAGCTTTGGAGGTAGCAAACATGGTTGTCAATCTTGCTAGATTCACTAAAGAAACTAGGGAAAGTCTCACCCTAGAGAGGGATGACCTCATGAATCAATACCGAGAGCTTCTCGGTGAGTATGATAATAGTCATTAGAAGGTGGCTGTATTAGAAACTAAATTAGCATTTTATAAACAAAGAGGAGAAATGCAAAGAGAACATGGTCAGCCCAACTCAAGCCACCCACCTCCAGTGTCTCCAATTGCATCTTCCCAACATTTACCTCATGGTCAAGTCTTAGCAATGATGCCATATAGTTTGGGATAGGGATCACTCTCAGTAGAGGAATCTAGTAAATTAGGTCCTAGCTTATCTAATGAAGAAACAAGGGAGCAACTTCTTCTACAAGTTGAGACATATGAAATTTTTTCATAGGAAGAAAGTTGTTCCTTCTCACTTGATAAAATGTGTTCCCATCATTATCAGCATATTCCTCATTTACAACAAAAGACTCCATCTCTACTTCATGAGGAAGTTGCTAGAAAATGCTCAAGACACAATGTATGAAAATGTATCAAAAAAAATTCATACTGTCTTGAAGCATCTGAATGAGAAGATTCAGGCTCGACTGAATAGTGTACATGACAATTATGCCCTGATGATACAAGCAATAGGATTGTCCCAGAGGGATAAAGAGTTGGCCATGCCAATCTTCAACAAGTGGATCCCAAGAGCTGAGAGATTAAAGTTAATAGTAGTTGGAGCTGGCCAGTATGAAGATAAGTATCCTCATGTGCTTCCAACCTATACATTTGTGTGTGAGTTAAGTGAGCAAAAGTTTCAAGGATACATAGCCCCCACTTGAGCAAAAGATAAGAGAATTAATAGCTCATCATGATCTAGTAGATTTGTCACCATTTCCAGATATTCTGGTCACTAATTATGAAATGAAACCATTACAAGTATGGAAAAGAGAGATGGATGATGTTATCGACTCCTAGGTGAATGAAATTTGTAAAAAAATTGATATTGATTCTTTAATGACACTTTGGGAAAGTTGACATTTATTTTTAGATTTCTGGAGGACTTTGACAAGGAATCCCACTCTGTAATAACCAAGTACTCCCCATACAGGAAGACATTAGATAAAGTTATCAATTTCAACTAGCCATTTGATGAGGAATATGAAGAATGGGGAAGAGTATTGGTTGGCTGATTTGGTTTGTAAACATGGATGTGAAACATATAATTGGTCAAGTATTGTACAGGTTTGGCCTTAGAAGTTACAATGTATTAAACATATGTTTCACAAGAAAGTATCAGCTATGGATGATGTGGAATGCTGACTGAGATGAAAAATAACTTTTGGTCTACATCATTTTGTCATCTTGCTTGATGAAGTGGACGTGCTATAACGAAGAAGATTATTCTTTTTGACATGTGCTTTTTGGAAGGAAAAGTTGCTCCTTGTAACGAATGTAAATAATCTTTGTCTTATGTATATTCCTTCCATTTTGAAGAATACAAATATAACTAAATTAGGGAATATGTCCTATAGCGGTCCAATTAGAATGTGACATGTGTACATCTAGCCTGAAGCTTTTTTTTTCTCCCTTGTTCTTTAAAAGGGAATTCAGGGCCATTTGTGCAGGTCTTTTGTTGAATTTTGGAACTAAATTGTGAAAGTTGAAAACATAGAGCAAATATGATAAGCTTTTTCCTAATTTTTTGAGTCTAGATAGCAAATTTTGTCAAATGTATGGTTCCTGGGCACATCTGAATGATAATGGAGATTTTCCAAGTCTATAGTCTCTCCATTTTGGCTTTGTATTTGAATTATTAATGAAAATATTGATCAGAGATCATTTCATTAATTGCCATATTTCCATACTTTGATATATGTTTTGGCTTTAGCTTTGGTTCATAGAATGAGTTAAAATGCTTGAATCAAACCATGAATTCATGTGTAGGGTCATTGGATCTAATAAGTAGTCTTTAGAATTTGGTTACAGATTTGTGAACTGGGTTGAGTTCTTCATGGAAAATCTGATGGGATAACTAATAGAATAGGAAGCAAAGCAAGATAATTTGGTGGAGCCAACGAAGTAGAAGCCTCCTAAGAATAAAAATCGATGGATTGTTGTTTTAATTGTTCTTCCTTCAACTATAATTCCTCTTTTAATTTTATTATTTCCTCTGTAGTTGCCAATGCTTGCGTATTAGCCTGTTGTAAATATTCCTTAGTGTAATTTAACTATTATTTTTACCTTGTTTCCTTTTGTTCAATTTATTTTTCCATTTCCTGAGTTCTATTGAGAGATTGTTGTAATTCCTCCTATTTCCTTTTCAAATTTTCCTTGAGAAATTGCATGTTCTTTCTTTCCTGCTCTAACTCAGCTTCAATCTTGGAAATTTTCATTGTCATCACCAATTCTTTTGTTTCTATTTCTTCTTCATTTTGTATGTCATGAAATTCTTCCTCTTCAATTAGTGGCTCTTTTCCTTTTCTTCTCTCAACAATCAGGGAAGGCAAAGGGGATCTTTCAACCTCTTCATCCTCAAATTCTTTTAAGGCTTCCCTTTCTTCTGATTGTGCTTCGGACTCTTCAACAAATTCATGGACTTCAGTTATAGGGGTTCCTTCAGGAGATAGTATTGGGCCTTTAGGAGGACTGTGAGGCTGTTTAAGGGACTGCACTAGCGTTTGGATTTCTTTATGGACTTCAAAAGTATCTTTATGGGTTTCAGAGATAGGGGTTTCAAACACAGGGGTTTCCTCAAGAGTCAACACAATAGTTTCAATTGTACTAGGGATTTCTTTAGTCAACTCTTGTTTTCTCTTTTTGGAAGCACTACGGGTCACTCTAGTGGATTCTTGTAGCTTTATTTTGTCCTTTTTCTGCTCTCCTTTAGAAGATTCTCCCTTTTCTAAGTTCTCCCTTCTTGTCGTAGGCCCCTTTTTGGGTTTTCCTTTCTATTTTTCAATAGTTGCAAACAAAAATTCAAGCCAACCTTATTTCTTAGATTCTTTCTTCAAGAAATGATGTTTAATTATCAAATGAATTAAACCATGATATTTTATGGATGACTCTCCCTTAGATTTTACCCAAGAAATCATTGAAGCAATTTGTGAAAATAAAAATGTTGGTAAATTGATTCTAGAGGAAGGTTTTGTGTTTCCATACCTCAAATGTATCAACATTTTCATTCTTGGCCCTAATATAGTGTTGTATTGTCCCTCACATGTGAAGAATTTCATTACCCACATTACAACATTTCTCCAAGGCTCTTCCAAGCTATTATGAGCAATTCCCCATTAATCTCCTTTTTGCAAAAGAATGTCAAGCTTCTTTTCTAGTTCTTGATGAAATTCCAACACCAACTCATCGAATTTTACCAGGCCCTTATTAACTGGCTTCCCTTCAGCAAGAATTCATGAAATTTAACTTATGATTTCAAGAGTAACTTCAGTGATCTCATCTCTAACTCTTGTGACATTCACATGGAAATTCCTTACGAATTCTTCCACAATTTACTATTGAAAGCCTTCATACTTCATAACGAAATCCAACCATCCTACTTCTCTCAGCAACCTTTTACTCTCAAAATCAAGAGTAAAATTATTTAGTTCCGCATTCCTTTTGTTTCCCGTATTTTTTTGTCAATAATGGCAGACTCAACAATGGCGGATTGAGTTGTTAAACAATTTCCAGAATGATCATTTCTTTCTTGTGAAGTAGCAATTTTGAAAAATGACACAATGTGTCATTATTTCTTTGCATTTAATTCCTTTACTGCTCTAGACACCTCGCACCCAACAATTTTGTAGTTGCACCAATCAGGTGTCAGGTGCCTGAGCATACCTCTCATTTTGACCTCAGTGCCACCTGTTTTAATATTAGCCAGATGAGCTGAACCACACACCTGACTAGAGCCTTTGAGTCTTGAGCCCTTGGGAGTTCAAGAGCTTTTAGGAGTCTGAGCTGTGTGAGTTCAAGATTGTCTTGAGCTTTGAGATAATCGGGTTAACCTGAGAGATGGTTACTGCTAGTTTTTACTATCTAATCATTTTTTTCAAAAGCAACTGTCATTTGTTGGTTTTCAATTTACCTTGTGTATTCATACCTTCTTCAAAGGTCAAAGATCTTCTCTCATGGAAGAAATATCTTCCATGGGAAAATGTTCAATTATGTGTTGCAGATCTGATAAAAATTCCTCCTTTGTTGCTAGTTTATGATATATTTTCAATCGATGACCATTAACTAGCATAACTCTCCTTTCTCCATCAATTGGTACTAATTGAACAACTCCATTTTCAAATACTTGATCTATCTCATAGGGTCCTAACAATCTTGTATTGAATTTCCCCTCAAACTCTTCAAATCTAGAGTCAAATAATAATTCTCAATCTCCTTCCTTGAACTGTCTGGTCACAAAATGCTTATCATGCCATTCTTTCCTTTGCTTTTGGATCACCTCTATGTGTTGAAGATCTTCCATTCTCATCTCATCCAGTCTATTTAGTTGTAAAATTCTACTTTTCTCCAACTCAGGTAAATTAATTCCAACTTCTAATGTTGTTTTCAATGTTCATAATTCAAATTCTATAGGCATGACTAGAGTTTTCCCATACACAAGTTCATATGGAGAAAATTTAGTTGTTTTCCATGAGGTATTATAAGCCCATATTGCTTCATCTAACCTCTCTGCCTAGTTTTTTTTCCTTAATGAAACAGTCTTTTTCAAGATATTCTCTAATTCTCTATTAGTGATTTCAACTTTTCCATTCACTTGAGGATGATATGGTGAAGATTTCCTATGTATCATTTTATATCTCTGCATAAAGGCTTCCATCATCACTGATACAAACTATGGTCCTTGGTCTAAAACTTTTTCTCATGGTGCACCAAATCTCTAAAGAATTTTTTTGTACAAAAAATCTACTACTTTGTCCTCTCATGCTACTAGAAATGCTTTCAACTCATCCCACTTTGTTGCATAGTTTGTACGAACAAGGATATAATGCTTCCCTTTAGAAGGTGGATCAACAAGTCCCACAAAATTGATTCCCTATTTTTCAAATGGTTCCAAAGCTATCTACAGTTGAAATGGCATCTCCATTATTGGCGTAGTTCTTCCCATCTGCTGACATTTATCACATTGCTTAACAAAGAATGAAACATCCTTTGTCAATGATGGTCAAAAGTAACCAGCTCCTAAGATCTTATGAACTATTCTAACTACTGAATAGTGTCCTCCTTCTGGCTCATGATGACAAACGTGTACAACATCATAAACATCTAACTCAGCAATACATCTGCAAAGAACATGATCAGGGCACATTTTAAATAAAAGTCCATTAATCCACTAAAATCAAGAACTTTCATGAATTAATCTTCTTTTTTGTCTATGACTAAAGTGATTTGGACACTTCCCTGTTACAAGGTAATTTGCAAGATTAGAAAACCACTGTGAATGAATTGATATTGCAAATAAATTTTCATCTAGAAATGTGTCATCCACTAGTTCTTGATCATCCTACAAAACAATTCTAGAAAGGAAGTGAACAACAACATTATCCTTTCCAAGCTTATCTATGATAGTCACATCAAATTCCTATAACAACAATAACCATCTTATAATTTGTCCACCTACTATAGCATTGTTCATCAAATATATAATTGCAACATGGTCTATATGTATGTAAGCTTTGTAACCTATAATATAATGCCTAAATTTGTTAATTGCATATACTATAGCTAAAAATTCTTTTTTTGTTGTTGTATAATTTCTTTCAGCAAGATTTATATTTTTGCTAACATAATAGATTGCATGCATGGCATCATTATCATCTTTTTGTCCCAATACTGCACCAATAATAAAATTGGATGCATTAGCATGTATGTGAAATGGAACTCCCCAAACAGGGCCTTTGATAATTGGAGAAGTTGTTAAAGCTTTTTTAATTGTCTCAAAATATTTTTGGCAATCATTTATCCATACAAACTCCTCATCTTTCTTGAGCAATGTAAACAAAGGTCCAAAAATTTTACTAAACCCTTCAATAAATCTTTGGTAATATCTGACATGCCCAAGAAAGTTGCAAACACTAGTTTGGTTCATAGGGATCTCAATGTTTTGAATAATTTCTACTTTCTTGGGATCAAATTTTATCCCCTCTTTTGAGGTGTGATGTCCCAGAACAATACCTTTTGTCATCATAATTGAACTCTTTTCATGATTTAAGGATAACCTGTGATCTTTACATCTCTACAAAACCTTTTCTAAGTTTTGAAGTGCTTCCTCAAATGTTTTTGCATGAACTGTAAAGTCATCCATATAAACTTCAACACACAAAATGGTGAAATCTGTAAAAATAGCAAGAACTGCTCTTTGAAAAGTGGTTGGTGTATTACACAATCCAAATGGTAAAACTATATAACCATATGTACCCCAAGGATAGGTAAAAGTAGTTTTATCTTGATCTTCAGGAGCTACTTGGATCTGATTGTATCCACTAAATCCATCAAGAAAAGAGAAATAATTATTTCCTGCTAGGTTATCAAGTACTTGATCAATGAATGGAAATGGAAAACAATCCTTCTTTGTGGCTTTATTCAATTCCCTATAATCCACGTACACACACCATTTACCATTTTTTCTTGGGAACAATAACCAATGGATAAACCCATTGACTATCAATTATTGGGTAAATGAACCCAACTTTTAGTAGTTTTTCTATTTCTTGTTTAACAATATCACAAAGAATGAGATTGATTCACCTTTGACCTTGTCTAATTGGTTTTACATTTTTAGTGTAAATGTGATGACTGCAAATTGAAGGATGAATTATTCTCATATCCTTATACTCCCAAGCAAATTCTTCAGTATGTTTTTCTAAAGTTTCCTTCAATTATTTTTCTTGTTTTGGGGACAAAGATGAATTAATGTTGAGAGGTTTATCCCGAGCTACTATAATTTATTTAGTATCATTTTTAGAATCAAGGGGATTTCCAACAAGTGTATTCATAGGACAAGAGTGTTGTTGATGCAATGTTGCTTGACAGCTTCCTTTCTCAATTTTATTAATGTCTTCAGAAGTGAACTCTTGTTCTTTCGCATTCATCAACATGTTCAACCAAAGTAACCATAGATAACTTTACAATACCATCACCCTCTAATTCCATATCTTCATCAACCCAAAATTGAGTGTTTAGTTGAATTGATGGTTGTGCTAAAGGATAGAGTGGAAACTCTTTCTATTTCTGACCATTTGAAATGATCATACTTCCTGATCTATAATCTATTAAGGCTATAGCAGTAACCAACCATGGTCTGCATAAGATAATTAGATAACCAGAATCTTTCTTTCTGGATTTAAGAACCAAAAAATCAACTGGATAATCCCATTTGTCAATGGTGACCATGAGCTCTTCAATAACACCTTCAGGTTTGGTAGTAGATTGGTCAACCAACTATAAAATAGTTGTTGTGGGTTGAACAGTTATCATTCCCAACATTTCAATAGTATTAGATGTGATAACATTAATGGCAGCTCCCAAATCAATTAGAACATCGGATATCTCAACTCCTTTAATACTCAAGGTTATTACAAGACTACCAGGACCATTATATTTATGAGTAAGCAATCTTCCTAATAACACATCAGTGAGTTTTCTCCCTATTTGTATTATGGGAGGTAATTTTTTCTTCCTCCCTCGAGTTTTCATGCAAAGGGACTTAACCAACTAATTTATCTCTAGTATGTCGTTAATGGCTTGTAACAATGGTATCTCAATGTTAATCTTCTTCAACTCATGAAGAAGTTGAGAATCTACTACATTCATGTAACTTGGTTGGGAGATTTTAGGAGTGACTTTTTCTTCCTTCAACCGCTCAAGGTAAGGTGCTTGATTGACTTTTTGTTCATCCTCAGAGTTTTTTTTTTCTTCTGAATTCTCATTTTCTTTCCCACCTTTTTGAACTTTTTTGTTGGTGTACATTGAATAGTCTGATTTCTCAATTGAATATCATTAGCATCAATCGTGTTCAAATTAGGGGAATTTGTATCATTACTGGTATTTCTTAGATTTGCAATCGGTTGAGCTAGCAACTAAGGCTGGTTTACCTATTCATTAGTAGGATTAGGGGCATTGATTCATGGAGGTGTCTATACCCTGGGATGTTTTTTCCCCTAGTTTTTCCATGGTTGAAACTGCATCTGATTTTGTTGCCATGATGGTTGATTTGACTACCACTGTGGCTACTAATCAGCTTGCCACTGTGACTAGTTCCACTAAGGATTTATCCATTCAAGTTGACCTAAAAATGTAGGTGGTGGTTGTGATTGATATGGAGGGACCCATTGATTCATATTTTTCCAATTGTTCTGATTCCAATTAGTTGTAGCACCATATTGCCTTTGATTAGCATTATACCCTGTGTTTTGAGATCTCTTGCCAACATAATTAAGCTCTTCCTCTACCACAAGTGGTTTCTTCAGATTGCTCTTAATTCTAGCCAAAATATTACAGGAACTTGTTGAGTGATGTTTCTCACAAATTTCACATATCTTAAGTTGATTCAATGGACACTCTCTTAAAATATGTTTCCCTCTACACTTGGAACAATAAATGGATAAAGGTTCAGTATTCTTCTTATCTCCTTGCATGTTGAGATGAAGAAGTAAATCAGTTTTCAGGTTTGCTAATTCCTTCATTACTTGAGACACATTAGTAGTATGAGCCTTGTTTCTTCGGGAATTTCTAGTCCCTACTCTATTCCTAGAGTAGTTTCTACATATTTCAACAATATCATCCAAGGAAAGTTTATTAATGTCTCTTTTCCCCATAAGATTCAAAGACTCTCTAGATTCATCATCAATTCCTCTCAAAAAAATTATTTTACTAATTTCATTATCCAACCCATTAGTACACCTCTGGTGCACAAACTAAAATCTATCGGCGTGATCTTCCAAACTTCCATCCTCCATTTGTCTCATTCAAAACAATTCCTCCTTCCTATCCCTTGAAAATAATCTTGGTACTTATCTAAGAACTTAGTTTCCATTTGTTGCCAAGTTGTGATTATTCCTACACCTAAACCCATGAACCAACGTAAAGTTGACTCTTTCAAGGTAGAAGGAAATAACTTCAACTTCTAGTTATCATTTGTATAATCATAGGTCTAGCATAAAACTTTAAACTCAAAAAGGAATTGATCAAGATCCTCAAAAGTTTTTCCCGTAAAGATAGGAAAAGTCAAGGGTGAAATATTCTTCATATGAGGCTCATCAATCTGTCTTTCGAGATTAATAGGATAAGAAAAGGTCCTATTTGCTGGTGGACATACTAGTTGGTCACCCATTTCTTCTTCTTGAAATTGATCTCTATTCTCTTCTTGAGTTTTGATCTGATGTTATTGAATGTCTTGTTCTTGATCAAAATCAATATTTCTTCAAAAATCAATATCTCGTGGAAGAAACCTCCCTAGATGGTCTCTATTTCGTCTCATCCACAATTTAAATATATCTTCCTTATCAAAACTAAGGCTTCACACTCAATAGCCAGATCTTTTATTCCCAAACAACGACACCAAAAATGATGGGCAAGGTTGTTGATGTCACAACTTGCATCATTTAGTCATTTAATTATCAAACTAGGTGTGTCTTAGAGCTATATGCAATAAGGATGGTTGTCACAGATTTTTGGGGGGTTTTGCACTGTAAATAGTGAAATTTGGTTTCAATTTAACTCCTTCAGGATCTTTCAGGAGCTCTCAGGAGGTGAACTTTAGCGACTAATTCCTAAGGATTAATTCTATCTCATTTCCTAATTTAAAGTTTTGTTGACTTATTTCTAACTTTGCTTGACTTGATTGAGACTGATTCATGGAAAAGACTAAAATTAACTTAATTCTTAATCTAGAATTTGAAATCTAATTTTAATGCCAATTTAAAGAACATAAATAAATTGCAAGGAAATAATTATTAATCTAGAAAACATACATACTAATTTCCATGAGTAAATTCCAAACAAGTTTCAGTTTCATCTTTCCATAAGTTTCCATCATTGCTTATATTAAACTCAACAGATAATTGTCAAACTTAATTTCTACAAACAACATCTAAATCTTGATTAACTCAATAAACTTTATAATAAATATAATAAACCATTCTAACCATGATGAACCTAGCTTAATAGCAATTAAACACAACTACTAAAAATGATTCAAATAGAATTAACATTCCAAATTTAATATCCAATGAACAAAAATAAAATAAACTCTGAGAAATACCAGACAAGGTCACTTCCTTTGGTTGAGCAAGCCCTACTCTTCCTTCGGTGAGACCTCTAAGACAGTGATTCGATTTAACTTCTTATTTTCATTTAAATTCACCCAAATAGGGATGCAAAACAGAGTAGTGCAGCAAAGACTAAAACATAACTATATCCCTTATTGAATTCAAAACATAGCATTAACTGCCAAGATACAAGTTATCTAAACTAAAGACTAAAACATAACTGAAAATAGACATAGGGAAAATTCAAGATCAATGCTAGGACAAAAAGTTCCTAAACCGACTAAGAGGAGCTGATTTAAAACTTTAGTGATTCATCATCTAGCTGGAGTGATCAAGAGCGTGATTGTCTTCATATGGTTAAACTTTATCTTTGAACTAAGTCATCAATCATTAGTCTTAAATACCTTGAATAAGATCCTTAAAAATAGGATACCAATTATGATAGTAAAAGATTCAAACTGCATAATTAACTCATCATTATCACCACAAAAGCAACGCATTCAATGCAAAGCAATACATCTAATATATTTACTAATTTAGCCAAACATAAAGTAAAATAAGTAAATATATTAGCATATAGTCTACCACCAATCATGTTAATTAATAATATAATCAAGTCTTTTAAACCATAAAATGACTATTTAAACTTGTATTTCTGAGGCACTCATCACAAAGTACTACATCTTCGAGTTCTCACAGGTCTAAACATGAGGAACATCAGGGTTCACAGAACAACCTAGGAGGTAGAGGTTGAAACCTAGAGCATCCAGGGTTAGAGGGAGTGCAACTATGTCAGTTCTTAGAGGAGGTTCTTGGCCGTTTAGGCCCTAGGTAGGAGGAGGAGTAGCGAGTGGGCAGGAAGAGAGAGAGATCTCCGAGAAGGGGTGATATAGTAGTGGATCGGAATGTTGTGGTAGTTGGTCACATGAGAGACTTGTTGAGAGAACATCCACCCACATTTGACGGTATTGTTGGAGGACTAGAGCCCGAAACTTGGCTAATTGATTTGGATCATGTCTTTTCTATGCATCCTTATAGTAGTAATACTAGGGCTAGGTGCACCATCATGCACCTCAGAGGTTTCACATCCACATGGTGGAAATTAGAAGAGAAAAAATTGCACCTAGATACTGTTTTAGTGGCCTGGGGGTTATTCATGGAAAGGTTTAGAGCCTTTTCCTATCAAAACACTAGAGACAGCACCGTGTGGACGAATTCCATGAGCTAAAATAGATGGAAATGTCTGTAGAATAGTACAAGTGTCAATTCTATGAACTTAAGCAATATGTTGGAATCGGTGACGATGAGGGTATGCTAGTCCATCACTTTATCAAGGGCTTGAATGCCCACATCAGTGGAGGATTCTGAGTCTTTGAGCCAAAGAATATGGAGGTGGTTGTGGAGAAGGCTCATTTAGTGGAGGATAATGTGGCTATGGCACTCAGGGGTCATACGGGTGTTCAAATTGGAAGTGCACCCCTACAAGATCTAGGCCTCAAAGTGGTCAGTCTTTGGCAGTGGGGTCCTCTAAGGGCCACCAAGCACCCATTAAGGATGAACAACAATAGTAGCACTCTGAGTCTAAACATAAGAATTCACAATCTCATCATGGTGATGGTGGTTCTCACTCTAAGAAGAATCAAAATTGGTGGTGTAACAATTGCAACCATTCAAAGTAGCCTACACAAAGCACCTAGACTGTGGTTAGTCAAGGCAGTGTTTAGCAGTCCACTGCACCTGCAGGTGATAGAGGTTTTGGCTGAGGCACAAGTTGTTTCTCTTGTGACCAACAAGGCCACATTGCTAGGCAGTGTCGGAAGAGGAACACTATAGGTTTCAGTCAGAGGCCAGCCACTTCTAAGCTGACAGTGGGCAATGTGGGTAGATCATACCGAGTATTTGCGGCAGTTGATAACTATCAAGCTGGCCACCAAGGTGCAGTTTTTGAGGCTACTGGTAGACATCATGCAACTGAATCAAGATCTTGTGGTTGAACTCATGAGGGTTTAGTAGGGTTCTAGCATTGTAGTAGTGTCTCCCATGTTGTTTTCCTTGCATTGAAACTTTTTATGATGTTTTATGTACCTTGATATTTTGTTGATAGTTGTTCCATCAGTTTGATTTGGTTGTAGAACAATTATTTGACTTGGATTATTATGACTTTCTTTACTGATATTCATGCCATGATGATTTATAGAGCTAGTTGTGTATTGGAATTAAATTGGTTATGCTATCATGTGAACTTAGTGCTATGCATGTTATGTAGTGATAAGTGATTCCTATGTGAAGTTGATTATGATGTAATTATTGTACTTGATGATGTGGATTGTGTTTGAGTTCTGGGTGAGAGGGACAGTGTAGCATCACTCATTCGTGAGTACCTTGCTACGCTACGACTTCCTCTCACGATGTGTTGTTAATTGATATATATATGCTCGGCATCTTGTTGATGCAAGTTGCAGACCGACCAGGCATCAACTCCACCTGCACTGTCAAGTTTGAGCGTGCCTTATAAAACCCAATGGGTATGATATGGAAAAACGGAGTTGACAAGAAAGTTCCCCATCCTTGTCTGTCACCCCATCATTGTGTTCAATGATGTGGTCCATTTGCAACCAGTTTCCATTTTGGTATTGTTCTATTTTGAGTCGTTTAATTTTAATTGTCTCATTAATGTCATTTTAATTGTTGGTATAGTTGTTAGTTCATTGTGTTGTGCTTATGATTGTGTACATTTTATTTCACCTTGCAACTTCCAGGAGTAAGTTGATGCTAAGGGGGCAGGATGTAGTGCCCCTTTGTATTGGTCTTTCTGGACATTTGTGTAAGTGTTTATTTATGATTTCATTGTTTATTGTGTTATCGGATTATGTGGTAAAATTAATATTTTAAATGGCCTGGTTAAATCAGTTAATTAAATTAAAATTGATTACCAAGTAATTTATATAAATTTGGAATTAAAATAATAATTAATAAATCCATTTTGTGAAATAGAATGTATACGATTATTATTAAATAATTAAATAAATTTATTTTATAATAAGTATTGTTTTAAATGGTATTTAATAATAATTGATAATTTATTATTATGTGAGGATAATTATTTAAATTTGGAAAAATTAATGTGATTTTTAAATAAATAAAGATGAATATTATTTTCATTGGATTTTAATTAATTAAATAGGAAGGTAATTTAATTTTAAATTAAATAAAAGAGATAAGATTTTCGAACTGAAGTATAAAGCTGGAAAAAGATGAGAAAAAAGACAATGCGTGCACATGCATGACTTCAAATGGATCGTCGAACAGGAAACTTGTCATTTTTTGTTGATTTTTAGTTTCGAAAGCTTATCTCTTGGATTTTTAATTTGGTAAAAATAAAACTCTTTCTAGTTTTGAAGTATGCCCATTTTTTAGAAATGTTTTATCAATTAATTTTTGTTCTCAAAAAGAAAATTGGGCTCTACAAAATAATTCAAAAAGATTACAGTGTTGGGACTAAATTGTTTTCTGAAAGTGATCGGGTTTTGGAGGAAAGAGTTGTAGCTGGGAAATAAGTGGTCTTCAGCACATTTACTCCAGTATCGAGTGGAGGAGTTCAGGTTGGTGATGTATTTGATTTGTTTCATTCTCTATTTGATGCAAACGAAAGAAAACGATTGCTTGTTATTTGTTGAATTTGGAATCTAAATTTTGATGTATTACATCATTACTCCATGGCGTAGATTTTTTTATGCCTCTATTAGTCATTGTTGTATCAATTTAATTGATAGCAATGAGGGTTCTTCATGTTTTTTCACATGCTTAATCTATACATTCTATTGATCCATTCCATGATTTGGGAAATAAAGCCTGTGACTTTATATTATTCATTTTAACAAACCAAACCAAATTTAAGACCTGCTGTATCTTAGTAATTGATTGAATAGTTTTACAAGACGATATGGAAACAACTACCATCCAAAAGAAACATTTAAAAAAAAAAGCACCATGAGTTATTAGACTGTCCACATTTGAATTCTTAAATCAAAATGTTTTCATTTGACAACCATAAGAAGAAACCACATCCAGCTCTTAGAGCGGCGGCTGCACTACATTTTATTGATTTTGCCTTCTGTAGTTCACCTCTTGTTTTGGGATGTTTATAGCACTTATAATGGACCCATTTCATTCAATGGTAGTTCAATGGAACAGTACTTTCCCTGAATTTTATTCACATTCGCGATGCTGATCTCACGCTATCAAACTTTAGTGTATGATTGCTATAAACGGAATAGGGAAACCTTAGCCTGGCGCTTTGTTTAGAGCCTGATTTCAGCACTTGCACTCATTTTCCAACCCAGCGCCCAGTCATGTCTCAGCCAATTGCTTGTGCTACTTGGAGTTTCAAGTATAGACACCACATGGGCCCACAAACATTCGTGAAATGATGAACCTATTTATAGCCATTGTCTGGGCCCTTTGAAAAGTTTAATACATCATTAATCAGATAATATATTAAAACACCTCCCAAAATATTAAAGATATATATAGAGATCATTTAGTTAACTTATAGAAAGAGCATGTCAAGAATCAAGACCATCCAAAATCCTAATGAAATATTCTCAAAAGACAAAGTCACTTAGTCAAAGAAGAATGAGTCATCAGTAAACCCAATATCAAAAGAAATCCAGAAAGACAGAACCACAATGAGCCAACGAAAGGCTAATTCTTTCAATTGTCAAACTATCCTTTTATTTTCCTCACTAGTATAATAATGTATTGTAGCTATTCTCTGAGACATGGTAAGTATAAATAGTTTAGCAGAGTTTTCATTAATACAACACAATCTCTCATATCATTGTATAGGAACCAGGCAGAGAGCCACAGTGGCATGGGCTTGGCATGAGGCCGGATGGCTCTCGTTATCTGGGTTTGACTTCATTCCTGCTGAATTTGGCGATAAGGTCAAGTCTGGCAAAACAAGGACTAGTCTCACCTAAGGATACTGGTAAAATGCGGGGATACCTTAGCCAAAAAAAAAGATACACCCTAGTATGGTTCTATTTCACCCATCATATTTAAGAAGGCAATTTTTCCACCATAAATCATTTCACACCATAAGGCGTGTGTGTGGGCAAGTACGCGCCTTCCAAGCGTGCTGACAAGAAATCATAAACCTTTCAAACGATATCCCAACAGGTGACTTATATCGGCGGACGCCTGGCTTTATCAAAACCCAGCGCGATACTAAAATACAAATATATGCACTAAGAACCCATTTTGGTCATCTTAGCGTAAAGACCGGAATCCTGATCTACGCCAAGGTGAAGGTAATGCAAAGTTCTTTAACTCAACTATGATTTAACTAAAATAGAAACCATAACAGCTACGACTGAAGCACAAACTATGAACTGGCCTTATGCTGCAGGAACAAGCACAGGGATGGATTCTCTATGCTACAGGAGCAGTACAAGACTGAGTTTGTATGAAAACTTCAAAGATGAAAGCTAACTGAAGATCAACAGAAAAGAACAACTAACTAACTAGCTACAACTAACTAACTAGCTACAGATACCTACTAAGTGGGCCGCCCCCTTAGCAAGCATCTATTGATTACGTAGGTGTTAAAATCAGAACTTCATCAAGATTTATTCATGAAAACAGAATGGTATACATTGCTTTGTTGAAATGGAAACTAACAACAAACTCTGTCTCTTGTCAAACAGATTCTGCTTTTCATTATCATTTTGATTCTTACATGATATCTGCTATCACTATGCTTCTATCTTACTCTAACTATCATCTCCTACTCACTCGCGCAGGAGGAGTATTTTATTTTTAAATTAGAAGAACAACTAACTAACCCAATCAAAGAAAGACGTGGAAGTAAAGTGTATCCCAGAATCAAGGAACAAACTTCATAAATGAATTTATGCATTCAACCCGATCCAGAGAGAATCTAGCACTCCACTCTTTCCAAATTGACTGTCATTAAAAATCTTTCCCAACAGTTTCAGTCAAAGAGTCTTCGTCGGAGCTTCCTCGAAGTCGTGCAGGAAATGGACTTTACTGCAAGGCCGAGATCGGCTGCGCTCGACTTGATCATTCTTCAACAACCTGCGAAACAAAAGGTAACAGATGCGAAAGAAAAGGCGTATGGCACATACACGATATCCGTTCATTAATCACATATTTAAATCTATTTCATCATTCAAAAACTGTATGCGATATACCAGTCATTTAGGGAGTCAATGGGGCAATAAATGTAATCAAGTCAACACAATAAGCTACAGGAATATACAAATGTTTTGCTACAGGATGTCCCCATAAAAAAGTTTCACAGAATTTAAACAGTCACAAAATAACAAAAGTAAAGATATTGAGAGTCCACCATAATATCCAAACTATGAGAGTATTTTAAGCTCATCATTTATGCCCCCTACTTAGCCCAATGCTGGTCCTCCAGCATTAACTTTCCTGGTGGTTTCTCTGAAGTCTATGGTTGTTGCATGACTATGAAATGGATTTCCAAACCTGTAATAAAATCCTCTCAAATCCTGGCACCTTTCATACCTTCAGTCTTCTAAATCATCATTAAGATTTGTAGTCTGGTAAGGATAGAGGGACCACATTAGCACAAGAGGTCTGAATGTTAATGGAAACCACAGTTCAAATCTCGTTTGAAGTCCCAATTGTATGTATCTACTTGATCTTTTAAGAGCTGCTATGAAATTTAGGGGACTGTGAGGTTCGGATCTTCTTAATCCAACAATTAATCTTTCCCATCTTTTCTCACTTCTGGTATATGCTAGTCTCCAAAACGAATATTGTTGTGCCTGAAATTCATCATATACATGTTTCCTGATATCAAATATCTTTTCTCTGGCTATAACATTATTAATGCCATATGTCAGAGCAAACCAATCTTTCAGCATTACATGGGGGTTTGAACTTTGAGAGCGTAATGGAATAGGCTCAGTTTTCTCAGCTTCCTCATATGTTTCCCACTGCCTGCCATAATTTGCTTCATTTGTTGCCCATGACATAAATGCTCTCAAATGAATATCACCAATATACAGAAGAGGGTTCCATTCTATTTCAAATGGAATTACAAAGCCATGTAAATAGAATTCACACAGAGAATTTCTTAACCAATTAGGGGCTGCCTGGTATGCTTCGTAAAATTATTTGGCAGTGTGAAGTATAGGATCTTTGTTTCTGGAAATTCTCATCAATTGGAACCATAAAAACTATTCCTTAAGACACAGAGCATAAACTCTGGGTGGTGGTCGGCATTCCATAATCTGACCAGTTACTTTTAACATTTCATCCATTTTTGCTTTCAATTCAATAATTTCTCGCTTTCTGATTTCAATTTTTCACTTCTTCCTTTCACTTCCCATAGACTTTGTCAATCAAGTCGAAAGTCAGGGTTTGTAATGTAACCGGTTCCAATTAGCTTTAATGACATCCTAGAAAACTCAATTAAAACTTCCTATAAAACAACAATGGTTTTGTGTTGCAAAGGAAGTAACTTCACTAGGCACATCTAATTGTTCAATTGCTCTTGCTCGTCGCAAATGAATTCCGTTGTCATAGAGAGAAGACTCAGGCTCTCAGAATTGTATAGCAATGTAGCTGTTACTCAAGATTTGCAACCTTGCCTATTATGTCTTATTTCTCATTCAACTTGTTCCTTCAGGAACGAATGAACTCACATGCAACATTCTCAGTACATTCCGAGAAACATTAAATTCTGGACCAATTGCACCAGAATGATAATAACCCACAGAAGGAGGTCTACGTTTCGAAACTTTCATTGATACTACCGCAGTGGAGTGCATTCTAGTGCCTCCTTTCATCATTTAGTGGGCTTTGGCTCACCAGAGATGACTTGAATCGTGATAGCAACAAAAAGGGCTGAGAGAGACGGCCAGTGTGATGGTGCTGCAAGAGAAGGGCATTGCTCTTTCGAGAAACGGAGGGTCAGATTCGGGACCCTTCGCTATGGTTTGCTCCTTCTCTCCTAGTGGGAAAATAGACTAGTTTGGTACCCTAGCAGAGGTGATTCAAGTGTGAAAGTCAGAGGGACCAGTGCTGGCGGTGATAGATGATCAAGGCTCGCTCTCTACCTGGGTAGACGCAATTTCTTCTTTCTTTTTCTGAGGCCGTCGGGTAAGTACCCT
This sequence comes from Sequoia sempervirens, assembly GCA_007258455.2. NCBI lineage: Eukaryota > Viridiplantae > Streptophyta > Pinopsida > Cupressales > Cupressaceae > Sequoia > Sequoia sempervirens. The sequence continues at coordinate 123,722,394 of VDFB02047397.1, forward strand.
AGGGGGTTGTGGAATTTGTAAGTTCTTTTGGGCAATGAATTATTGCCAGGAAAAGGTGATACATCTCTTAAAGAGCATTCAATCAATAATTTGATAAGGCCATGGTGAGCAACATAATTATCTTTCCCTTGCTGGGTTCCGTGGGGACTTTGTTCCAGAAATTTTAACAGGAAATTCAGAACATTTACAACTAACCAATGCCTCATATGACTTAATAATTTGAAATGATAAGAATGCAGGTAGGAGAAACGGCCTTCACAGGTTAAATACTTGATTATGTAAGCAATGTATTCTGAATAAGGAGGAGGCAAATGACACTGTGTGCATCCCCGCCAGACCTAAAGTCCAATATCAACCACTTTGCGGAAGAACATCCGGGCGGAACAATTTTCTTCTAACGGCCGGAAGCTCAAGCATCTCAAGACCACTTCAAAGGTGTCAACCGGCGACTCCCATATGTGAGCTTCCCTTCTCCGTAAAGGGCTCCCCAAAAATTCTCCAAAGAGCCTCCCATCGAAAGTATTTAAACCTAAGAATAATTAAAATCCATAAACGAATAAGTGGACCTGCCTGAGGATTTTGTACACATTCCGATGAGCGAGTTGTGCTCATGTCACACCAACTGACCACCCATGTTTACAATTTTCCCCTAGCTGAACTCAATTCCTTACTGAAAATTCAAATTCTTTGTTTCCCTTTCTGCTCTGGTTTTTCTTCTGTCGTGTCATCACATTTCCTTCTTTTCCAAAAATGAGCTTTAACAAGCAATCTTAATCATAGCTTTCAGGCTATGCACAGCATGACATGATCACATTTGGAAAGTACCGTAAAAGTATGAAGAAGTTATTGAAAAGGAGGCATGTGGAAAAGACAGTTTTAAAGCCGGATTACCCTCACTTATTGAGTATGACATGTCCTCAAGGCTGTACTAAAGAATAGGCGAGAGTTTTGTAATAATGATCAAATCACATAGTAGTAAATGAATAGGGATAAATTAAATATATGTTAAGAAAAGATATGGTACTGATAGTTCGGCAGACGTGGTGAAGAAAGATGACAACATCTCGCATGAATTGATGCTTAAAGAAGATTCAATTATGTGGTGGACGATCGAAGTGGATGGTAAGACAGCGAAGAGGTGGACGGAATGGATGGATGGGATGTATGGATGGAAGATAAAGAAGTGAGATGGGGGCGATAAATGAAAATGGAGAAAAAGGGGTTTCCTTTTAAAAAGAAAACCTTTATTATGGGCATGCTTTTTCAAGATTACGGTGAAGCTGCAAGAGAAAGGATAAAGCCTTCGGCTGCAGGAAGAGTAGCAGGAGGAACCTGAACAAACTGCTGCATGAATTCTTCATTTGAGACTGGTTTTTGGTACAATCAGAGTCGGTGGCCATTAACTAGCAATTTGAAGCGGACTGGATCAATTGTTACCAGTTGTACAGCTCCATTGTCGAACACATTTTCAACTTCATAGGGGCCAAGCCAGCGTGTTGTGAGCTTACCTTTGTTTTCTTGATATCTAGAATCATATAACAAAGCCCAATCTCCAACAGAAAATTTCTTGGTTTTGATGTGTTGATCATGCCATTTATTCCTTTGCTGTTGGATTACTTCTGTGTGCTGCAGGGCAGTTTTTCACATTTCGTCCAAAGCATTTAGCTGCAGGAGACGGTCCTTCTGTGCTACAGATATTTCTATATTGAGTTCAAGAGCTGTCCTCAAATTTTTATGCTCAAATTCAATTGGTAGCATGGTTGTTTTCCCATAAAGCAGCTCAAAAGGTGTAAACCCAGTTGTTGGCTTCCATGTAGTTCTATATACCCAAACTACTTCAGGAAGTCTGCTACTCCAATCTTTTCTATGGATCTGTACTATCTTTCTGAGGATCATCTCAATTTCCTTGTTTGTTACCTCCGCCTGACCATTGGCTTGAGGATGATAGGGGCTGGACTTCCTATGTTTGATTCTATAGTCATTCATTAGTGCAGTGATCAGATTCGATGTGAACTAAGCTCCCTGATCAGTTACGAGCTCTCTGGGAACTCCAAATCTAGTGAAAATTTGTTCATACAGAAACTGAGCAACTTTGTTATCCCGAGCATGAGTCATAGCTTTTACCTCGGCCCATTTTGTTACATAGTCCGTGCAAACTAGAATATATGATTTTCCATTTGATGGTGAATCAATTGGTCCCACAAAATCTATCCCCCATTTATCAAAAGGGGTGACTATCACCTGCGGATATAGTGGCATTTCATCTGACTTAGTTGGTCTTCCCATGCGCTGGCATCTATCACATTTCCTTGTATAGGCCACAGCATCCTTGTGTAATGTTGGCCAATAATACCCTGTTGTAAGAATCTTCATTGATGTTCTTTTTGCTGCAAAATGTCCCCCACATGGTTCATTATGGCAAGCATGCAAGATATCATAAGTCTCATCTTCTCTTATACATCTTCGCATTACTTGATCAGGTCCAGTATAAAATAGACAATTTGCAATCCATGAAAAATTAAAACTTTTCTCTATTAATAACTTCTTTTCTTTTGGGGAGAAGTGAGTTGGTATTCTGTTTGCTGCTAGATAATTGGCAATGTCTGCATACCATGGAGTATGTGCAACAATGGAGAACAAGTGTTCATCTGGGAACCTATCATCAATGACCTCATGTTCAATAGGTGCAGTTGATTGAAGTCTTGATAAAAATTCAGCTACAACATTAGCTCTTCCTGGCTTGTCAATGATTGTAATGTCAAATTCTTGTAACAACAGGAGCCATCATGCCAATCTACCAGAAATGGTAGGTTTGTTCATCAGATACTTGATTGTTGCGTGGTCAGTATGGATGAATATCTGATAACTTGTGACATAATGCCTAAATTTATTCAAAGTATACACCACTACAAGCAATTCCTTTTCTGTAACAGTATAATTGAGCTCAGGACCTTGAAGGTTTTTGCTGATAAAGTAAATAGCATGCTCAATTGAATTTTATTTTTGACTTAAAACTGCTCCTATACCAAAATCAGATGCATCAGTATGTATGTGAAAAGGAAAATTCCATTTTGGACCTTGAAGAACAGGGGCTTTATTAAGCAAGTCCTTTAGTTGCAGGAAAGATTTTTCACAGGCTTTTGTCCACTCGAATTGAGAATCCTTTGTTAACAGGGCATAAAGTGGGCTGGCAATTTTACTGAAATCTTTTATAAACTTTCTATAATACCCTGCATGGCCAAGGAAACTTCTGACATCTTTTTGTTTTGCAGGAGTTTGTAAATTCTGAATTACTTCAATTTTAGCAGGGTCGACCTGAATTCCACTCTTTGAAATATGATGACCTAGAACAATACCTTATTCCATCATTAGAAAACACTTTTCACTGTTTAGAGACAAATTTTGCTCTCTGCACCTTTTCAATACCTTTTCTAAATTCACCAGTGCTTCTTCAAATGTGACTCCATAAGTAGTGAAATCATCCATATAAATCTCCATACAATCATGAGATATATATGCAAAGATACTAATTACTGCTCTCTGAAATGTTGCTGGCGCATTGCATAGACCAAAAGGCAAGACTGAATAAGCGAATGTTCCCCATGGACAGGTAAAAGTGGTCTTATATTGATCTTCAGGGGCTATTTTTATCTGATTGTACCCACTGTAACCATCCAGAAAGAAAAAATATCTTTTGCCAGACAGTGAGTCTAATACCTAGTCTACAAAAGGTAATGGAAAGTGATATTTTTTAGTAGCATTGTTCAACTCTCTGTAATCTACACACACTCTCCATTTTCCACCTTTCTTGGGGACAATAACTAATGAAAAAACCCATTGACTATCAGATATTGGATAAATAAAACCAGCATCAAGCAACTTTTGAAGCTCACTTTTAACTATTTCTCTAAGTACTGGATTTACTCTCCTTTGAGGTTGTCTAACTGGTAAACAATCTTCTTTGATATATATTCTGTGAGTACAAACTTGAGGATCTATTCCTTGCATGTTCCCATATTCCCATGCAAAAGTTTTATGTTGTTCTTGTAGTATTTTTAATAAGTCAGCCTCTTGAGACTATGACAACTTGCTAATGACATTCAAACAATGATCTGGAGACAATTCTATCTGCTTAGTGAGATTACTCATAGAATCTACAGGTAATGTTTGTACCTCTTGTGGAAGCAAGTTATGAAAAATCGTTGGAAGTTTAGGCAGTGAACTCTCAGAATTTGGTTGCTGCAGGAAACATTGAAGATGACTACCATGTGGATCAGATGAACTACCCGTATCAGAGTTTTACTGTAGAATTTGAAAAAGCAAAACATCCTCACTCTGAAGTTGTGAGAATGGATCATTTTGAAGCATCATTAATTAAGCCAAAGAATTGGCTTCTTCAGTTTCTTCCCCTACATTTGGCCAAATAGGTTGGGACAAATCTGGTTGAGGTCTAGCAGGCGGATACAAAGCCAATTTTTTTGTGGACTGTCCATCAGAAATGGTCATATCTCCAGAACGGCATCCTATAAAAGCATCAGCAGTTGCTAACCATGGTCTACCAAGGATAACTGGATACCCTCCTAAAGTTGCCTTAACCGATAATATTGTGAAATCAACAGGATACTCCCAAGATTCAAGAGTAACAATTACATCTTCCACCATCCCATCAGGTTTAACTATGGAGTTGTCTGCAAGCTGCAGAACTGTGGGTGTAGACCTAATGTTTGAAATATTCAAGGAATCCATAGTGTGTTTTGTCATGACATTAATGGCAGCACCTAAATCAATCAAAACATTTTTTACAACTTGGCCATTTATATGTATCTGCACTACAGGACTTCCAGGGTCAATATACTTTGGGATGACTACATTTCCCAACATTATATCAGCCAATTTCCCTAAAACATGAATTGTTTGAGGATCATTTTTCTTCCATCCAGGTTTATTCAAACAGGCTTCTTTAATAGCTTTTCCAAAGATGGGAACATTTTTAATAGCCTGAAATAAGGGGATTTGAATCTGTACATTTTTTAGCTGATCCAGAATGTTAAAAGTGGCTTCTTCCATGGATTTAAATGCAGTACTTTGCAACCTCTGAGAAAAAGGTGGATTGTCTTGACCTTGCAAAGCAGGCTCCTGAGAAACCATATTAGGTATAGGCATATGCTCAGTAGGAACAACAGGTGCAGTAGATTCTTTAAGGGGAGAATATGGTATTTCAGTAATTAGAGGCAGTTTTGGAGCAGGTAAAGTAGTTCTAGACCTTAATTGGATATCATTTATGTTTAAGGCATAAGCTTGATATTGGTTTGCTTTGGCAAGATACACTGGTTGTTGTGGCTATTGCTGTTGCTTATTATTGGGATTTGGCAGCGGCTGGGCAGGCATAGGCGTTTGCTTCGGAGGGCCAGGATTTGTGGCAGTTGCTGCAGGAGGTGGCATGAGGGCTTGTGGTTGTGGCTATGGAAGCTGCAGGAATCCAGGGGACTAGTTTTGCCATTGCTGAGGGCCTCTCCATTGAGGATTTTGCTGCCAATTTCCTGAAGGTGGGGTCCATTTCCCTTGTGGCTGCTGCCAACCTCCTTGAGGAGATTGCCATTGTGGGTTCTGATAATTAGGCCAACTTGGTTGAGATGGATTCCAGAGTGGTGGTGGTCCATATGCATGTTGCCATTGGTTATTATAGCCAGAATAAGGATTACCAAAAGTTAAAGGATCTTGAGGCATACCTTGTCTTTGGGCCCATGGTCTCCTTTGTGCAACAAAAAACACTTGATCATCATCACCTTCTACTGGCTTGAAGTCAGTAGGTAGTTTCCTAGCTTCCAAATTCGCCACCATCTTGCATCTGCAGTCACGCTTCTTCTGTCTACAATATGGACAGAACTCGGCCAAAACTACCTCAGCTTCCTCATGTTTCCTCCGAGCTTGCATAGTGTCCAGTTGTGTAGCCATATTATTAATGATGTCCTGCTTGAAGTCAGATAGCAAATTTGTTATCTCCATCTAGGAAACTCCACCAGAAGAAGATTTCCCCATTGTAGCATGATGACCTCGACCTTTTTTAACTATTGCTCGAGAGTAGTTAAGACATATTTTCTTTATATCATCCCAAGGCAGTTGGATTATATCACCTCCTCCCATCAGGTCCAGGGCGTCTATACAGGCATCACTGATTCCCCTTAGAAAGAGTAGTTTCTGAGAGTCCTCATTGAGAGTATGGTTTGAGTTCCTTTTTAGTGAAAATAAAAACCTAGAAATATAATCTTCCAAACTTTCATCCTCCTTCTGCTGAATTCAGAATATGTCATCACCTTTACTGGCACTCTTACAATATTCCTTATACTTTTCAAGAAATTTCGTCTGCATGGTTGCCCAACTATCTACAACGCCTCTTCCCAGACTCATGAACCATCTGAGAGCTCCTTCCTTCAAGGTGGAAGGAAATAACTTCAGTTTATGAGCGTCTATGTTGTAGTCATAACTGCGACAGAGGACATCAAATTCAAATAGAAAAGTTTATGGGTCCTCCGTAACCAGGCCATAAAATTTTGGAAGCAAGGAAGAGGGAATGTTTTTAAGATTGTCAATATCTCTCTGGGGAACAATGGGAAACTCAAATGCAAGAGGTGGATTATTAGGTGGATTATTTGCCATGTTTGGTTGCTGGAATAACAGAGCAAATGGATTTTCCTCAGGTTCGTTGTCAGCTGGGTCAAATGGTAGTTTAATAAACAGATTTTCAGGGAGGAACCTTCCCAGTGCATCTCTTCTTCTTCTATGCATGCAATACGGTGAGTAGTGGCTTGAAATATTTTGAAATTTTTTGACTAATAAACTAAACTAATGCTAAAAATGACTTCTGACGGATTCCTAGTTGGACACCATCCCCGGCAACGGTGCCAAAAATGGTCGCGCCCACAAAAAGATATGAAAATCACAGTAAAACCTTTCCTGGGAATTGGACATTCCAACAGGTGACTTATATCTCTCTATGGACGTTCATTTACTTGTCAAACCAGGGGACGTATACTTTAAATGGCGCAGAAAAATATATGCACTAAGAACTCATTTTAGTCAGATCTTAGCAGAAATAAATACTGGAAAGAAATTCTATCTACGCTACAGGAAGGTAATGCAAAGTTCTTTAACTCAACTATGATTTAATTAAAACAGAAACCATAACAGCTACGACTGAAGCAAAAACTATGAATTGGCCTTATGCTGCAGGAACAGGCACAGGGATGGATTCTCTATGCTGCAGGAGTAGTACAAGACTAAGTTTGTATGAAAACTTCAAAGATGAAAGCTAATTGAAGATCAACAGAAAAGAACAACTAACTAACTAGCTACAGATACTTACTAAGTGGGCCCCCTTATCAAGCATCTACTGATTACGCAGGTGCTAAACTCAGAACTTCATCAAGCTTTATTCATGAAAACAGAATGGTATACATTGCTTTGTTGAAATGGAAACTAACAACAAACTCTATCTCTTGTCAAACAGATTTTTCTTTTCATTATCATTATGATTCTTACATGATATCTGCTATCACTATGCTTCTATCTTACTCTAACTATCATCTCCTACTCACTCGCGCAGGAGGAGTATTTTATTTTTAAATTAGAAGAACAACTAACTAACCCAATCAAAGAAAGACGTGGAAGTAAAGTGTATCCCAAAATCAAGAAACAAACTTCATAAATGAATTTATGCATTCAACCCGATCCAGAGAGAATCTAGTGCTCCACTCTTTCCAGATTGACTGTCATTAAAAATCTTTTCCAACGGTTTCGGTCAAAGAGTCTTCGCCGGAGCTTCCTCGAAGTCGTGTAGGAAATGGACTTTACTGCAAGGCCGAGATTGGATGCGCTTAACTCAATCATTCTTCAACAACCTATGAAACAAAAGGTAACAGATGTGAAAGAAAAGGCGTATGGCACATACACGATATTCGTTCATTAATCACATATTTAAATCTATTTCATCATTCAAAAACTGTATGTGATATACCAGTCATTTAGGGAGTCAACGGGGCAATAAATGTAATCAAGTCAACACAATAAGCTACAGGAATATACAAATGTTTTGCTACAGGATGTCCCCATAAAAAGGTTTCACATAATTTAAATAGTCACAAAATAACAAAAGTAAAGATATTCAGAGTCCACCATAATATACAAACTATGAGCGTATTTTAAGCTCATCAAGTACTCCATTTATTTACATCTGCATGTTGTTTAATAGCTAATAGTCTTATTTGATTATATTTAGAACAATAGTCAATTAAAATTAAATATATATATATTATATATATAGCTATATATATGTTATATATATATATAGCTATATATATTATATATATAGCTATATATATGTTATATATATAGCTATATATATATACATATGTATGTATGTATGTATTTATTTATTTATAGGAGGGTATGTGTAGGGTATGTGGTTGATGACTTTTTTTAACCCAAAATTGATGAAACAAAAAGGGTTTTTAAAGGAGATTCTTAACTTTCCACCAATATAAGGTATGCTTTACTTTGAATTTAATAAATTATTATTATTTATTTTCTATTTGAATTACGACTAAAGTCTTGATTGATAGGCTAATTGAAAAACATCTATAGCTTTCAAACGATATCACATTTTTGAATTCGAAACATGCATCACATTCTATGATTCATACTATAGGATTAAAAAAATGAATTCATGAAGTTTTGACCCGTTAAGGTGGTTACAATTTTTATTTTTTTAAAAGTTGTAAAAAATTCATAATTAATTATTTACTTGGAAAAATTTACAAAAAATATGCATCACATCAGGACATGAATCCTCTACTTATATCTAAAATCTTATAAAAAAATATTATCATTTTATTGTGGTTAGGGTGGTCAGACAGACACCTACTTCTTATTTTTTCCCTAAAATTTAAGTACTATTGCATTGAAATTTCAAATTTTCACCAAGTAGTTTTTTTTTTTAAATAAACCTAGTAGTTTAGAAACTACATTCAATTTTCTATAGATTTTATTCTTACATATTTTTAAAATAATATAGATAACTTATTCAAATTTTTATGTCAAGTTGCTTAACTCCGATTTTTCTGAATTTTTTGCCACTTAAGGGCCTATTTTTTCCATGATGATTATGCACATACCTAGGAATGATTATAAATTGTGATTTAGAATAAAAGTAATTTGTCGATGCTAAAATATTCTTATATAACTTCTTTTATTAGTTAATATGATTTTATAATGCATGTAGTGATAAAATTCAAATGAAGATTTAAATGTTCCTTATAGTTTATCACTTGAATGTGTTAGTGAAAGTAATTTATTTGTGTAAATACATATTGATTTATTTATAAAATATGTTTATATAATTTCTTTAGTTATTTTAAATGACTTTTTATTAAATGAATAAATAAAATGGAATTGATTGTTTAATATTCTTTAGGATTAATACAGTGCATGTATACGTGCATTTAAAAGTTGATTTTTGATGGTTTCATTTTGACGTATCTATCTCTTGAGTTATTTCAATTTGAGGAGATTTTATTCATTGAGTTCATGTTGGAGTTTATTTGGAAACCTGTATTACTTTGACTTACCCTCGTTTGTCAGTCTTGGGTAGTTGGTCTTTTTAGGCTTCCAGAGGTGGGGAGAAATGTTGCTCTTTGTCGACTATTGTTCTGATTCTTGAGTTTGGTTGTGTGGGTTTATCCTTGCACTGTGGATTGTTTTATTATGAAGTCCTAGCATGAGATGGTGCATGCCTCACTGGATGCTTTTGCTTATTTGACTTTGATAGTTTGTGCAAGTTGGCTTGCCCCATTTATGATTATGAGATTTTGTTGCTAGTAGGGAGAGTGGCTTCCCATAGGGGCTAGAACCCTAAGTGGTATCAAGGGTAACTCATGTAAAAGTTGAGTTAATCAAATGATAACCTAATAAAAAGTTAGGGGGTGGGTAGTAATCACACTAATACAAGATAATGGATACCTCTCTCATGGATCAAGTGCTCGTTTAGGCTTGAGATGAGATGAGAAGGCTTGGAATGGAAAATCAACTACCTCATCTTCATGAGAGGTGAGTTGATTATGCATGTGTAAGAATGGGGGTCTAGGATCAGTTGAGGTTGCCAGGGTAACCTAGGATGGGGTTCGGTGACCTATGAAGATTCGCATTGAGTAGCTCATGTTGAGCCATGTGATGACACTCTTCCCTTTAGTAACCTTGTGTGTTTGTTGTTTCCCCTTGTTGTTCTTATTCCACTAGAAGCGAATGTTGCCTTGTGTTTGTGTACTTTTATTGTGGAGTCCCGTTAGCCATTGTTCACTTGACTATTTTAGTTGTGAGTCCTTCTTGTCATCTCCTAGTATGGGGGGTGGGCCTTAGGGTCAACATGGTCGGGTGGAACATGCTATACACCCCATTGGGTCCCCAGCTGAAGATCAAGTGGTGCAGAGTTGGACCATTTGCAGTGACTTCAAAGATGTACCAAAGTCGGAACCAGTCTTGATGTTGTGTATTCATTCATATCAATTGTATTATACCATGTTATTGCATTATTCTCATTCATGTTGGGAAGCACTATTGTATTTATGTAATCCTTGAATGATGTATCTTCATATTATAAATGTAATGATTGTAATCTTTGGCATTATCCTATGATCACTGATGGATGCTTATATTTTATGTAATGTATGTTGATCCTTGTATTATTATGTGTTTATTGTTTCATAGTATGTGATCCTTAATAGTTTTGTATCAGTGGAAATATTTATATTTAAACTCATAGATGTGATGGATGGTTTTCATTTTGATAATGGTATGGATGAACATTCGTTGATTATTAATTCTATATAATGGTTAAGTGGAATACCTGTAGTTAGTTAATCTTCATCATGGGTTTGGGATTATGTTATAGATGTTTGAAATGTAATGTTGTCACGTTACCCTAAAGGATAAGATAAGTGATATGTATGTATGGTTAAATACTAGTGATATATGTTAATGTACATTTGGTGTGAGTTCTTATTAAAGAAAAAATGTGTCATAAATGTTAGATGTTTTAGTGTCCTTTGGGGTTTGTGTGGTAGGGCATTAAATATCATTTAGGAGTATCTTATGATAGTTTCCTTTTGATAGACACTATAATAGACTCAAAAGGATCCAACCAAGTATTATAGGTGCAAACCTTACGAGTTAGCTTAAATAAGCTAGGAGAAAAGAATCTCCAATTAGTGATTTCTTTATAGGCCTAAGAAAAAGGGAGGAGATAATAAACTAAACTAATACAGATTCATACTTTATAATATGATGTTCTTGTCACATGTTCTCTTATATGTGTGCTACATTAATCAATATTAGTGATATTTACCTAGAGGTAGCATGACTAACTAGTACACTAGGAATCACTAAGTCAGATCATAGAGTGACAACACTTAGGATCTTGGGAACATTCTTACTTGTTTGGATGACACTTATGCATATACCTTTCATCATTTCAAGACTTTTATTATATATTTAAATAATAAATGCATTTATAGCACTTGGTTGTTATTGTTCTCATTAGAAGATGTATGGTTGGCCTTGTTTGTTATGGTGTTTGGTTTGAACTAGACATTTATTAGTTTTGGAGCATCATCATTTAGTACTCCTTAATAGTATATAGTTAGAAATTTAAGGTACAGTGTAGATGAATCTAGGAAGAGTTGAGAGGCAAAGAGAAAAAAAAAAAAACAAATAGGAAAAATGTGAATCAAATAATTCAACTATTATTGTATGAAGTCAATAGAAGATTCATATAGGGGAGATGTCCTAGTTACCACCCACCATCCAATTACCGCTCACTCCATGCTAACTTAACCCCCCAATAAAAAACTTTGACCCACTAAAAATCTTTATTTTATCAAATAAAAAGTTGCAAAAACACCAATGGTTGTTCATAACATAATGTGTAACTGACCAGTGTAGGTAGTCAACTACACATGAATTTACAAATTTATAATACAAGTATAGTTGCACACAAAAAATCTCATTTACATTTTATTTAAAAATTGAATTGTTATAAATACCCCCACTTGCAAAAGGTGTCACCCTCAATACATATTATATTAATAAATACTCATGCACACTTAATGGTGCTTCACATGACATAATCACAAAATCCTATCAACTCCATGGGATGTCGAATGCATATTCTTCAACACTCTCTCTGTCAACTACATGTATTAACTCCATTCCTTGTTGGTACCTGCACAATTAAATACAAGTGTAAGGCTCCCCAAATAAACATCAAATCCAAATATAATGAAGAATTCATTTAGTTCACCTTTACTACAAATTCAAATTTGAAACACAACAACTAAATTGAATGCATCGAATTGTCAGATTCAAATTACTAAATAAGAGGGAAAGCAGCCAGTGGCATTCAAAATTGTTGAAGTGAATAATTATTCTCTGTAAACTATAGAGCATCGACAAGCATCCTTAGAAAATTCCTCCAATATCCATGGTTTTTTAGGTTGGTACATTCTACATTCTACTTATAGTTATTTTCATGAACCGTGCATTTAACAATTATATTTATGAAGTATCTTTTATATGTTATAAATAAATGAGGGTCTTTTAGGGTAATGAGTTATTCATTAAAAACCCCATTTATAAATTTAATAAATTGTGTGTTCTTTTACTATTTTTGGTTATTTATTGGGGTTTATAATTGTCATTTATTTCATAAAAGGATCCTTTATATTCTATGTCTCTTGTATAGACACCCAAAATTGTCCATGTCATAGCATTACCTAGTCATACATGACCTTGTAAGACATCTTCTAATATTTTACCATAGGTCATTACATTATCCCACTTACCCCATTTATTCCACTTAATCACCTTCCCAATTAACTAAATAAATCTCATTTATTTAATTAATTTCCCTTCACATGTCTTAAAATAATTCAAATTAAATATTTGAATTAATCCCTCACTTATTACCACATTGCAACATGTGTCACATGACTACAACTCTTCACATGCACACATAATTTAAATAATTTTATTATTTAAATTATCAGATTCCCACTCACATCCTATTTTTAGCCCCCCTTATTTGTGCGGCATAGGCATCTTTTCCTCCAACATAAATAATAGAATCCCACTTTTGCTCACATCCTAATTTTAGCCTCATGTAATAACCCACTTAATGTGTGTCATAGGCACTAAAATAAAATTTTAATCCTAGCCATACACATCACACAATTGAATTTTAATCTTAGCCATCGAATCTTATTAGCTCTTGCCTATAAATCTAGCCTTTCACAGACCATTTGGATCAAATATTCTTCTAGTATCTTCACTCTGCCAAATTTTCTTTCAATCTTCTCATCTATCTATATGTTTTTCTTCTATCATCTCCATCTTATCATTATGCTATGAAAATGAGCAAAAAACATATCAAATCATTCAATCCTTCAAAATCTTGCATTCTCATGCATGTGGAGAAGAGCAATGGAGATAAATCAAATCTAGCATGGAGATATGTTTGCTTTGCTTTCTTATTTTGATTTTCATGCTAGTCTGTGCTCTATTATGCTTGTTAGGGTTTCATTATAATTTTTTTATGCATTTTCCCTAAGATAATTTACCCTAACTACATCTTGTTCATTCAAAAAATCGATATAAGCATGTTGAATCATCCATTAGACTCCTTTATATTCAAAATAAGTGTACACACCAGCTTGCATTTTCATTATATATATATATATATAAGTGTATATATGATTGCATATATATATATATATATAAAAGTGTACACATTCATTTACAAATTCAATAAACTATGTGTTCATTTACTATTTTCATTTATTTGTCAGGGTTTATATTTGTCATTTATTTCATAAAAGGCTCCTTTATATTATGTGTCTCTTGTTCATTCAGTAAATCGATATAAGCATGTTGAATCATCCATTAAACTCCTTTATATTCAAAATAAATGTACGCATCAACTTTCATTTTCATTATATATGCATATGTGTATATGTATATTTGTGTTTGTATATATATATATGTGTGTGTGTGTGTTTGTGTATGTCTATATATATGTATATTAATATATATGTGTGTATATATGTATATATTATGTACATAAAAACATATATACAAATATATATACATATGCATACGTATAGATACATACATATAAATGCATATATACATACATATACATATGTATATACATACACACACACATAAATAACTATATATGTATTCATACATACATTTGAATGCCACTATCTTCTTTGGTGTGATTAATGAATTATTCTCATGAAACCCTTGCTTAGTTTTTCCAACATATATCTAATATATGCAATGAGGTAACAACATGCAATGAGGCAAAAAAAATTGAAGAAAGTCTTGATCTACAATCAAATACAGGGCAGTCAAGGTGGTTTCAAGATACGGCTTTAAACCTAGGGGTGCATCTAAATTTTAGTCAAGGGGATGAAGGACTATCCATCCCATCACCACCACATGTTGATCCTAAAGAGGTCATCCATTACTTCACCGCTAGGAGAAATTGGGATGTAAATGATGTAGAGGGAGTGGAAGGTAATGATACAAGCAACCAAGAAGCTAACTACATGCCATGCACACAAGTCGAAGAGTAGCAACCAACAAGCAAGAGAAGCATTTTTTACAACTCCCAACACAAAGGGTGTACAAATCATCAAATAGAGATCGCAATGGGGTGCTACGCCTAAGTGGGAAATCTCAAATTTTGACATCATATGATTTTTTCAATTTTTTGAATGAACAAGAGGCATATAAACGAAGAAAAATGAGAGAAAAGAAGGAAGAAAGAGAAGAAAACTTGGTAGAGAAGGAGGAAAAGAGATTGGAGGCTGCTGCAAAAAAAAAACTACAAATGGTAGAGAAGAAGCTCAAGTAGTGACAACAGAGGGAGATTGAAAGGGAGCAAGCAAAGATTTCTTGATGATTGAAGGAAACCCAAAAGTAGGAACAAAGAGCATAAAGAAACAAAAGTAAGAGTACTCCTACAACTCCTCTTTCACTACAACATCCAATTTTAAGGGAAATGATTAATATTTTTTCTCTAGCCTTTGTCGCTCTTAACAGCATACAAAATGGGTCTTCTATAAGATGCTCTAAATAGATGCAGCTTGGTCTAGAGGAAAGTCAAACATTGTTTTCTTGTATAGCAAGTGCCATGCAAAACAATTTGCATTCATTAACATCATCTCTAGTTGATGTTGACTCAGTTGGTACCCAAGGACATGCAACTTCTTAATCAGATCTATGGATGTCTTATTAGGATATTTTTTTGTGAACTTTGTGACTTCGTTGTGTTCTACTGTCTTGTTTTGTAAGTTACCTCAAGACTCCTTGTGTGCTACTCTCTTTTTTAGATTTTTTTTAATCATGTTTTTCCAACTTTATAGTATTGGAATTTCACAACTTTGAATATATATTTCATTTTAGTTGCTATCATGTTTTTGATTAATTAAGCAGGGAAAGGGCGCTGACCCATACAAGAGAACAACAAACTATTAATCAACAAGAACAAAACAACATTGGTGAGGAAGCAAAACAAAAGGGTAAACACTTCCCCCAAACCTAATCAACCAAAACACATTAGCCTATACCCATAGTATCAAACTTTATAAACCTATCCATAATCCCTAGCATATGTAACCATATCATCATAATATACATACCCAAAAGCAGGTTAGAACAACATAACCTTGAAAGATTAGCAAGTCAAAAAATGGAGTTCATCACAATAATTAAACTAAGGAAATAATTGTCCAGGAACCTATGGCCTATACCATCAAAACATCTTATATAGGGGTATGTGCAAGATCAAGGTGGTCCAAATACGCCCTTAAGCGGCAATGAAAATCAAAAAATAGAGTTAGGCAACTTGATGTAAAAATTTGAATAAGTTACCAAAATTATTTTAAAAATATGCAAGAATAGAATCTGTAGAAAATTGAATGTAGTTTCTAAGCTACTAGTTGTTTTCTAAAAATAAATAAATCTATTTGATGAAAATTTGAAATTTCAATGCAATAGTACTAAAATTTTAGGAAAAAGATAAGAAGTAGGTGTCTATTTGACCACCCTAATCACAATAAAATCATAATATTTTTTTATAAGACTTTAGATATAATTGAAAGACTCATGTTTGGATGTGACACATATTTTTCTTTTCTTTTTTTGAAATAAATAATTAATTATGATTTTTTTACAACTTTTTAAAAATATAAAAAACTCGTATGTTTGACCACCATAACTTGGTCAAAAATTTATGAAATTCAATTTTTTTTTTTAAATCCTATAACATACAAAGCATAGAATGTGACACATGTTTCGGATTCAAAAAATTTGATACCATTTGAAAGTTATAGATATTTTTCAATTAGCCTATCAGTCAAAATTTTAGTCAGAATATCGCCACTTGTTGGCCCCTCATGATCCTGCACATACCTATAGTAGAAATAAAACATCATAACATCAAAAGACAAAAAATTGTAGGGACAAATGATGAGGATCAAGCATCCTCAATCCAGATCCAAGCTTTCAATAGGTCTTCAACAAAGTCTTCAAAATTGTCTTTAAGCTCCATTTTTCTAGAAAAATTGCCTCAGCCTCGTCCTCGTTCACCTTGTTCCTTTGTTGTTTCTTAATCTTACCCTGGCCAAAAATAGTGGTCAGGTATGTGCAGGATCATGATGGACCAAAAAGTGGTGATATGATGGGTATGTGTAGAGTATGTGGCTGACGACCTTTTTTTTACCCAAAATTGATGAAACAAAAATGGTTTTTGAAGGAGATTCTCACCTTTCCACCAATATAAATTATGCTTTACTTTGAATTTAATAAATAAATATTATTCATTTTCTATTTGAATTACGACTAAAGTCCTAATTGAAAAACATCTATAGCTTTCAAACGATATCATATTTTTGAATGAAACATGCATCACATTCTATGCTTTGCATACTATAGGATTTAAAAAATTGAATTTCATGAAGTTTTGACCAAGTTAAGGTGGCATACAGTTTTTATATATTTTAAAAGTTGTAATAAGAAAATTCATAATTAATTATTTACTTGGAAAAAAATTACAAAAATAATGCATCACATCGACATAAGTCATCTACTTATATCTAAAATATTATAAAAAATATTATCATTTTATTGTGGTTAGGGTGGTTAGACAGACACCTACTTATTTTTTCCAAAAAATTAAGTACTACTGCATTGAAATTTCAAATTTTCACCAAATAGATTTTAAAAAAACCTAGTAGTTTAGAAACTACATTCAATTTTCTACAGATTCTATTCTTACATATTTTTGAAATAATATAGATAACTTATTCAAATTTTTATGTCAAGTTTCCTAACTCTGATTTTTTTGAATTTTCATCACCACTTAAGGGCCTATTTTTTCCATAATGATCCTACACATACCCAGCCATGACAGATTTTTTCATGATAGCGTCAACAACCCTACACAAATTATTAACAACACTTTCAAGAGTCTGGAATCTACTGGCATTATCATCCTTTTGTATTTTCTTGAACAACTCCACCCTTTGAATTCTAACTTTGTCTAAACCCAACATGTTACCTTTAGAATATTTTGAAACTTCATTCATAGGGTTAGAAATCTCCCTAACCTTTGATTCATTGGTAGCATCACCTTTATCAATAGCCTCCTCTATGTATTCTTCATCATCCTGCCCATCCTCATCCTACGAATCATCATTCTCCTCCTGGATATTTTCCACTTCCTCTCACTCTGTTTCCTCCTCCTCAGTAGACACACCACTAAGGCTATCCAGAAGTTCCTCAGGTGGAGAATTCTTATCATCCCTAGCCACCTTCTTTCCTTACTATCCAAATACTCCTCCGCAATTTTCTCTTCTGAAATTTAATTTTTTTTACTGTTGTTAGAACCCTTCGACATGGCTAAGGTAAGCTGATTCAATCTTCAACCCACTAGATTAGAGCACTTAGGGCTATTGTCATTATCATCAGGTATCATTATAGTGTTGGGGTCAACCCCCAACTCATAGATAAGCATTTTTCGCTTTTTGTTTACAATAAGATCCATGGGGGCCACTTTACATTTTTTCAAGGTGACTTTGAGAAGGTTCGACCAAGCGGAGTCCATAGGAATGGGGGTGGTTTTAGCAGAGCCCTTAGTCAGGGAATGGGGCCTACTTTCAATAAGCTCAATTTTAATAGTACTCTTGGGAGTAGGGTTTTCTAGTAGCTTAACAAAGGCATTTCTTTGTGATGAAGTAGCAAGGACATATTTGCTTATCGCACAAATTAGGCCTTAGTGTAATGGGGGTTTGCTCCATTTGTTAGGCTTTGGCTTAGAGAAGAAAATAGGAAGAATGAAAGATTAATTTTCTCAAGATGATGAATATGGTTCAAAATTGAAAAGTGATAACCATGGACCAATTGGAACCGACCTTCCAACGTAAAATATTTCATAACAAAAAAGAAAACATTATGGTATGATGAAGGAAGTAAAACCCTAGAGTACCCATTTTGAAAACTCTCAGCTTTTTCTTTATCCTCAAAAAAAATTTCATTGTAATTTTGATACTTACCATTGCTTAACTTATCCACCTTCTTCCCTTCATACGCCAGCCCCTTCGCATTAGCTATGAGCTTATCATCAACCTTGAAATGAAGACCACACAACTCAACCTCCCCATCCTTCCAAGCGTTTACAAATTTGTAACTCAACTACTAGCTATAACCTTCCATAGCAGTAAAATAAGGGGTAAAACCAACCCTCTCAAACAAACCCCAAATCTCTGCATTCTTTCGCAAGGAATCGAATTGACTCAGCTTTGTCTGCTTCTTGGGGCCACCCATGGTTTTCTCCTTGGTATAATAATTCTTGGGGGAAGCAAAAACTCACCCCCTTAGCCTTCCTTGTTCATGACTATAATAACAAGTAGTTCAAAAACTTCCATTTTGATTGAGACTTGGTGATTTTTCATTTGCAAGAATAACAACTTGAACCTTCTGGTAGCTTGTTTAAAATAATCAAACAAAATACACAGCCAAATATCATATTTTGAGGTCTTGTCATAATGAATACTGACAAATCTGCCACCTTTATGAGCTATGATTACTCTTTTTTTATTACCTTCCTTCACATTGGAAAAAACAAGTCAAAATGTCTTTTCCAAAATCAAACGCAATATTTTTTGAGATGTGAATAATGATCCCTATAGCCTCATTAACACCTTTCTTTTTAATACACAAGGTTTCCAAAATAATCTATCCTTTCCACCCCATTCTATTTAAATCTTTCATATCTAACATATCACCTCCTTTCAAATCATACTTCCCAATCCATCTTATCATCCTTCCCAATTGCCACCCAAGACCAATGGCAACCAACTTGATAGTGAGACAACACATCAAGCCTCTCTTTTTAATTATTACCATTTTTTCCATGAAAATTCAAATTCCCTACTCTATCCTTAGCAATAATTTCCTTAAATTAGTTTGATAAATTAGAGAAATACCAATAATTTAAAGCCTCCTGCCTAAATCCAAAATTCACTAGGGCATCGGCAACCATATTACCTTCCCTAAAGGTATGGCATATCTTGAAACTATGGAAATATTGCAACATACTTTTGCAGTCATCTAATAGATCATTTATCTCCCAAGGGGCCTTCACTTTATTATTTAAATAGTCAATTATTAATTTGGAATCACCCTCCACAATAACCTTCGTGTAACCATTATCTTTCAAATAACCTATTCCTATCCATGTAGCATAAGCCTTTGCTAGATTATTTGTTGTTGTTCCTAGACCCTTGTTGTATCTAGCCACATAGGTACCATGATTATTTCTTACAACCCCACCAACCCCTACCAAGCCTAGATTCCCTTTTGAACATCCATCAAAGTTGTACATTTGATCCATCCAAGGTCTGGGGGGATCCATATAGTACTTTTCCTAATAACCTGTTTAGCCCAATTAACATTGTTAAGAACCTAAGAGAGGCCCCATTGTTGCCTGATTCTCATCTCTTGATATGAAGGCCCTTTTTTTGCAAGGGCATACTTGAAGCTTTTTATGTTCTCTTGAATCTATTTCCTAATAGCCATACATGGCTCTTTGCTGCTCTTAGTGCAACATCCCTGGAAACCTTATTATTCCTTTCTTTCCACAAACCCCAAGTGAGGAATGGGGGGACTTTTCTCCAAAGGTCAAAAATTATATTGTGAGAGTAGGGGCATATACTCCAACAATCAACAAACATTTTAACTGAAGGAGGAAAAACCCATTCAACTATCAAACTCTTAAGAAAAAAAGCCCAAACTTCCTAAGCACAAGAACATTGAAAGAGCAGACATGCAATTGTTTCTTCCTCTTCATTACATAGATAACATTTATTAACTAAGTACCATCCCCTTTTCTTGAGAAATTATCAATTGTAAGAATCCTTTCGTGCATTATCATCCACCAAAAGCAATTAATCTTGGGGGTTAAGTTCTTTCTCCACACATTATTCCAATTCAAGATCCCTAATTGGGAAGGTTGCAATTCCATAGTCTCATAAGCAAATTTAACTGAAAATCGCCTAGAGGCATTTTTAGTCCAAATCTATTCATCATTCCTATTTCTTAAGAAAAGGTTAGGATTCCCAATCTGCCTCAAAAGGAAGGCCAAAGTAGCATCCAAATTCATCTATTTGCCACCCTTAAGAATAGTAACACTTAGATAGTTCCTAAAATCAATCCTTTTTGGTCTCAAATCATCCCAATTCAGATAATTTGAAACCTTTTTTCCAACAATTCTCTTTAATCTTATTCTAATCTACTACAGGTTGTCACTAGTTGATAGAGGAGCACAAGAAGACCAAGCATCCTCCCAAAAGTCAGCTCTAACCCCATTTCCAATTCTCAACTTTACTCCTTTAGTTAGAGTGCTTCTTACCTTAAGCAAGTTACTCCAAAAGATAGAACCATGGGGAAGTTCCTTGTTCCTAAGGAAACATCAAACATCCTTATTCCCAAAGTATTTATCCCTTAGAATCTGAACCCAATATTTTTCTCCTTTCAGAAGGAACCAACCCATTTTAGCCACTAGAGCTTTATTGAACCTTTTTATTCTTCTTATCTCCAATCCTCCTTCCCTCTTCAGAGTACAAACAATTTCCCATCTAACAAGTGCCATTATTTTCCTTTCTTCTACTCCTGACCATAAAAACCTCCTTTGGATCATTTCAATTTACTCAGCAATATAGGAAGGTATGTTGAAAAGAGAGAGATAATAGAGAGGTATATTTTGTAAAGAGGTTTTTAAGAGCTGAACCTTCGTAGCAAAACTTAACAATTTTCCTTTCCACCCAACCAACTTCTTCTAAATATTTTCCACAATATAATTCCAGTAGTTACTATTGGGTTTTCTTGAGATTAGCGGTAACCCTAGGTAGGTAGCAAGAAAATCAGCCTCTTGGTAGCCTAAAATACTTATCACTTTATCCTTAACAATCTGGCTAGTATTAAAATAATAAATTTTACTTTTCTAGTAATTGATGTATTGGCCAAAAACCTTAACATATTTGTCAAGGATCACTTTCCATTGTTTCGCTTCCAAAACAAAGGCCTCCCCCAAAAGAATGGTGTCATCAACAAACTGTTGATGTGAAGCAAGAGAAAGGGAAGAAGCAACACATAAACCTTTCAAGGCCTTACTAGCAAGCTATTTTTGGATATTGCGATCCAAGGCTTCAACCACAATGATAAACAAATAAGCTAAAAATGGGTCCCCTTGTCTTAGACCATGGCCAGCAAAGAAGAAGCCCCAAGGAACCCCATTAATCTAGGGAAAACTTTAAGAAACCCCCCCCCTCGACGAAGGTGTAAAATCTTGGCGAATCTTGTATACTTCCCGATAAAAATATTAATTATAATGGCAATTTTTTTCATTTTTTGTGAAAAAAAAAAATCCATTGGCGAATTTTTTCTAATCGCTAGAAATTTGTGGAAAATCCTAGCGAAATGCAATTTTTTTAAAACCACTAAAATTTTTCCATTAGTGATTAAAATCTATTTTCAAACCAATAAAATATTTCGATTGGCGATTAAAACTTTTTTTCAAACTAAAAAAAAAAAAATCATTGTTGAATTAAACCTATTTTCAAATGATTAAGAAAAAAACATTGGCAATTTAAACATAATATCAAACTAATAAAAAAATGTAGTGGCGAAGTGTCAATGCAAATTTTCCTAACCTTAGTTGCAAGTCTTTCTTGGTCATCTTTGTAGTCAGTGCGTCGAAGGTTTCAAAAACTTCGAAACTTTAGAATTTGGTTCTAAGGTTCCAAGTTTCAGCGACCACGTGACATTACAGACCATGAATGTTCGATGAATTTTCGATGGATGGTTGTAGTTGAATTCTAGAAGTATATCTCTCAAGCACTAGATTTGTGAATTGAAACCTCTGGAATTACACTAGAACCGTTAGATTTTCAAAATTTATCAATGGTTGATATTTTATTAATTATTTAGGTATGTTGGTCATCTTGTTTACAAGTTTATTTTTTCCTAAGTTAGACCAAAATATTTTATTACAAAGCCTTAGATCTTAACACTTTAATCCTGAGGGTTGAGTCTTGTCAACCTAGCAATGTCCCCATTTTAAATTATACACGTGCATAAAGTTTGTTTTGAAAGAGGGACCGTTCAATCAATTTTTGATGGATGGATATAGATGCATTCCGAAAGTAAATCCTTGAAGTACTAGACTTGCAAACTGAAACCTCTAGAATAATAGTAGAACCATTAGATTTTTAGAAATCAATGGTTGAGATTTTATTAATAATTAGTTTCAGAAGTCAACATATAGTTCTGATCATAAGTGAGTGAAATTTATTGTGACTTATTAGCTAGGACATTGATAATCATTAAGGTAAAATGAGACATTTAATTCTCTCTTTTCAATGCATCAAAGTACTCTACCTTTCATTTATTCTATTGAAATTCTCAATTTGGCTATGGTACTAGGCGGCGGTGCGGATTAATACTATATGAATAGCCAGAGTGATTGATTGGATAGCTTTATATTGAAAACTGCACGAAGTAATGTAGAATCATAGATGATGATGTCAATAATCCAGTGATTTTGGCAATCGATAGCTTGTGTGGCACTGTCAATTTTGACAATTGATAGCTTGTCAACTTAAGCTATAGTTTGCAACTTTGCATGTAGCTAGCTTGAGGTACCGATTAAGTTGGATTTTTGGTTTGCGTGAATCATAATTATTACTAAGTAGTCAGTAGTAATTATACACAACCTTAGAGCTCACATGTGACATGTGTGAGGTGTAAGAGGTACCAGGCTAGTAGTGGCATTTTTGGCCCATAAATAAGGACAAGTGAGCACAACTAAAATCATTCGTTGAATTATCCTAAGGGTTTTCATTTGTTAGGGTTAATAACTTAATAAGGATTTAGGAAGGAGATGATGTGGTATTATTGGGGATGCTCTAAATTCTTGTGCCTCCAGTTATGTAGTTACAAAGTAAGAGACCAATTTCCTTCAAGTTCATAATGGGTGGAATTGGAAAGAAGTTGATTTGGTTCACTTGACTTCTCAAACGGGTTTTCAACCAGGATGAGGAGCTCTAATGGACATAAGTGCTATCCCAATGCATGGAGGTTGCAAGTAGAAGATGGGAGCAGTTTTACTACCCCTCATCATTTGCATGGTTTCCTAGGAAATTACCATGCATTTAATTTCAGTGCTCATCTTTTGCATGGGAGCAATTTTACTAGCCCTCATCTTCTGCATCAGTTTGGTTCTAAAAGGGGCTAAGTACATTTTGTATCTTCATAGATCCCATTTCCCCAATTTGATCGGGCCCCCTTTCCTCATTACATTTATTTTCAGAGTGTATGGCTGACTCAACAAGTCCCATGTGTTTATTTTTCAGAGCTCATGGTTGACTCGGCAAGTTCCATTTATTTTCAGAGATACATGTATCACATTTACATTTTCAACTTTGTACCAGCGGTCCAATAGAAGCTTGGTGCTTGCACTTACATTTGTATTTGTACTATGTAATAATGTGACATTGTAATTTAGTTGTAATAAAATAAATGGTTGTGCTATTAATGTGACATTGTAATTCATTTTATTAAGGCCTTTGAAATGTTAGGTTTTCGGCCCCTTGGCCTTGATGTCAATCCTAGCACATTAAACTTTAAAGCAAATTTAAAACAAATGTTTCATGTTTATTATTTATATCATAAATTACTCAACCGTTCAATGAACATTTGATGTATGGTTGTAGTTGCATTCAAGAATGAAATGCACAAAGTGCTACGCTTGCGAACTTAAACCTCCGGAATCACCCTATAACTGTTAGATTAACATAGATCAACGATTTAGAATTTTTTGTCAATGCAAGAGTAAATCATTATTTTTAATGGCTTGTTTTAAATGTTGTTAGTGATGTACATTGTACTACCTAATTGTGTATTGTGTAGTTCGTAAGTAACGAGTAGACATTTTGGTGTCATTTATTTTGTTCATTGCAATGCACCACCCTGTTCTGGGTTCCACAATTTCACTTCCAACAAAGCCATTCCAGTAACCCAATTTCAATCTTCAACATAGTTTCAACTTCAAGAATCAAAATTCAAAATCTAGGTAAGTTAAAGAATTCCTGTGGCTACATTTCATCGCTTGACATTTCTTAAAATCTTATTTTGTCAAACTTTGAAGTTTAGGTTTAGGGTTAAGAGGCTTAAGAATTAAGAAAAATTAAGGACTAATAGGGAATTCACAAATTTCATATTGTTGATTATATCAGCATGTCTACCACCAATACGACTAGAGCAATGTCGGATAAAAAAATATATTATGCAAAATTGCTTAAAACCCCAGGTTTCACTGATGAATACCATGATATTTATGATCTTGAAACCTATGGTAGGTGTACCTCAGAACCTAGATTTTCATCTGAGAATAAGGCTGCAAAGCAAATGCAATTACAAGTTAATAGTATCAGTGCACTATGGGTAATTGGATTAGGGTGCATGATGTTTCATGAGGTTTTCCCTTGCCCAAAATTTATCATGGTCTGTGCCCTAAATTATGATGACAACAAAAGAGAAATTGTTAATAAAGATAGCAAAGAAGAATTGTTATCCATTAATGCACAAGAACTTGGAAAAGTGTTGGGCTTGGGGTTTACAACTAAATAATTTGGAAATGTCCACATTGACCTAGAAAAGCTTGCTGGTGATTATGAAGCAGTGGATGAAATGGAGAAAAATTCTTTCTTAAATAAAATAGTTCAGGATAGAAACAAATTGAAAGGTGATCATAAGCCTCCTTATGATTTGGATATTTTTAAACCATGGGTTCAGGATACTATTTCCATGCTAGCATTTTTCCTTGGACTGGATAGCAATTGGAAGTGGGTGCATGCCTCCTTGAAATGGTGTACCATGTATGCCAAATATAATTTTATTGAGCACATTGTAGAATCCATGCATATTCAATTTTTAATGATTAAAGGGGGTTCCACCAAGACATTTAGGTTCACAACCTACTTGTGCTATCTTTTTCTATTCAAATTCAGAGGAATGTTTTAGACCAACAAGCTTCAGATTCAGACCTATGATAATAGTAATCATGAGCAAAGGAAAATGGCTCCAGTATATGAATGGACCACTGTTAAAAGGTTGCATGATTCTTAAAGGAACTAGAGTCATTTTGTAGACTACTTTTTGGCTCCATTGCATCAAGCATTTACAAATACTTCAATGCCTAGATTGCCTATGTCATGTAGAAACTGCATTCAACTAGGAAAAGAAATACAATTGGCTGATTGGTACTTAATGGAAGAGTGTATTATGCTAAGATTTTATGGATCGGAAGTACAACCATACAAACTTCCAATACATGTGACAAAAAGGGTTTTTGCTTTGGAATATGTAAGGCAGATGCAAAGTACTGATGAAAGACACTTTGCCAGTCAGGGAAAGAAGATCTTATTTCCTTCTTTACCTTTTTCATGTGGAGGGATCACATTCAAGAGAAAAGCATTTAGTGTGGCACATGATCTTTTGATTTTTTTTATTTTGATGATATCTATCACTAGCAGTATGATCCATGTGACACCATTAAATCAATGATTGTGCTCAATAAGAATGTTGGAAGTAGAATTCAACATCAAAGTAAACCCTTGCTTGAAAACTTGAGAAACAAGGATTCTTGGGATGAGGTCAAAGTAGCAATGGAGAAAAGTGTTGTTGAGAATGGTATTTCTTTTGAACAATTGTGAGAAAAAATTATGGCATTGCATCGAAAGACAATTAGGAGGTACAACAATTTTTATGAAAAAATTCATAAACCATCTAGTAGAGAAAAAATACGAGATTATCTAGAGAAGGAAGATACAGAAAAAAATTGGTCATGATAAAATATTACTGCCTTTTGGTCTATGAGGAAGGACCTAGGTGATCAAAGAGCTCTTGTAAAGTATGGAGATAACGAAGAAGATCTTGAGTTTAGCAAATTATGGAATATAAAGCATTTGATTGAACAAGAAGATGAATAAAGTGATGATGATAGGCAAGAAGAAATCCATATCAATTTCAAACTTGGTTTAAGTGAGGCCACAAAAGAAGCATTTACTACAGGAGCAGCCATAGCTGAAAAAATGGGTTATGAAGGTGGTCCTTTGGGGTCCCAAAGACAAGGCCCTTGGATGGCAATAGATGTAGAGCATAGAAAACTAGTTGATAAATATGGCCTTGGGGTTGGAGGTGAAAAAGTAGACCTAGGGCATACAGATCAATTTGTTAGAGCTTCAAGTTCAAATCCTCATCCTCATGGTCAGACACAATCACAACTAGGACATGCCCATGGTGGAGGGCTTAGTGCAACCGACACTGCCTCTGGTGGCGATGGTATGGGTAGTAGTACTAGTAGTGGTCAACATGTGCTACAACAATAAATTACACACAAGAGGACAACACAATATACCACAGAAACACCAAGCAATCAAGGCATATAGAAGAGGCAAAGGATTTTGACAGGTCCAACTCCAAGTCACACTACCAGTGGATCCACCACAAAAGATTTATTTCTAGGAACTCCCCCAATGCCAGTTAGTCTGGCTGCTACATCATTAGCAACTGCAACTACTCATATTCCTTCACCATTCAAGCATTCCATTGTTCCTTCATCCCCGGGTTTTGATTAAATTGAAGAGTTTAAAAAGAAATTAGAATTGAATAAAAAATAAAAGAAGCAACTGATGGAGAGTGTGTCTACTCTAACTTCAGAGCCTACAACAACCATGGTATTACCCACATTTGACACAAGTAAATAAATCATGGAGTACACATTTCTTGTTCCCACAGTTCAAAACAAACCAGCAAATCAGATGGCTCCATCTGAATTCCAGGTGAAAAATTTTCAATTGGATTTTTCTGGACTCAAAAATACTAACAAAATTAATGTATCAAAGAATAACAATGAATTGGTGTACATGTCATTGCTAAAGCAAGATAGAGAGAAAAAAAGGTTGTAGACTCAAATTGAAAAGTTATAGGCAAACCTAGCAAATGAGAAAGCAAAGAGGAAAGCAACAGATAACAAGAGCAATGAATTAGAAAAAAGAATTAAAAAATCTGCCTCTACATTAACAAGCAAAGAGGATAAGAAGAATGAGATTGCAACGAATGAACTGAAGCAAAGGCTAGATGAGAGCAACAAGAAATATGATGAGGAAAAATCCACTTCAGAAAAATTAAGACTAAGCATTGCAAATGGAAATGCATAGTGGGAACAAAAATTGGAGAAGGAGATAAAAAGAAATGAAAGATTGGAGGCGGAGCTGCTAGAAGCAAAAAATGAAATTAAGTCTTGTCAAAATAAGTTATCTTCATTTTGTAGAGAAACAATGAGGCATATCAAACAAAAGATCTACGGTGAAATAATACAGGGGATTGATCATTTGTGTGACAGGTTTCAATTGATTGATGCTATTAGACAACATTATAAGAAGCTCAACAAATATTTAATGGAGAACAAAAATGTGCTAGCATTAGAGAAATCAGCAAATCAAATTCAAAAAACAATCTACAAATCTAGTGACAATGTTTTGAAATCAAAAGGGATTACTAATCGGCTTGCTACATCACTGATGTTGTCATCTATCATTGAAAATTGTTTGAGAATGCATGAAACAGAGAAATATTTGCATTTGACTATAGACAAGATGAAGAAGGTGGATGAAAAGTTAAGGAACTTCACAGAGCTTGGTTTACCAGAGGCTTTTGACACAAATGAGTGATTTGTTGGATGGAATGATTTCAGAAAGGTGGAGGATGCAAGGAAGATTAATTTGGACCAGTTTCCTCAGAACCTAGATGTTGTGACCTATTTGGATTCCATCAAACCATTGCTAACCCTGAATGCAAAATTGACTGAAGAATCCAAGACAGGTTCCAATTTGAATCATGAATTGTTAACAAATCTTCAAGTCAAACAACATCAGTTAGAACAAATGAAAATTCCAACACCTAAAGAGTGGAAGTTGCTAGAAAAGGTGATGTAATGATTTAATTTTTGATAATATGAGTTTCCAAGTTCCAACTCAAATCTGTGCAGAGTTGTCTTTGAGCAATTTTTGCATTCCCAATGCCTCTATGTATTCTTTCATGTGATAATCAATTTAAAAGCTCAAATTTAGACTTCAGTAATGTTTTGATGTTCAATTACCTGTATTATTTATTATATCATTTGAAGAAAAAGTCTGGTAGTGGTTTCAACTTCTAGATACACTTGTTATTATGTTCATTGTTGTTAATATGTTATTAAGCATTGAGTTGAGTGATGAATCGTTGTGTACATGTTCAAGTTTTAATTTTAACACAATTAAAATATGAACTATAAGATGCACTAATTTTAATTCCAGGCATCCATAATCTTAGTGAAATTGCATTACAATTCACACAACAATAATCAATCTCCATGACTACTTAGCATATCCACTAAACATTTATATGAATTCATCTCATGGATTATCTATTATTGGAATTGGAATGATGGATTTTTGGTTAGTTTCATAGATGTGGTTACTATCACTCAAAGTCGCAGTTTTGGTGCTTTTCCTAACCTTAGTCGCTAGCCCTCAAAGTTTAATAACCTTGTCGCGGAGATCTAAATTTGCATAACTCCCAAAATCCCCGACATGGTTGATGGTTCACTTTGTTGAGTTGCAAGTCTTTCTTGGTCATCTTTCTAGTTGGTGGGTCGGAGGTTCGGAAAACTTTGAAACTTCAAACTTTGGTTCTAAGGTTCCAAGTTTCATTGACCACGCAACATTATGAACTTATCTTGCCTTAAATTTTCAAAGGTGTCATCATCTGACACCTCATTGAATACTATGTACGAACTTTAATGTAAAATATAAAATATAAAATATCACAATTTCATGGAATACAACATAAAATATCACCAACTACAGTTTGAATTTGGAATATGATTCATGAAATGCAATATAAAATAAACTATCATGAAGTGAAATGATTCACAATTTCATTGAATACAATATAAAATATCAATATCATCAACTACAGTATGGAGCAATGGAATATGATCCTAGGATCCATGAAGTGCAATATAAATACCTAAAAGTTGCTAATTCTCTTGAATCTCTTCCATTTCCAAAATGGACTGGTGGTCCTCAAATTGACATTCATCATCAGATAAAGTAAAAGAGTCATCTTGAATTTGATTCCAAGTCTGCTCTTCATTTTCTTTGGCCTATGTCTCAAATTCAACATTCATTGTGTCATTTTTGTCAATGTTATATGTCTGAGTCCCATTGCCACTACCAGTGCCACCAGTACCATCCTTTGGAATTGGAGTGTTGCACAACCCGACCTCTCTTCTTTCACATGTGGACCTCCAGATTACGAGTTCCCTTTCAAAAGGAAAATTTATGACATTATACGCAGTTCCTTTCATCCTCAAGCAATTTTCCAAATTCTTGTCTAGTTTGTTTCTTAACTTTGATTTCAAAAACCCCAATGTACTAAAAACTCTCTCATCCTCCAGTGACCCCAATATCATTGTTTGACATAAATCAACAAGTTTGAAATATTTTGATAATGAACCACACAATATTTCACTCTGACCTAAGCTTGTCCAAACCTTTTTTATTGATCCTGGTTCAAAGGTCTTGTCCTTGCCCATGGATTTATACTGGTCCCTCATAGCTATTGCAAAACTCCCACATTGTTTTCTAAGCTTAGCTTCATCTAAAATTCCTTCTATTTTCTGCTCATTGTATTTTACAGTTCTCAAAAATTGTTTGATCAAGATTTTTACCTAAGCATGAAAAAATGTGGGGTTATCTCAGTTTTCCCAAAATTGAGGATACACAATACTCATGGCTTCAAGAATTTTAATGTCGAGGGAATCTTTCATGAATCTCTGAGGAAAGATATTTTTCAATTTCCTTCAAATTATCACCAACAGGTTTAACAATTCCTTAAAAATCTTCCTAGTTAACAGCTACTTCTCTGCTATAGCGCCTGGTTGTCTTACATTGGTACATTTGTATCTCATATCCACGTACATAGATGCATAAGTTCCCACTTGCATTAAAATGTAAATAATTATCAAGATCATTCAAATCAGTAATTTTCTGCCACATGAAATAATTTGGGCTATCTTGTGTTAGATCTAGATATAGATGATCAAGGACCAAGCATGTAAGTTTACGTAGATTGGCATATTCATTAATATACATAGTTCTATCTTGGGATTTCTTCACAAGCTCGTTCATCACATCCAACATGGGGAGAAGACTAGTTAAATTCAAGAGTTTCTTTATATCGCTAAACCTAGTATGTAAGAGGTCAAGAGCTTTGTCTACTGTGTTGTGATGCTCGTACATCACTCTAATCAAAGATTGATATTCTAAAAGAACTCGTTGCACTGGTCCATGCAGGGAGATCCATCTAGTATCAACATCCTTGAGAAGCTTGTTTCCTGGTGTTATTCCCTCAGCAAAATTTTGAAATTCTGTAAAAATTTTAGGACTTCGGCAGAAGTATGCGTGGATCTTGCAAACTAGATTTTTGAATTTTGATACTGTAGGAAACTTGCTAACAATTTTGAATGCTAAATTCATTTTGTGGGCCATGTAGTGAATGCCAAGCATGTATGGTGCACAAGTAGTTTGTAACTTTTTGCAAACACCAGTCCTTTAGCCTTGCATCACTGTAGCTCCATCAACTCCTACACACACCAATTTTTTTGTAATTGTCAACTCATCCATACTTGCAATTTCATTCAAATATTTTTTGACTAGTTCAAATATATTTTGCGATGTTGAATTGTTCTTCATTTTATGAACACAGAGAAGATGAGCTTGGAAAACATGTTGTACAATATACAAATGCATAAAGACCCAAGAAGTATTTTCTACCATAGTAACTTCATCTAAAGATAATGCAATGAAATTTGACTCTTTTACTTTATCCTTTAAATCTTCCTTTTCCATTGTAGCAAGATAGTTTTCCCAATCCCATCTAGTGTTTACTGACCAATGTGAGTAGGGATAGTGAGGAACATTCAAATAAGGTAATAAACTAGAATATTCTAGGTAGTCTATCATAGGATGCCCTCTGGACAAAATATGAAAAACAACACTCATTTGAATAGCTTTTGATGGATTTTCTCCTTCCATTGCTTTTCCAAATTGAGCCTCAAGTGTATCTTTACATACAGCAATGTTCGACATTCTTTTTTCATGCTCTTCATAATCCACGGCATACCTAACATGAAGACATTCTTCCTTTGATTTCCATCGTAAGATTGATTCTTCCTTTCCCTCTATGATTTATTTTTCATAAACTTTATCGATATGCTTTTCTATAGTGTCAATCTAAATAGCTGCAACGTCTTGGCTCTTCCACATTTCCAACTTCAAATCTTACATTTGGCCAATGTTTCCTTTTCATTATCGTTTGCATTGCCAATCCCCACTGGTACCATGAATGGGTATTTTGACAACCAACCAAGTTGAAAACTCCTTGTCATTTCCCACTCGCGCCCCCTTTTTGGTTTATTTTTCCTTTTCTTTCTACCAACATCATCATCCTCATCCAAGTCAATTATCTCATTCTGGCTAATTGGGCCCAGGATATCACTTGGAACATCTTCTATAGTATTGCTATCCTGATTTGATACATTTTGATTGAAATCAATGACAATCTCAACTTGACCTTCCGCTAGCGGTGAGGTATTGGGAATGTACCAATATTTGGTGGAACAGTTGATGATGTAGCTCCATCTTGACCTGATGGATCAGAAGCTTTGGAAATTCCAAAGTAAGACTGTATGGTACATCTAAGTTTTGGGCATTTTGATGGCCTCCCAGTCTCTTCACCACTCTAAAGAGCAACAAGAGTCTCTTCACCACCCTGAGGAGCAGCAACAGTCTCTTCACCACCCTAAGGAGTGGTAGGAGTCTAAGGAGTGATAGAAGCCTTACCACCCTAAGGAGCGGAAGGAGTTTGAGAAGCGGTAGAACTCTCTTCACCACCCCGAGGAGCGGCAAGAGCCTTACCACCCTGAGGAGCGGAAGGATTCAGAAGTGGCAAGAGTCTCTTCACCACCCTGAGGAGCGTCAAGAGCCTTACCACCTTGAGGAGTGGAAGGAGTCTAAGAATTGGTAGGAGTCTCTTCACCACCCTAAGGAGCAACAGGAGCCTTGTCCTTGCTGCTCAAGTTGCTCAACATATTGATCTCTAATTCGCTTGACATATTCATCTCTCACTTCAAATAAAACTAGAAAAAAATGTCTTCTTGTTTAAGGATAGAGAATAATAATATAGATCCCATTACCTACTCAATGTCATCTTCAAGAATAAAGCAAGAATGGAAAAGAGATAAAGAAAACTTATTATTATAACAAATAACACTATGAAGAAATGATCACTCGAACCTTTAAGTCTACGTTTTCAGCTTTGGCTAACTTCTGAATAAATGACACTTTCGATTGTATTTATATATGGTCATGGAATGGATTAATAATAAATTTCATATCAAATTCAATACCATGGAATACAATATAATTTTTTTGGCTTTTCCTAAACTTAGTCGCTAGTCCTAAGAGTTATATAACCTTGTCGCGGAGCTCTAAATTTTCATAACTTTGTGATTCCCCGACTTGGTTGATGGTTAACTTTTTTGAGTTGCAAGTCTTTCTTGGTCATCTTTCTACTTGGTGGGTTAGAGGTTTCGAAAACTTCAAAACTTCAAAGTTTGATTCTAACTTCTAAGGTTCACTTTGTTGAAGCAAGAATGGAAAAGAGATAAAGAAAACTTATTGTTATAACTAATAACACTATGAAGAAATGATCACTCACCTTCTAAGTCTATGTTTTCGGCTTTCGCTGACTTCTGAATGGAGAAGTAGAACCTCAACCAAATAAAATGTGTAAGAATAAATGACACTTTCGATTGTATTTATATCAATCCATGATTCCATATTTGGAAAATTCCGCGAGATTTTTAAATGGTATATTAAAAATTTGGTGAATCTTATGTGCTTATACAACGATACGTTGTAATTTTCAAGGCAAAATGTGTCCTCAAATGTAATTATTTTTTAATGTTATTGGCGAAATAGGTCCTCATAAGCAACTATTTATAAATTTTAGTTGGCGATATGGGTCTTCGCAAGAAACTATTTGTAAATTTTAATTGGTGAAATGGGTCCTGATCTACAATGTTGTTTTAATAGTATTGGCGAATATATAGGTGTTTTATTAAATGCTTCCAGGATTCTAGGTG
This sequence comes from Sequoia sempervirens, assembly GCA_007258455.2. Classification (NCBI taxonomy): domain Eukaryota; kingdom Viridiplantae; phylum Streptophyta; class Pinopsida; order Cupressales; family Cupressaceae; genus Sequoia; species Sequoia sempervirens. Next base: position 123,756,319 of record VDFB02047397.1, read on the forward strand.
AAAATATTAGTCGGTCTAATTAAAACACATAGTTTGACAATGGCAAATGTGTTGCTTAAATATGCCTCATAAAAAAACTCATTGGCGAATGGACATGCATTGGACCTATACTTTGTAAAATCCAAGTGATTTGGACACCCTGTTTAGAGCGATAATTCGCCAATTTCAACTTGGCTGACTCCTAGAATTCGCCAATTAGTGAAGATTCGCCACTAAAGTTTCCCCTGCATTAATCAAAATAGAATACTTAAGAGAAGTGACACATGATCTAATTAAGTTGAAAAATTTACCTTTGAAACCAAATTTTTCAAGAACAACAAATAGGAAATTCCAAGAGACCCGATCATAAGCTTTAGAGATATCCAATTTCAAAGCCATAGAGATATCCAATTTCAAAGCCATACCATGTTTCTTGTTGTGATCCATAGAATGAAGCATCTCATGAGTATAAATAGTTGCATCCTAAATTTGTCTTCCTTGGACAAACCCTTTCTAGCTAACAACAATCATTTTATTCAAGACTAACTTTAATCTATTAACCATAATCTTAGAGTAGATCTTATAAGTGGTGTTACATAAATTGATAGGTCTATAGTCATTCATTGAGTCAGCTTCATTAGTTTTAGGGATAAGTGCAATAAAGGTGGAATTCATCTGATTTAAAATCTTTCCCAACCTAAAGAAATCCCTAACAACATTGAACAAATCAGAGGAGACAATATCCCAATAGGCCTGGAAGAAACTTGGACGAAAGCCATCCAGCCCTGGCGCTTTGAAGACACCAAAAGAGAAAACAGCCTCCTTAGCTTCACTCATGGAAACAAATTTAAACATTTCATTTAAATCCTCCTCCATAATAACATTAGGGATCACCTGGAGAAATTCATCCAATTTAGAATTATCAACCTTAGGTATTTCCCGAAAATTTGAAAAAAAGGAAACAACCTCCTTAGCAATGTCCTCCTCTTTGTCAATTCTAGTCCCATTTGAAGTAACTCAAAATCTGATCATGTTTCTTCCTCTATGTTTTAAGGTGGATTGATGGAAAAACTTAGTGTTTTTGTCCCCTTCCTTGAACCATTGAATTCTCAATTTTTTTTCTAGAAGACTTCTTCCATTTTATTTATTGTATACCATTAATATATGAGGTTCCTTTCTTGGTTACAAGTCTCTTCATCCTTAATTCCTAGCTCCATTAGGTCTTGGATCTCTTTAAGTTTCAAGCTTAAATCTTTTTTAGTGGTAAAAATGTTCTCAAATGAATACTTATTCCATCACTTGACTTTCTCTTTAACCCTTTTCATCTTCTAATCTAATCTATACATGGGTGTACCATCACAAGGAGCTTTCCACCACTCTTCCACCAAGGATTTAAAATCCGGATGTAGGTACCACATTATTTCATATCTAAAAGGATAGGGACCTTTAGCCATTTTTTCATCCCAATCCAGAAGGAGCACAGTATGATTAGAACGTGTTCTTAGGGAAGTAGAAAGGGAGAGATTCTAAAAAATGTTCCAATTGGAGGACACAAGAAACCTGTCCAACTTCACCTGAATCAGATGACTACCCTGTCTCCTATTTGTCCAAGTAAAAAGAGAACTATTCAGAGGAACATCCATTAACCCCACCACATTAAGAAATCTCGATAAGTCCATCATGCTATTAGAGAAATTAGTAAGACCTCCACTCTTTTCTTAAGGGTACAAAGGGGAATTAAAGTCCCCACCAAGCATCCAAAACTCATCCTTCCTATTAGTAATAACACCTTCTAGAAAATTTCAAAGATCAAGCCTATCCAGTCTTGAGTTAGGACCATATCTATTTACATGTTCCACTTGATCGAGGTAATAACATCTTTCATAGAAACAATTAGACAGTTCTTATTGTAAAAAATTAGCCTTCCATCAAGTCTAGAAGGGAACCAACAAGTAGCAATTCTCCTAGAGGCCCCTTCAACATCACTAACCTCAAAACTAGCACCAGGCCAAAGCCATTTTATCAACTTCTCAAAATTTTCTCTTTTCATTTTGGTTTCTTGAATTAAAAGGACATCAAGTTTAACATCAGCCACATAGGCTTTTAACAATGTTGTTTATAGGGGGCATTTAGCCCCCTTACATTCCAAGACAATAGATGGATTGAGACAAAAAAGGAAAAGCAGTATCCCTTTGATACTACACTGAGAGGGAGAAGATCCCCCCTTACTTTTTTCTCGCTTTACTTCTAGCCAGGAAGTCAAGAGTTCTTTGCTTACCATCCACCACATCTCTTATTGTTTCTTTGATCCTTGACTCTTTTAATTGTGTTCTGCCCACTTTTATATTCCCTCCTACATTTGGTTTCTTCTTTTTCCATGATTTTGTATTTATCCATTCCTCATCAACCATCCCCTCCTTATGAGGGGAGCCAAAATTCATCAAAATTTTCTTGCTTCCATCTTTACCTTCCAACTCAATCTTATCTTATGGTGTATGAATATCCCTCAAACCCAGTTTTATCACAGGGGGCTCAAGAGAGGAGGTTAATAACTTTTCCATCTGATTGACAAACTCTCCATCGTCCAAAGGTTCATTTTGTTGTTCCTGGTGTTTTGAAACACCTCCCTTCAGTTCATTTGATGGTTGTAATAGGTTATCCCTCTTTTTGTTACCATTTTGTGATTTAAGATACTTTTCTAAGGAAGGCGAAGTATTAAATCCAACAACAATCCCCTCAGAGAGAACCTTATCATTATTAGTTTAACCATTGGAGCATCCACATTTAGGTTTTGTTCTTCATTTTCAATCACATTTTCATAAATTGGAGTGAAAGGTACCTTTATTAGATTCATTGGAACTACATTTTTCAATGAAGAGCCCTCTAAGACTCTTTGTTGAGGCTTTTATAGGTTGAAGTGAGGCCTTGTTACAAACATCCTATAAATGACCAAATTTATTGCACCCTTGGCAGAAGACCAACACTTTCTCATATTACAACGGCTGGACCCATCTACCAAATCTTGATTTTAATGTCACCGAGGTAGGAAGAACTGTGTTAATATAAACATTCACACACATTTTTGGCATAAACCAGTCTAGTCTTGAGAAGGGTAACCTTATCCACCATAACCAAGATGCCAAATGAATCAACAGTACCCTTAAAGGCATTAGGATGCCAAAATTCCAAAGGCAACCTAGGGAGCCTAACCTAGGTGGGGGAAAATTTACCTAGGTTGGCAGAGGCATCAAACCCTGGTTTCCACTTGCAAAGGGACAAAATATTCTTGAACCATAGATTTTTGGGTTTCTTATGGACTTCTCTAACTCTTCTAGGGTTTTTCACCTAAAAGGAGAGAGATAGTACCCAAAAATGCTAAGGGTTCATTCAAATTTATGTTATGTATGATGTCATTTAAGTTAAATGAAGTGAACAAAAAGGTTGTTAAATGATTTAAATGAATGAATTTGAATGCAAAACTAAGATTTTAACTATGTTTGAAAACACGTTGTGATATGCAAACAATTAACTAAATGAAGAAATAATGCAGAACATAAAGAAATGAGATGAAATATAGTGCACCTGGGAAATTTTTATGAATTTGGAATGTCATGGATGCTGACTGAAATCACTAAAATTTCACAGTGGGATTCATTCGCCTAGGGTGGTGAATTAGTCCTACTAGTGAAAAAGTGTCAGAAATTGGTTTTCGACTTTGAGATCCAAAATCTAACAAAATTCAAATTTTTAGTCCTAAGGTGGGACTCATTCACCACTAGTGGTGAATCAGTCCTCTCCCAAAATTCTAAAAAATCAAGAGACAACTCTACAACACCAGATTTGGAAATCTTTGATAGTCGGGTTGTCGAAGTCAATTTTGTAGGAAACAGACAAAAAACCTTCTCCAAGCTTGAAATATGAATGAGTTGACTTAAAGCACCTAGTTGACTTGTTTACCAATCTTCAACATCAAAAAGCTTGTTAAATCTGCATACCTAGGTCTACAAACACACATGCAATAGGGGAAAAATGGTTGAGGGTCAGCAAATAGGGGTTTTCCTTGGTCAAACCCCACTTTTGGTAATCAAACCCTTAATGAAACAATGAAATGAAAGAGAATGGTAAACTAATAACATGTAATAGCTATCAACTTACCAAGACCTTGATAATACAAATCTGAAGTAGTATCAATGGATGCTCTGAAGTGCTTGAATATTGCTTGAATTCATGTTGTAAGATGCTTGAATGCTTGAATATGATGTATGAATATTGGAGAATTGTAGGAGATGTAAAATGAGGTGAAAATCACATATTTATACAATCTTGTGCCTTAGTTAACCATTCATACCTCATCACAGACCGACATCAAGTGTTTTTGAATATAAACCTAAAAGGAATATTTTAAAAATTTGAATTTGGAGCCAAGGGGGACTCATTCGCCACCCATGGTGAATGGGTCCCACCTAGGACCTGAAAATAGGTGTCAGGAGTTAAGTTGTATTTAATGTTGTTTGTCAGGCTTACATTCAAAAATACACTTAATTAAGACATATGAGGGCATATAGGGACCAAATAAAGCATGAGAAAGGGATAAATAGTGAGATTGTGCCTAGAAAAGCGTGAAATCTTGTTATAAGACTTTACAACACTTCAAAATAGGACTTGATTATGAATAAAAAGGTGATTTTTAGGTGAATTATAATAAATAGAGTCTAGAAGAATGTAGAAATGTCTTACAACACTTCACAACACCTTCACAAGATGTCATTATTTGAATTTTAGTACCTAAATATGCATGTTCAAGCCATGTTGTAACATAAAATTAGAGCAAAAGAGATCAAACACTATGAAACAAGACCTAAAAGGCCATAAAAATGACAAGGGGCCATTTTTCTATGACACAATTCTTAAAGCTTCTATTGAAAGCCCAAGGTCCTCCCATGAGAACCCTTATCATATGTTTAGGAATAACAAAGGTGAATAGAAAAAGACCTTTAGGCATAACACTTATGGAAACACCACCCTTGAGATTCCAAGTGTTAGAGGCCCACTTACGTACCTGATCAATATTAGGACGGCTAGCAAAGAATTTTCCAACCAAAGACAACTTCAATCCATCAAAAGCATCATTCAAGATCACATCTAAGATATCCACTTCATCCCCTTCTACAGTGTAGAAAGCAAACAAAAAATCCTGGGGCACCTTTGATGAAGCCTTTCCGCCAACAAGCTTTTCAACAAAAGAAACTGGTTTCTCACTGGAAAACAGCTTGTCCTTACCCCCAAGAGAAGAAACATGCCCGTTTGAATCCCCAGGACAAGGAATATGTGAAGCTCTTGACGTACTTTTAGTCCCCCCAAAAGGCGAAGGGAAGGAAGCAAAATTCTTGGAAGGAGCAAAGTTCACGAGTGGGGGAGCCTTGATGGGGCCCCCACCAGGCTGATTCATCAGGAAATGCAAAAAGCTCAGAAATTTGAAAAAAGGGGTGCGCGCAGAAAGCTCAATTTTGCTATCATGTTATTTCAATATATGTTTCAGGTTTTGTGCAATAATTTTGTGATGTAATTTGATGCAAACATGGTGATGAAGATGTGGTATATAAAGTATTGATTGGAGTGAATGTGTAGTGGTGTCTGGTGTAAAGCCTTGGCAATTAATGTGTAGTTTTGGACTATTGCGATTGCTAACCTGAACCTCCAACATTAACCCCTGAATTTTACCCATTCATTGTTCGGTATTTATGAATAATGAAATTGTTATAACTACACCCAAATATTGACATATATAAATCTGTATATATATATATATGTATATATATATGTATGTATGTATATATGTGTATATATATACATATACATCTATATGTATATGTGTGTGTATATGTATATATGTATATATATAGATACTCACACACATATCTATATATACAATATACATATATATAAACACATACATATATATAGATACAAACATACATATATATTTATATGTGATGTTTCAAGTGGTTGGGGCCGATGGTGGATTATTTCCTACAGTTTTTTGGAGTAAAATGATTACTTCCTACTCTCCATTTCACCGCATGCTCACAGTCTGGTAAACCCTCCACGATTTCATGATCTTGTGTGAAAAAATGATGAGGCATCTCACGTGTTTGACCATATATCTACATAAAATAATGCATTTGTCTACTTGGACCTTTTTCTTAATAACCCATGTCTATTTGTATGCATTCATATAATTGTATGCTTGGACCTACTGATTGTATTCATTCATATAATTGTATTCTTAATATCTCAAGATTGTGTTGCCATTTGAATACCATAGAATACATCTGAATTTTGGAGCTAATCTTGATATGCATAGTTATATATATATATATATATATATATATATATATATATATATATATATATATATATATATATATTCATCTATACATGTAAAAATGTATAGTGTGTATGAATCTGTTTATATATGCCAACTAATTATAGTAGAAGACATCTTCATTTTGGAGCTACTCTTCATATGTATACATACATACATACTTTTTTCCAAGATAGCATTTGTTTTACAACATTTTTTTTTATTATAGATGATTAGTTTTTTTCAAGATAATACAACATTTGTGTTTTATTGGTGAACATGTTGAAATTTTATTTGACTTTTACAAATAATTTATGTTTTTAGATAAATGAATATTTAAGGATTAAACTATTTTTATTTTTTATTTTTTGGTAGGTTTGAAATTGATATTTAAATATGATTTTAGATAGATGAATTTGGGAATTGAACTATTTTTAATTTTATACAATTATTTCTTGCTAAGTTTGAAATTGATATTTAAATGTGTTTTTAGATAGATGAATTCATAAATTAAATTAATTTTAATTTTATATAATTATTTTTGGTAGGTTTGAAATTGATATTTAAATGTGTTTTTAAATAATTGAATTTAAAATGTATATGAAAAATAAAATCAATTTGTAATATAAAATAAATTCACTCAAATAAAATAGTTTCAAATTGATGGATGCATTTATGATATTTGCACATATGAAATCAATAAATTAATTTATATCAACTTATTCTAATTAAATATTAATTAAATGTTCAGTCCAATTTTACTTGAAAAATCAATCAATAAAATAGTAATACAATTTTAAAAAATATATAAATTAAATTTTTTTTTGACAATTTAAATTTTTCATCAAGTGAATATTTAAATGAACAAACTATCACAAAATATGACAGGTAGGAGTGGCCGTGAAACCTGCAACGTACGATTTAGAAACTAGGTTGCACGAACATAACTATGGGTAACTAGGCTAGCACATCTCCCTTATTTACCTCGCCGAAAAAACATTCGTTTTCGATAAGAGCGGTTCAAGAACAGTCCCCAATAGAAAGAGCGAAGCCGATGAAGGTGGTGCGGTGTCTCTCAGGGTTGTGGTGTCTTCCAAGGGTGGGCCATCCTTGGTTTGCCCTGCTTTTAATCTGCCATTTAGTTCGCCATAAAACTAGCATCTTTTACCATTTTTGTGAAAGCCCAAATTCTACAAATCTTCTTTACCCGAGTTGAAGTAGAACTCTGATTGCTTGCTATGTGCTGGCAGTATCTAGTCCCTAAAGATAGATCTATCTTTTTTAGGTACATGGAGTGATCGCCTATTTCGTCTCTCCTCGTCCCCTGCTGAGAGAAGCTAAAAATTTGTGGGAAGAGGAGGATCAGCCAGTGCCATGGAAGGAGAAGGCAAGGATGGTATTATTGATGCTGATTTGAAGGAAGCTCTACTAGCCAAGGAGAAGGATAAAAAGAGGCAAAGGCTGAGGCTGAGCCGATCTATGTCCACTAACAAAACATCACAGCTTGCCATCGTGGGATCCAACGTTTGTCCTATCGAGAGCTTGGATTACGAGTATGTTTCTTTGTACTCTTTCATTTCTTCTTTTTCTTCTTTCTTCAATCTTGCCCATACCCAATTTCACCATGGGGTACAAAAACAGAGTCGAATAAGATCTGGGTGGTTTAACCCAAGCTCCTTGCAAGTCAAGTAATGGTTTTGTTGCCACCCAGCTCTGAGGTTAATCATTTCCCCCTCTGTCCCCACCCCTTGCGCCCCGCGCCCCGCGCCCCACCCTCTCTCTCTCTCTCTATCCCTCTCTCTGCTCTTGGATCCACTTTGAGCATCATACATCCAGTATGCTGTGATACACATTTTCTTCTTAATTTAAATTACTGGAATTTGAAGGTAGGCAAAGGAGATAAATCCGTAGGTTTAAACTGAATGCCCACAGTTTATCTTAGACCAGTTGTTGTATGCGTATACACCACTACAATGCCTTGGAGAGCTATTCAACGCCCACTTGAGGCCATCGATAGAAGAATACTTTTATCAGTTGGACCGTTCCAAAAGAAAAACCCTGTGTGATTTGCATTTGGCTACTAATTTCCTAATCTCAACATCTAGCATGTTAAATGCTGCAGCAGCTTAAGGTGGTTTCCTTTACAATTGCACAGGATTATCGAAAATGATCTCTTCAAGCATGATTGGCGTGGCCGGACACGAATCCAAATATTTCAGTATATAGTTCTGAAATGGACTTTGGCGTTTTTGATAGGCCTTTCAACTGGATTGGTTGGTTTCATCATTAACCTTGCAGTAGAGAACATTGCTGGGGAGAAATTTGTAATAACCAACAATTTCATGATAGATGAAAGGTAGAAATCTCTTTATGATTTCCCTCTGGATCGATTATTCTCTTGTTATGTTCAATGAATTATTCAATGACTTCAATTTTTTTGTACCTCTGTCTGTATTATGCACGGTTCTTTACAGTTTGGATGCCCTTAATCCTACAGGAAGTCACAGAGATGCAATGTTTTAGTGCAGGTATGCTGTTGCATTTGGAGTATTTGCAGGTTCTAATCTTGTTCTAGTTGCATTCGCAGCAGTGGTTTGTGCTTATATTGCTCCAGCAGCTGCTGGATCTGGTATACCTGAAGTTAAAGCCTATTTAAACGGGATTGATGCTCCAGGAATTCTTTCACCAACCACACTAATTGTGAAGGTATACATTGACAAAATATGTGTCTGTCTGAACAAAGAAATGTATTCATACCCCCTACTACAGAGATTTCGTAGGGTAATCAAATTTGTTGTAATACTTCATTGAAAGAGGGTACTAGAAGACTGAGTTTTCCACCTCTATGGATTCGACTACGAGCTTCTTCACAACCCTAAAACAATTTTGCCGATTATTGTTTTAAGTTATATCTTATATGTGATCAAGAGTCCCTCAAGTCGATAATGCTATATTTAATGCCATCAATTGTCATTGTTATAGTCCCTGAGAACTGAATGACTTGAGTAGCATAAATTATGATATTTGTTGATGTACATATCGATGAAAAAGGGTTATATTATCTTGAAATCTTACCTTCCTTGAAATCACCACTGTTCCTTGGTGCAAGTGATTGAATTTTGAATTCATCTGTTTTAGCATTTGGGAGAGATTTTTAACTGGATTTGTCTTTATCTGCAGATATTGGGTAGTATTGGTGCAGTGGCTGGTTCCTTATATGTGGGTAAGGAAGGGCCTTTAGTACATACTGGAGCATGCATAGCATCACTTCTGGGACAGGGTGGCTCCAAACGGTACCATTTAACATGGAGATGGCTGCGGTATTTCAAAAATGACAGAGATAGGCGTGATCTAATCACGTGCGGATCTGCTGCAGGAGTAGCTGCTGCATTTCGTGCCCCTGTGGGTGGGGTTTTATTTGCCCTTGAAGAAGTATCATCATGGTATGTCTAGCTATTTTGTTTAAGATTTTAATTGGGATAATTTGCCCTGGCCCTGTTAATTTGAAGTCACAAAGAGACAGACACTTGATGAGGACAATTGCGAGTAGCCAAAGTTATTGAACATTTTGCATGTCCTCCTTACAGAGTTGATTATATGTATTGATTATTATCTATTATAATATTTGGTAAGATTGACCATAATCTAAATTTAAGTACTCTAATTCTTGTCTAGGAATTAAGAGAACTGATATTCTTATGAACTTGTGTTGGTAAAGGCTCTGACAGAATTCCATTGTTCAGGTGGCGGAGTGCTCTTCTTTGGAGAACGTTTTTCACAACAGCAGTGGTTGCAGTGGTTCTACGGGCACTCAAAGATTTCTGTAGCGGTGGAAAGTGTGGCCTGTTTGGAGAGGGCGGCCTTATAATGTTTGATGTTAGTTCAGTTAAAATTTCCTACCATGCTGTGGATCTTCTGCCTGTGGTAATCCTTGGAGTTGTTGGGGGATTGCTTGGTAGCCTTTTTAACTACCTTCTGGACAAGATCTTGAGAGTTTATAGCCTCGTTAATGAGTATGTGATTCACACATTATTTTATTTTTGTCAATCTGGATGATATGATTTCCAATAAAATCTTTGGGTTTGACAATGAATCAAGCAAGTCCGTGTATTCAAATTTTCGATCGGTCACTTTCTTTGGCTGCTATATTAATATTTTCTTGCTCTAAATATGTGTCCTCTATCATGGTTTTGCCTGCTTGTGGCTTCTAGTTTTATCCTATTGAGTTATCTTGAAATTGCATTTGTTGTACATCGTATTGATAAGTCAGGCTATAGTTGCATGCAAAGCAATGCTTACCTTTCTGTGTTCTCTTTGTTTACATTTCGGATCTCCTCTGTAAATATTGGCATTCGGAAGTTTTCCAATGCAGAGCTTACAATTCTGTGATTTTTTGTGGTACTCATGGCTCTTTTACCTCGGCTTCTGTTTTTCTGCTTCAGGAAGGGACCTTTTTTCAAATTACTACTTGCATGCACAATCTCTATCATTACTTCTTCTTGCTGCTTTGGATTACCATGGCTTGCAGAATGCACACCATGCCCAGAAGGAACAGAGGAACAATGCCCCACAAAAGAGCGATCAGGGAATTATAAGCAGTTCCAGTGCCCAGATGGCTATTACAATGATCTAGCAAGCTTGATTTTCAATACAAATGATGATGCAATTCGGAATCTCTTCAGTTCAGGGAATCCACATATTTTCCAGCACTCCTCAGTGCTAATGTTCTTTGGTGCCATGTATATACTTGCCCTATTTACATATGGAATTTCAGTTCCTGCTGGTCTCTTTATACCAGTGATCTTGACAGGTGCCACTTATGGTCGATTTACTGGCATGCTGATGGGAACATCATCAAATCTTGACCAAGGTCTTTTTGCAGTGCTTGGTGCAGCTTCCTTTCTTGGTGGTTCAATGAGGATGACAGTTTCATTGTGTATCATCCTTTTGGAGTTAACCAACAATTTATTGATGCTTCCTCTTGTCATGCTGGTCTTGCTTATATCCAAGACAGTTGCTGATGCTTTTAACAGTGGTGTCTATGACCAAATTGTTCACATGAAGGGGTTTCCATACCTTGAAGCACACGCAGAACCCTATATGAGGCATTTGACAGCGGGTGATGTTGTCACAGGTCCTTTAGTCACATTTTCTGGAATAGAAAGGGTTGGAAATATTTTCCAGGTCTTGAACAACACCAAGCACAATGGATTTCCAGTAATTGATGAACCCCCATTCACAGAGGCACCTGTTTTATGTGGTTTAGTATTGCGTTCACATTTGCTTGTTTTGCTGAGGAGAAAGGAGTTTCTCCCATCAAGGACACGTTGTGATGCAGATCTACAACGATATACTTCTGTGGACTTTGCAAAACCTGGTTCAGGAAAAGGTTTCAATGTTGATGAAATAGTTTTGAGTGCAGAGGACATGGATATGTATGTTGATCTGCATCCATTTACAAATGCATCTCCATACACAGTAGTGGAAACCATGTCATTGGCAAAGGCACTTATTCTTTTTCATCAGTTAGGTCTCCGTCACCTTTGTGTGCTTCCTAAGACTTCTGATGTAAGCACATTCCTTAATCTTTAGTTTGTTTTGCTTAGAGTGATTTGTCTTTTCTTCTACTTTCTTTGCTGCTTCTCAACAGAAAGCACTTTCACAGTCTTATATTGTATTTCTTCTTTTGGCATTGCATTGCAGAGATCTCCAATTGTTGGCATATTAACGCGCCATGACTTTATGCCGGAGCATGTTCTTGGACTGCATCCACATTTGAAACAGAGCAAATGGAAGAGATTGCGTCTGCGGCCATCACTGTTGACTAGCATGACTAGAAGGCCTCCTTCAGCTCAAAACTTAGACATCTGATATATCATTGAATGTGCAAGAGGATATGATAAGTGTGCCTTAGGATTGCAATTCTTTTGTGCAGCATTTGCTTGGGACTATTCTTGACAAGATGCAATATCAATTATAGTCTTGAGCAGTTAAATATTTTCTATAGATTATAAATTGTTATCTTTGTGAGATCATGTAGTTTCGGGAGAAATTAGGGCATTGCTCTGGTAGGACAGTCTCACCTCTTTTCCATATTTGGGGATCTGACATGTTCTTCATTTCTGTCAATATCAATTCCTGTAGTATATTTGTGAAGTTCATGGAAGCATTAGTATTCTCACCATTGTGATCACCTTGTCATCACGCTTATGTATCATATGTAGCCTAGAGTGGATGCGAATATTTCAAGTTTCATCACTTGTCTGAAAAATATTGAAATTAGGCCTTTTGTTATGCCTAATAATTCAAGAGAGTAATTCTTACTTAAATCATTCCATTTGTATTCTTGAGTTAAACATAGCAAAGACAAAATGTACAATTTCCACATAAGATTGAGTCTACTTCACTGAGTAATGTCCAAAATCCTTTCCCAGGTTGTGGATAATAAATGGAATTTTTTGTGTATATACTTAATTTGACCAAGTATTTTTTACCATGCAAACATAATAAGGACATGTTGATTGAAACAAACAATGAGTTTCCTTTTCTGCCCTGGCTATCTGTCTGCTATAAAACCGCGCCAATTTGGCCATTTTGCTATTATCTGTTTAATAGTCTCTCTAAGGAAACTGTTACAATGTTGTTTGGACTACATCCACGGGCTGAAAGCTCCTCCCTGTTGCCACTGTTCTATGGTGGCTTAAGTGCTTTAAAATTCACTGTACGTGCATTTTGGTAAATAAAACTCTCTTTGACAAGGGAAATAACCTACAAAATATTTGGATTCGAAAGTTGGCTCCATTTTTCTATTTTGAATGAATGAATGAATGATTTTTAATGACATTCATGAGACCATCAACTTATGGGACCGAGCGTCGAATCTTTAACCATTTTCAAGTTCATTTCAATGACCGCCCTCCTATTATAGGTCTTGACCAAGAAGCCAGCAGTTTTGAGCAGCCTTGTCTCCTTAAAAAGCTCATTTAGATTATCCACCTTCAAATTGTCTTCATATTGGATATGAATATCATCATAAGCAGCACACTCAATGATGAAGTGCCATTCAGTCTCCACAACCCCTTGTTGCAAAAAAAAACTTGTTCTTTGTTCCCAGGCTTCCTTGGGGACAGCCCATCTACCTGTCTCACATCTAAGATGGTGTGACCCAGTTCTTAGCTGAGCGACCAGAAGCTTAGCCTTGCCTTTAATTACAATCCTTAGATAGTCTTTCCCATCATGCTCCGACGTGGAATTGAACTCCTGGATACAGTGCATTTTTACAACCAACCTGCTTAGTCCACATAACAGTCTTTTTCTAGCACAAACTTTTAGAAGCTGAATTAAAAAGGGACAAAAGCTGGCAGTAATTCTAGCAGGTATGCTGTAAACAGCAGTCCTAGTACCATCTCAAGGCACATTCAAAAACTATAAAAACAAAATCCAAAAAACACACAGTAAACAAAACATAAGAAAGGCATATAGGTAATTAAGTACACAGTGATGCTGTTCGTCTGTCTAGGAATCTGACTGATTTCTATTGAACGACTTACTAAATTAGGGTTAACCGTTCGGAGTTCTGCTTGTCCTCTTTGAAACAATTGAGGCAACCCTTTAAAAATCATAATTATAGGATCGTCGTCTGAGAAAACACAGTGATGTAATTGTTTAAATTCATTACAAATTATAATTTCGTTTTCTTTTCTACATAGATAGCTGAAGCGAACCTGGGGTTCCCAATAACAGGCGATCCACAGGATCCAATTGCGCTGATTGAGTGCGACTTAAGGAAGCTCAATAACGCTGAAAGTTACTAACTCTTCCCTCAGTAGTGTTATTTAGCAACATTATTTTGAGTAGGGCCTCCATTATTCTGAATATTCGTATTGCTGTCCTCATTCAAGCTCAATTTTCTGTTCCACGCACACAAGCGCCTCGTGAAAATTATTCTAGGTGACGTGTCGAATACAGAATGTAAAGAGAGTGGAACATTGCACGACAATCGCATAGGAGGGCAAAATCCAATACAAGATGACGAGCCGACGTAGTGAGGGCGACAATTAGTTCCTAGGGACGCCACATGCTTATGAGGACTCACATGCTTATGAGGACTGGTCCACACTGGCGTCTAGTAGAGACACCATGATTGACGAACATGAACATATCCCTATCCCAGACACATCTAGATAGACTATTGCATACATATCTTAGGATAATTGATCAAATTATAGTGATAAATAAGTTTGATTGAGATGATGAGTTGGGATTTGTATTAAAATTAAATACATAATTTAAATAAAATAAAATATAGTATTTATTTGGATTTGGGTAGGTAATTTGTTTTTGTTAGTGATGTTGGAAATTGATTTATTTATATTTTAAAAATTAGGATTTTGTATATATGAATGGATATCTTAGAGTATGTAAATTGATTGTATCATATTGTTTAAATACATAAAATTTCTAAAGTCTATGATTGATTAGCTTGATAGTTTTTAGATTTGACCATGTACACATTTTTTTCAAACATTTCAGATCATACTCCATGATCCATCATCAAGATGAGTTGACTAGAGAAGATTATTCAATTATCTTCTCTAGTCAACTCATCTTGATGATGGATCATGGAGTCAATAATCTTCTCTAGCCAACTCATCTTGATGATGGATAATGGAGTTGTTGGACATTGAAGGTTGCATCAAATGGTTGTCATTAATCTCAGTAGGTTGTCATTGATGTCAACACAGTACTGTATGTCTGACTCGTTTATCGAAAGTTATTTCACATTGAAGATGACCATTATATGTGGTCCATTGTGTTGCTTTTTAGGTCTAGTGCCTACTGTGTGAAACTATGATTAAGATATTTGAAGATCTTGGCCGACTTAGCGTATGCAATACTTTATGGATGTTGTGGTTGACCTAATTGATGGGTAAGATACATATCTACACATGTCTCTCCAAAAAGGATAGAGATGCGAGGTTATGCATGAAGGATATAGAGACAGAAAAGTGTGTGGATGCAACAGATCAAAATGAGCGAATCAGGTGAAGACAATAAGTGTGTGATAAGAGCAAAAGTATTGAGCGATTACTAATATGCAATACTACCTTTACAGAGCTTCATCTGGGACTGAATTCAACACAAGAAAGGTGTAATTCATCATTTCACTGTTGGCCCGGTAAGCCATAACTTTTGTATTATGGAAATGAGCCATTTTCTTTGTATCTCTGTGGCAGTGAGCCCTCCGAGTTGTAGCCCTGTGGACAGTGAGTCCTTATTTCAGGCAGTGAGCCTTTTTATAATCGGTTTTGATATTCTCTATAGTGTGAGTTAATCCTCATCTTGTTTTTTCCCTCATTGGGTTTTCCACATAAATCTGGTGTTACTGTGTTTATGTGATGACTCTCAGTTTTTGCATTTATTGATAAATCATTTAAGCAGTATTTTGATCTAGTTTTGGTAAATGGTTAAGGCATTTAATTTGGTGACAATTGATTCACCCCCCCTCTCAGTTTTCCTATTCAACAAGAGTGTGATCTGAATCGTTTGAAAAAATTATGTACATGGTCAAATCCAAAAACTATCAAACTAATGTACCATATTGTGTTTTGGATTTGTGCTTATGAAATTGATTTTCACAAATTCAAAATTGATTTGATGCTTAGAATCAAATTTTGATTCGTAAATTAGGATTGAAATTCAACACTAGTAGTCACCAAATTATAAATATTAGTCTTAGAAAATGAGAGCCAAGGTTAACTATAAGAGAAAATCAACTTGTACAAAAAAGAAAATAAAGAGCGAAAAACTATATAGAGTAAGATACCCTAAGGAAGTTCCTTATAGGTAAGAACTCCAAAAAAATGAGTGATACTTAGAATTTAAAAATAACTTACAATTGATCTTTAGCCTATTACAAGAACACTCAACAACATTTAAATGATCTTCCCAAGCCTAATCACAACTCTCCAATTGAGATTGCTTGTCCTCCTTTGCTACAACAATCATGAGTTATGAGAAATACAATAATATATCTCTATACAATTCCAAACCAAAAGAATTAAGAATCATGCCTATCAAATTCAACCATGAACATGGTATAGGTAGACTCCCTTGCCATTTGGTAATTGAAATGACTATCACAAAAGAAAAGGAAGTAAAAAAGTCATAAATATGGAATGTCATTGGCCCCAAATGATTGCAAATAACAAATTTGTTGCTTCTTCCTTTTAAGAAGTTGCATATTTTTTGTACTTTTTGGATCATTCAGTATTATAGATGAGAGATCACCACAATGTTTGATAAATTCATTGTGATAATTATACTTTTTCCACATGTACAAATTGACAATTTTTCCAAAATGGACACAAAACTTTATTATGAAGATTTTCACACACTAAAGCCTACACATGGATGTCCCATGCCACCCTAAACCTTTTTTATAACATAATTTGTTGTTTGCCCCATGCCATACTAAAGTCGACATGTGGAGATCCATTTTTAGATCACACCTCCCATTAGGGAGCCTTTGATCTCCAAAAGTATAGAGATTTAGTAGATGAGAGTGGAAGAACCCCTCAACCAATGACACATGGCATTCCAACTTGCACCACATTACAAAAGGAAACCAAAAATTAGTGCAATTCTTTCTCCATGTGTCCAAAATGATATAATGAAAAATTATTTGAATGAGTTACATCCTCACCATTGATTTTCTCTAATGGAAATAAACAAGTGTTTCAACTCATCTTCCCTTGAAGATTTGAATTTGAGAAAACCATTCCTTACCATGAAAATCACACAACATGAAATATGATAACTTGGTAATTGGTCTCTAACATAAAACTATTTTTTGTCATATAAATAAGAGATACCAAAAACAACTTCACAAATGTCTATAGGAGCAACATCTACCATAACCTCATTAGCAAAATTATCAACAAGACTTAACTTTTTCTACATATCAACAATAATATGATTACCTTGCTTTATCCATCCCACGTCATAGGCTTTACGATATTGATATTTCTTCAAACCAAGTTTTATTACTCAGTCTTGTGCAATCAAGTTAGCCTACGTTCATGAATAAAAAAGTGTTCAATCTTAACATCATTGATAAATAATAGTAATGGTAAACACCATTTCTCTATCCATCAAACCAACTTTCTTATTGTAACCCTAGATTTAGAATGAAATGATAAAAAACCAATGCAAATCAAAGAATATAAATTCTAAACCTAAGAATACCTCATATCAAGTTAAGAGGACATCAAATACAACAAATACTCAAAGAAACCAAATGTTATACCTTCTTGTTGAATGTATGTAATAACCTAGATGTTTTTGTATGAAAAATACCACTAGATATTTTCCCTCCAGCTAATAAACATTCATTTGTATACTTAGGTACTTCTATCGGTGTGGGATAGGTAATCATTCAAATTTGACACAAGCATCTATTCATGTAGAACACGAATTCATCCATCCATTTGGGATAGCGATCCACCAAAACGAGTAGGCCTCTATAATAAAAGATAGGTATACACTTAGAAAAAAGTCTTAGACTCGTTAGGATCATCCAGATCCTAAGTCACCTCCCTGAAGACCACACTTCCCCCTTGGGAGTGTCCAAGGTCACCACCATTTAGAGGTGTCTAATTAATATACAAGGGATTGAAATCCCACCTCAAAATTTAGCCTAAGAGGAGATCAAGTGAATCCATTTGGAATTCCTTTTGAGTATATGATAATTTATTTTACCTCATGATTTATTCTCAAGTATAAATTCAACAGTTTGTTTGTGAGAATGGTTTACTTAATTTATAATTTGAGAATCTTGTGTATTGGGAACATTCTTCATTCACCAAACTACTTACATACACCACTTCTAAACAGGATCAAGGAGTATATATGTATTTTTGGTTTCTAGTCTATGTTTCATGTAACTATGTGAGTGGGTACACAACCCTTTCTAGGGTCCAATTTCCTCAGATAGTTCTTCATTGGTTGCCACCCACTCAAGTGAAACAGGAACAAATACTAAACAAACACACTCCAAGGAGGGCATTTGATGTTGATTTCAATTGTGAACATTTTCATTTTCATCTATAACATAAGTTTGTTTCACCTCAGTTCAATGGTTATTGGTTAATTATTCTCTTGGGTACTTAATACCTAGTTCTTAAGAAATTTACTCAATCAATTCAAGGTTTATTTACTCACAATTCTAATCAAGTTAACATGTTTGACTTTATCTATTTCATTCAACCATGATCTAACTATTTTGTTTCAAATGGTATCTTTCTCTCCTAACAAAATATTTGATCAACAAGAATTAACATTATGTACTTGCCTTTCCACTAAAAATAACCTGCATTAATTCATAGTCATTAGTAATTCATATCATATTTAGATCAATTACTCCTCCATATTTATTCCATTGATAACTATCTAGTAATCTAGAAAATTTTATGCACATGAGTTTGATATTGATATAGAAGAATTTTCCCAAGATTAGAAGAAGTCTTCCACTAAGTTAATTACAAGATTGAAAGAATTATTAAGAGGTAATAATTTTGCAAATCACCTTACTCAATGGAACTTAAATAAAATATCCTCCTAATGCAAAGAACCTTAGGGAAATCCATGATTTTTCATTAATATTATAATTCATAAGTATCCTCAATCTCCTCTTTTACTATGAGAAATAATAATAAAATCATAAAGTATACACATAGGATATCTTAATATTTTCAACTTCCTTAACCTAATGATTATAACAATAGTCAATCTAATGATAATATAATGCAGGTCACATTTGCAAATTAAGTAAAAGAAGAAAAGATGTGTAACTACTTTCTAAAATTAATTAAGACAATAAATGCATAAGGAACATACCTCATTAAACACTAATTCCATCTCGTGTGATAGGCTCTAAGTGTATATCACATATGGTCCTTGATTGATTCTACATCTTGAGTGATAAATTGATTGATGATATTTTCATACACTTTACACTTGATTCCCCTAAGTTTTCCTATCTAATTTTTAATCTTTCATACTCAAATAAAATCATGAATACTAGTTTTAAATATTGATAAGTATATTTCCCAAAGTTTTCATCTTTCCCAAGGATTGAACTTACACTTAAGTTAATGGATTGTTACGACCAACTTGAATTTTCTAAACATAAAAGCCTATATAGGAATCAAGGTATAGGTATTCTTATTAATTTTTCAAGTCCAACGTAGTGCTCTACTCCATAGCCCATTATGGTCAAACTTAATGAGTACCTATTTGCTAACCTATCAAAATGACATATATAAAAATATTGTTTACTAAATCACTACATTAGAATACACACTACATATCAAATGGGGAATGAGTCAATGCTATTTAAATATCAATTTATTAGTCAATAAATGAGATATGTTTCCATAAAGCTTAACTACTAGTTTCAATTTAGTTTATATATAGTATAAAATACTTTTAAAGCCTCACATTAGTTCTATACTATAGTGATTATTTAAAAGGAATAAAAGTATTGTAAAAACAAAAATGATAAGATCATAGGTCCATATGTGCATAGTAGATAGTCAACATATACACATCAGGGTATGTGCAGGATCATGATGGGCCAAAAAGTGGCAATATGATGGGTATGTGGCTGATGACTATTTTTTACCCAAAATTGATGAAACGAAAAGGGTTTTTAAAAGATATTCTAAACTTTCCAATGATATAAATTATGCTTTAATTTTAATTTAATAAGTAATTATTATTCATTTTCTATTCCAATTACGACTAAAGTCCTAATTGATAGGTTGATTGAAAAACATCTATAGCTTTCAAACGATATCACATTTTTTTAATCCAAAACATGTGTCACATTCTATGCTTCACATACTATAGGATTAAAAAAGAAAAATTAAATTTCATGAAGTTTTGACCAAGTTAAGGTGGTCAAACATACGAGTTTTTTATATTTTTTAAAATTTGTAATAAAAAATTCATAATTAATTATTTACTTGGAAAAAATTAAAAAATATGTATCACATCGAGGCATGAGTCCTCTACTTATATCTAAAATATTATAAAAAAATATTATCATTTTATTGTGGTTAGGGTGGTCAGACAACACCTACTTCTTATTTTTCCCTGAAATTTAAGTACCACTGCATTGAAATTTCAATTTTTCACCAAATAGATTTTTTTTTTTTTTAAACAAACCTAATAGTTTAGAGACTACATTCAATTTTCTATAGATTCTATTCTTACATATTTTTGAAATAATATAGATAACTTATTCAAATTTTAACTTCAAGTTTCCTAACTCTGATTTTTTCTAATTTTTTTGCCATTTAAGGCCCTGTTTTTCTCATGATGATCCTGCACATACCCATCAATATAATATATATACAAAATATTCACAAAAGATTAATGAAATTTTAATCAGTTTAATAGTATAGGTAATGCTAGTGAAATTTTGACAACAATTATCATAGTATCTCATTCATTAACTTGTCTCCTTCACTTTTGATCTTTAAAAGTGATGTACCAATAACAATAATGACACAAGATAATGACTACACAATCTATTTAATATGTAATTGAATTTTGACCTTTAAAAATGATATACCAATAATAAATAATGGTATAAGGTAATGACTTCATGATTTATTCTTATGTGTAATTAGGCTAGAACTCTCTTTAATTTTTGTAGGAAACAAGACATACACCACCTATTCACTTAGCAACTTATAAGACAAAGAAATAAGTTGCCACTAAAAGATGGGCTTGAATAATGACAATGGAAAAAAAAAGATCCTACGAAAGAATGGAAAGGTCTTCACTAGCCCAAGAAAAAGTATTGTCCTTGACTAAATAGTTTAGGGCACATTCATAACTCTACATAAACTTCAACATATATGAAATGGCTATCACCAAGCCCCCTGACTTAGTCATACCTCACTGCACACTCGTTGAATTTGTGAAAGAAAAATTGGATAGTCTAGATGACATCGTGAAAAAAGTGATCCTGCATGTGCCTTGGTCTGGCGTACACAAAGATGGCCTTTTCTCCCAATTTGTTGGCCATTTTGGTAAAAGAATTACAATTTTCAGAATTAAAGTGATTATTAAACACATACACTATATTATACAATTTGCAAAATCTTATGTAGATATTATTATTATTATTAAACACATACACTATATAAGCCATATCCATTTGAAGTTGTACTGTTTCAATGATAATAACTAATAAGTTATCTTAATAATTTGTACATTAAAGTTTTAAACAACCTACACCCACAAAAATTATTAAAGCTCTAAATGTACATTGCAGTAGAATAACTACTACGGTTGTGCACCTATAATCTGACCATGATAGAACTCCATCTCAGATATACCAGACCAAAATCTTTGAAGTTATATTGAAAACTATTGTCTAATCATAATAAGTAGGTTTATTGTAACTTTCTTATTTATCTTGATAACTAAATTAGTTCATTTAGTACTATGAGATAAGAGAGATTCGTTGCACACGAGTGTCTTCATTCTCAATAAATTCTCAGGGAACGAACTACCCTTATCCACCTCAACATAAGCTGAATGAAGAAATTGTAAAGAAAATGTATGCATGTTAACTATTAGAGAAGACTACTTCAGATCTCAAGAGAGTGAAACTTCCAGATCTTTTCCTCCAATAGAGGAGCTCTCGGCCAAAGGATGACAACACTAATTCAGGATGCCAGTGCAGTGCGTTATTTTCCAAATGGCGCGCTGGCATCCTAAGCGACAGAGATCTTAGGAACTCAGGCGAGAAAAATAGAGTTTCACTTCTTAGCTCAGATCTAAGGTCTTTTTAACATAATGATGAAACAAAGAACAAAACTAGGAGAACGTAAAATGAGAACTTGGAGAAAACTTACCCTCAACTGGATGTCTAAGTCTTCACTCCAAGCTCCACTTTGCAATCTACACACAAGACGAATAAGGGGAAAATGTTGGGGCTGTATAGGGGCCTACCACAGTCAGACCCGCACTTTGGTGTTCCCACCTCCACCAACAGCTAGATAGAAAGAGAGTATAATTGAAATGGACTAAGACAGTGGTGAAAGCAAAACCTGCTTCAGGAGTAGAACCTGCACCACCAAGTAGCAAATGAACAAAGAGATCCAATCTATTCACAAATAGAAAAGAGAGAGAGAATTACCAACAAGGCTCAAACCCCTCTTAAATAGATGAATGTACCATTAAATACTTTCTAGAGAGCTTTGGCTGTTGGAGGGAGCTCAGTCCAACAGAGCTTCACTTGTAGAAGTGTTGATGTCAAGAGTGAAAGAGGTTGAAGTTGAAGAAAGAGACTTGATTGAATAAATGAATCTCCAAAATGAGAGAAAATGAGGGGTTTTGTTGCATGCAAGGGTGACAAAAAGCTATTACACCCCAAAATTTGACTGCTGGGACATGTGCTGTTGTACCCAAACCAAATTTTTTGCTTCATTAAGGCATTTTGCTTAAAATGGTCTAAACCTTGTAAATATGTCATCAAAAGTCAGTTTTTGGGAAAATCAAGTATGAAATTTTAGTCATTTTGATATCTGGAAGATACTATTAAAATTTGAAAATTTTGAAAATTAGGGTTTCTAGACCCCCTATTTTTAGGTAAAAAGAACCCTAAAAATTGAAACTTGTTAGAATTGACTAATTTTTTTTTATTGGCTTATTTCACTTCATGATCACAATGGTGAAGTCAGATTTAGTTAAAAGTCAGTTTAATTCTGGTGGCTAGTTTTCACTTGTTTAGGTGAAAAGTTAGGACCTTTGAGGTCGTCAATGGCAAATGGCCAGATACCAGGTGTTGAAATCTAAGCTTAAAATGCTCCAATGAAGTTTCTATGGTGAGATATGTTTAGAAAGATGCTTTGTCATGAAGGGCATTTTTCGTCAAGGTGAATATCATCAAAAAAATTCTAACTCTAAAGACAAAAGAGCCCTTGGAGGCTAGGGGCACCATAGATTCCAGAGGCCTATATTATCTTTTTAGGATTTGTCACTTCCAAGAAGACTACTCTAGAATATTGTTAGCTTCACAATGAGCCTACCAACCAACCTGCAAGAGTTGTCTAGCGCCTGAAACTGGAGATTGAACAAGAAATGAGAGATGAGAATTTGACTAACACGAGCAAAAAGCGTGCCTGCTAGCCAAGGGTGCCCATCTTTTTGAGGAACCAGATGAAAATTTCTAACCAAATAATACCCACGATGTTTGTCTCAAACTTGATCAGGCTTCGCAACGAATCCATCAATGGGTTAATTTGAGTAGTTGAACTGTCAGAATCAGGATTCAAATATAAGGTTTTATCATGGTCAAAATGTCTTAAAAATAGAAAAAGTGACCTTGGAGGCCAGGGGTGCCCAAGGTTTTGGATCCTCAAATGTAGATGTTTGGGTTATCTCAACTACTCATCTTGTTTGTGTTGGTTTTAGCTTTCCATTGCATACCTTAGTTGAGGCAAAGGACAAGTAAGTTGCCTACAACTAGGGATTAATCAGAGATTTAGCCAGTCAGAAAAATGGCTGTCTGGAAGGAAAAGTGCCCCTAGAGGCTATGGGCGCCCATGTTTTTCAGCTAGCAGATGGTGTTTTTAGGAAAAGTGCTCTCCAAGAGATCAAGTTCAGAATTGAGCCAACTCCGTAGTGAGCCTTTCAACCAGCTCTGAAGTTTTGCTAGTTGCTCAAGAATGCAAGATGAAGTAAGTTCAAAATCACCTTCAAAATGATGAAAATGCATGAAAATTGACTAAGTTTGAAGCAAAAAAGTGCCCCTGGAGGCCAGGGGTGCCCTGAATTTTGAAGCCTCAAATGTTAGATTCAAGGTTTATAGCTTCAAGGAGTTTCTTGTCAGTTTTGATCTTTCTCTTCAATGAAATTGTTAGCCAGTCTTCTGGAAACATTAGTTAATCAAAATTTGTGATCAAACATAGGCTTCGGTGACATTTGCAAATGAAATTTTCAAGAAAATTTCTAAGTCTGGAGTAAGGCATCTAAAGTCAAAGTTTGACTTTTTGAACTCAAGTGTATGGGTCACCCAAAATGAAGGAGTTAGTTAACTGAATTTAAATAATATTAAAACTTCAGTTGCACTTCTCAAGTCAACTTCAACAAGACTTTATTTTTTCTTGCAAATGGCGAATTTATTTTTGCATGCACAATTAACTCAAGTGCATGGAGTTGATGTTCAATTTAGGGCTTATTTTTCATTCAATTAACTAAGTTTGAGGTTTAATAAGAAGGTGGCACCTACATTTAGGAAATTGCATGCATTTGTGACACCTTTCTTCATGAATTTTATTTATTAAGGAATTTAGGCATCCATTATTATCATCACGGGTGGAAGTAAACACATATTTTCTCGAGCAATCAGAGATCTAAAGGCACTACAGATGATATTTTTCAGTGTTCTTCATAGTTCTAGGTGCAAATTATTTAGAGGATTTATTTTTCAGACTTCATTTTTTGAGTGCATGCATACTTCATCAAATCCCAATCAAGGAGAAGGTGTCATTTTCAGAGGCAGAATAATAACTTCTATTTTCTATCTCTAAAATTATTCTAACCTTGTCTTAGGTTTTCTCTCACATGTCAAATTAAATGAAATAATATTTAAAATCTAATCATCTTGGTTCACTTATTTCAGCACCAATAAAAAAACCCATGTTTTTGAATTTTTTGAGAAACTTACCTTGTTACTTCACATTTTGAAGTATTGTGCTTTTTTTCAAAGATTATTTTGCATGTGGGCCAAAAAATCAATTATTAAAAAATCAAATCATATGGTTTTTCTTAAAATTCCATTCTCTACAAAACCCAAGTGCTTATTTTTCTTGGGAAAATTGCCCCTAATGCCCCTATAACCACTGCAGTTCTTAATTGAAAAACCTTTGCATGCCTTAGCAAAACTTGTTTTTTCATGTTTCTAACAATATGGGCTTACTTAGAATTTAATTCTCTACAAAACCCATTTTTTAGAAAAATTCCTAAAAAATCTCCCCCAGCTAGCTATTTTTAGCCTCATCTAGAGCCTTTTTCAGCGTTTTCTAAAGATTCTCCAAACATATCCGACTTTGCAGTCAAAAATCCAAATTTTCAAATTGTAATTCAACCCAATGGAATACAAGGCCAAAACGGTCTTGGTTCACGACTTTTTGAAAACCTCTAATACAGACTTGGGTCATGTTTATCTAGTGGTCAAATTGAGCACATTGGAAGGCATTGATAGCATGACAATGAAGAATCTTGAGCATTCCGGATTGTTCAAATCAACATCTATTCCTTTCACAATGTTTGATCTTGAGTTCATCATTGCTTGTATTAAGCACTATGAATCATCTACAAGACAAAACAAATCAATTGATGGGAGATTCATTTGCAACCTTAAGTCGAGAGACATTGAGAAATGCTTTGCCATTCCACCCCACTTAGATAATTTTTCTATAGTCCTGGAGGATTGCAACAAGATATGGCAAGGAGACAAGGAAAGATATCTTAGAAAGGTTGCTCAAAGTTGGCTCAAAAGAAGAAGAAAAATAACATGACAAATAAGGTTGGGCGTGGAGAGTTCAAGGACAAGATTGCTATCTTGATAAATTTTCTCAACTGGATTATAGGTCAAGAGGAAGGTCAGGTTTTCTGACTCTGGATGTTCTATGTCATTTCCTGAATTACTAAAAATAAGGAACACTTTGACTGGGATATGTTGATCAGTGAGTGTCTTCACCAACAAATCACAGGATTCCTTAAAATCCATGAGTTTCACATGGTTTCCTATCTTGTCTACTTAATTAATTTTCAAGGAAATTTTAGAACTTTGAAGACCAATGGAGCCCTTGACGTTCAACATGTTCACAAATAACTCTATCAATTGGAGTTCTCAAAGGCTGGACATGATTTCAAATTGGTGAATGATCACTTCCTAATGAAGATAGTCAAAGACCTTGATAATGAGATGTACATCAGAATATCAACGAAGGCTAAAACAATAATGGAGAGTTGGGTAGATTGGTTCATTTAGTTTCCCACTTTCACATATATTTGAGTGTATGGTTACACTGGAGAACCTTTGATGCTATCGAGATACCCATCAGACAAGGTCCTATACATGGAGTTCTTGAGACAAGCTTACGATGTTCACTCTTTTCTTCATAATCAACACAAGTAGGCATTCACCTTTCCTTTTGGATTGGGTATTTTCAAGTATAAAAGAATTGCCAATTTCAAGTTTCAATGAGCAATGAGTTGTCAAAACTCCATCTCAAGTATCTCACTAAGAAGTGCTCCTGTGATCCTCTAGGCCATTATGCAACTCAATTGGAGCGAATTCAGTCACATAGCCCAACACTTGAGGATTTTTGGGCCAACTACTAAGATGAATTTGAAGTGTGTGGACATCACTTATGCAGCTTGCTAATTTATTATTAGAAGATGTTGAAGGTTTGTCAAATGATGACAGAGAGGTGTTACTGAACACATTCATCAAAGACCAAGTTGCTTTCCAGCCACTTCACCAACCAGATTGGTACGCCAGAGAGAGTACTTCAATGTCAGAGGAGCTTCCAAGAGGGGTTATCAAGACTACCATGTATTTATTCTACAACAAGAGAAGGCATAAGCCAATTTCAATTTCAAAGCCGCTAGTGTTGTTTTCTTCACTACCTTCTACATCAAGGTCGAGACCTAGGGTTAAGGTTATCATGAAACATCTTGAAGATGTCAAAGTCAGTGGAAACACAAAGGGGAGGATCACAAGTAATCATAAGCATATCGAGAAGGCACCAAAAGTTCCAATAGAGTCAGTGGTACAAGCTGAAGTCAGGTCTTCATCTCTTGGTTCACCATTTTCTCCATTGTCACCTCCCATTGACATTGACTCAGAGCCAAATTTGTCAGTTCATGAAACTTCAGTTTCAGTTGACCCACCAAAGGTCGACACAAAAATGGTAATTTTTCCTTGATAAGTTGACATGGGTCACTCGTGTTGACTCTAGAGGACTTTGGGAAGAAAAATGTGAAAGCCTTCATATCAACTTGATCTATCTATGTTCAACAGTCACTATCAAGATAAGCCAAACAAGAAGATCAAGAAGTAGGTGCACAAAGAAAACTCCTGAAGCAAAGATCATTATTGAAGTTGCTACACCACCAGAGGGCAAGAGTCTGGATGAATTTGAAGTTGGTGATTTCACCCTCATCAAAGTTAATCTTGGAAGGAGCACTGAACACGTGGATGTGATCCTCTTTAAGGTTGTTGCAAGTAATATTGAAGAGTGAATCATGAAGGATGGAGAAGACAAGGAAACCCTCATGGCTGAGAACAAGAAGCTCTGACAATACATCTCGGATCTTCTTCATGGAATCTTGAATTTTATAGCCATTCTCCCACAACTTTGAGAAACACCTACAAATCAGCAGAAACTTTGTCGATTAGTCAATCGTGGCAAGCTCTTGGAAAATTGGCTTGAGGATTTTGTTATTGTAGGAAAATACCTTCTCACAGAGTTGTATCAATTGAGGCACATTGCACATGATCTTCATCAGGGAATCTAGTGGCTTGAGTTGACTATGGTAGAGAGCAAACTAAAGGACTTGATCCTTATTTCTCATTTGGTAGTTGCATACGACGCCATTGTAGCAAATTAGGATAAAAGGAAGCTTTTCACTTGGAGAGAACAACTCTTTCAGGTGGAAACATATGAAAGAATCTCTACAAAGCTGGACGTAATCAAAGAAGATGTCATTGGTGCACTTAAACTTGTGAGCGGATTCATCACTCTGATTTTGTGCCATTATCTTCATGAAGATAGTTCATACATTGATCTCAAGGATGTGCAGTCTGAGTTCCAAAATTTGGTGCATGACGGTCTTGATGGTGATCCTGTAGCAACCAAATTGAATCACTTCTCAGTTATTTCAATGATCTTTGACAAGTTAGCTAAAGAAGTCAAGGAGTGCTAGAAAGTGATCGAGGATGGAGAGAAGGAGTTGAGCAGACAATCTATCATTGTGGATAGTATTAGAGTGCTAGAAGGTGAGACAGTTAATGAGTTTATGGAGGTGATATCCCATGATGGCTTGGAGTAGACAAATAGATGGATCTATAGTTATTCCTGAGGATAGAGTCATAAGCAGTAGTCAACTCAACATCATTCTTGAGTTCTAATTGCTAATTTCATGCACACTTATCTCATTTTCAATATATCTTTTGGAGGAGATTGGAATTTCAGTTAGGATCCAGTTAACTAATGTTAGTTATCAGTTAACTTTCATTTCAATAAGGAATTGCATGTTGCACACACCCATTTTAGTTTAGTTTAGTTTAGTTAACTGATGGTAATTTTCTAGTTAACCGATTAGTTTCTTACAATTAGACTTAGAGAATAAACTAGATTGCATGCTTGCAAGACTGATTGTAAACTCAAGGAGATTTTAGGGTTCCCTACTCCTTGAAGTTCAACACACTTGCTTATTTGTAATTAAATTTTTCTCGTGATAGTGAACATGCTATGCCCATATTTCTTGTATTATTGCTATTCGGTATTTGTTCACTTAGTTAAATATCATGTTGGTTTGATGGTTAATTGTGTTGATAGGTCCATGTAATTTGTTGTCCCAATTTTATTCTTGTTGTGATTAATAAGCTTTGTTTCATATCTACACCTCAGATAGGGGTTCCTCCTCCTTGGGAGTTTAGAAGTAGAGTTTATCATTTGATGTTGTGATTAATAGTTTTTCTTTCATATCTACACCTCAGATAAGGGTTCCTCCTCCTTGACAATTTAGAAAGAAGGACCATTGTTTAAGTGTTTTTTTCGGTAAGATTGTTGTATATCTACACCTCGGATAGGAGGGGTTCCTCCTCCTTGGGAATTTATTAATAAAGTTTATCATTTGATGTTGTTACCAATAACCTTCATGTATCGGCCTATGCCTTAGATAGGGGTTCCTCCTCCTTGGAAATCCTATTATAAAGTTTATCCTCTAAACATTCCCTACTCCTAAGTCCTCATGCTCTATTTCTCTTGAGGAAATAGGTAGATTAAGCATTAAGTTAGTTCTAGTTAAGATCTACCAAACTAGAGAAAAACCTTAGCTACAATGTATTGGTTTCCTTAACCTTGTGCCTCTTCTAGCTTAGTAAAAAATATAGGATTTAAAACATTTAATTTTTCATGCATATTAGCAAAAGAGAGAGCTTCCCTTCCTAATTTGAAGAGCAGTCATTACACACTGTGCATAGCTGTTTGTTGCCAATATGCACTCCTAAGGTGTAAATTGTAATGCCAACACGTGTCAAGAGTCAAGATTCAAGATTCCTCATTTCAAACTCAAAAAATTGCGAGGACGCTAGCATGCCACATAGATGTCCATGTGCCACGTAGGTGTCCAAATCTTAGGTTCTTAGGAAATGTGTCATCAGGCTGTTGTTGCTTTGCTAATGATCCACATGGAGCTAGAATTATGAAATTTTCACCCATGGGATTTTTTCCATTAATGCATTTCTAGGTGTCATAAATGCTAGGCAAAGTGCTAAAATGTGGAATTTCCCCTAGGTGCAATTGTGCGGCATTACATTTTTCCCCCACTTTAGTGGGCTCGATTTTAGAAAAATCAGCCACATTAAAGTAGAGAATAAAATTTTTTTGGCCAAACTTTGAAATTTATGGATTTATGTGTCTAAAAGGAGTGCCTCAGAGGTCACCAAGGTTGAGCTAGCTAGTACCAAAGGTACCCCCAAAAACTGAGCTTGACAAGCAATGCAAAACCGGTTGTGAAAAATCTCACAAAATTATACTCTGCAATTTAACTCAAATTTAAGCTAGTTTGAAAAATTGAAAGAAGTTACAATGGCGAGAAGAATGGTCAAGAAAAAATAGATGATTTGAAAAAAAAAAATGGTGAAGAGGTGACTATATGCCCCCTCCTAATTTTTCCCCCAGCTAAGAGGGGTAAAATTAGGAGAAACCAAGGAGCCACAAACTCTAGGAAAAATGGGCCCCGGGGGGCCTATATACCCAGGTGGGCCTTGAGAAGGGTCATCACACTATTCATCATGAGGATTTTGTTGAATTTTATGAGAGAAAATTCATCAAAATGTCGAGAAGATGATGTTACGAGGATCCAAGGCTAGATCAACTATATGCAGACATCGACGAGGGCATCAAGGTTGATCAAATAGGCCCTGAAACCACTTTGTTATTCATTTTTTAGTAATTTTTTACAAGCTTTCAGGATTTTTGGTGCGCAAGCATCCTAGGCGCATGCACATGTCTTTAGCACACTCTGGTGTCTAGGACAGGCACTGGCATCTCGAGGAGGGGGGCACTGTCATTTTGACACCATTAATGGTGACCATGATTCCTGTGTGACGCGTAGATTTCTACGCAACACGCATGCATCCTTAAATTATTTGTACTTATATTTTTTTCATAACTTGCAGTGTACTAATACATATTTACTTTTTCTTTGGTAGGACTACCCAAAGATCATGAAGCATCTCAGAGGGCGGGTGCTTCACCTTCTACAAGATCAAAGGGGCTGATTGACTAATGATGAGGTCTCCCTTCTACAATGGATAGGGCTCTAGCATGTGTATACCATGCCAAAGATGCTCTATCATGACCGCATGTTGTTGGCCCTGACGGAGCAATGGGATGCTACAACCTCCATATTTTACTTACTAACTGGAGAGATGACAATCACATTGGAGGATGTTTACTGCATCCTTGGGATCCCCATCTATGGGCAGCGGGTGGTGATTGATGATACATGCTTGACACAGGAGCGATCAGATGGGATCTTATACTACTCTGACTAGATGAACGGTGAGGACAAGATTCAGTACATTTACATCTAATAGTTCGACCTGGCTTGGACCACTACCTCTCTAATACATTGCCTTTTGGTGGTTACCATTGCCATGAAGGTCACCATTGATGCACAAGGCTCTCATCTACATGGGGGCCTTGTTAATACCATTTGAGCAATGGTGGAGTGGCGTACCGTCTTCTCCTGGGAGTGCATCATGTTGGAACACCTCTACTAGGAGCTTGGTTAGTACATTCATTATGAGTATCATAGCCTCACAACATGCACACTCCTTTAGGTGTGGGCCTTCACCCACATCACGTGCATGAGGCCAAAGGGATATGCACAGGTACAAAACTATTCTATCCCAATGGCCCACTTGTATGAGCTTATGCGACAATGGAGGCAAGATTACATGTAGTTCTAGCAGCTGCAATTTGATACATTGATGCCAGACTAGATCAAATGGAGACCCTACCAATCCTTTCGATGGGTTGATGATCACAGGTTCCTTTGGAACCTACAACATGACGTGTTCATCCTCGGTTGTATAGATTTTGTGATTATTCCTTACTATTAGAGTCAGGTCATGTGACAACACAAACAGGTTTAGACCATTCCCCCTCCTATCCTAACATATAGCCGAGCCGTGCAGAGCATGGAAAGGCACGATGACCATCTGCACCCTACTCTGGTAAATGTAGACCTCTCGGATGATGACACTGATGACACTGACCTACCGCTAATGGGAACATTAGACAGTTTCAACATGGATCGATCCTTCCCTATGTGATGGGTAGCACATTGTCCCGCCTTAGTTTTCCCAGTGGATGCCCCTAGGGGGATCTGGGCTTACAAGGGGACGTGCTACCACAACCAGCTAGGACAAGGTGGAGGCACAGAGGTAGAAATGGTGAGGAGGAGCAGGGAGAGCAAGAGTAGGAGGCTAGGCCAATGCTGCCGAGATTCGAGAGGTGACAGAGGATGTCATCTACTCCACCAACTACACCTGTTTCATTGGCCCCACTAGCCCTTTCTGCATATGGGGCGACCCTTGAAATCGGAAGTGTAAGACCGAGTGCACCTCCTACCCCTAAACCATTATGGTAGCTAGGGGACCCAGGTATGATAGTTCTTTATGTTGTTTCATTTCAACATTTCTAGTCTTTTTTTCATGTGTATACATATCATGTTTTTATTTTATACACTCCAAGATATTGATATTCCTTCTACTTTTGTGGTTGTAGTGGATACTCGAGGATGGACTGGGCTATTTACCCACTACATATCAGAGGTGGCCCCTACTATGCCTATCTAGGGGAGAGTTCTGGATGCCTACCAACCAACTTCAGCAGGATGACATGTCCACCTTTTTGAGTCAGAGGTGCATCTCAATACTGCATACAAGGAGGCACAAGTAGAGGTAGTGCAAAGAGCGACTAACGTTACCACAACATACAGGCAATGTGGCCAACTACCGAGGGAGTTGTAGATGACACTTGTAGATCAACGTGGCCATGATGAGGGCTAAGGTCACTGAGCAAGCGTATGATGCCCTTTAGAGCCATCTCGATGACCTTGTGAGTCAACTAGTAGCCATGATCCTGACAGGTGATCAACAACTACAATAGGAGCTGATGCAGGTGTGGATGTAAATATGCTCCCTTCAAGGAGAGATCAGGGGGATGCATGCGGCCCTGTTTGGATCATTGCTTGCACTGCTCTGGATCTGTCTCCACTGTCAAGCCCCTTTCCAGGCCAAAGTCGTAGCTAGAGCCAAAGGGTTCTGGGAGCCACATTGCTTAGCCTTAGAGAGTTCCATTTTGTACATTAGTTTTGTAGTTGTGATATACATTTGTAGATCTTTTTTATATAGAAATTGATACACATATTATGTAGCCACTCATTTTTCAACAACAATGGCCTGATACATGTACATGACATTTGATATATATATATATATATATATGAGATATTGATTATGAAATTATGGCATTGTGTACTTTGATGTGTATGTTCCTTTACTTTCATGTATGTTGATGTTATGGATGTTGTGTATGTATATGGATGTATGTTTACATTAGATGCTATCATGATTTAATGAACACATGTGGATGTATATTAATTAAATACAATAATGATCTAACTTCCTTAAAAGATATAATGTAATGCATGGATACATAACATAGTAGGATACATGTATGTATAACACACACACATGATAATATCATAGCACAAAAAAAATTCATAATGTGTTAATTAATAATGTCAACATATGCAATGCTATAACCCTTAGAGGGTGAACACCACACATATGACACATTAGACACTACACACAATATTGATGAAGATGCATCACATTAATAGGCTCTTTTAGAGGCTTTCCATCCATAGAAGATAATCCATAAGCACCTGAACCATACACAGAGATGACAGTGTAAGGGCCAAACTAGTTAGGACTGAATTTTCCCCTCTGATCAAGCAGCACATTTACATTTCTCTGATTCTCATAGAGAACTAGGTCACCTATCTTGAAATTCCTAAGAAGTACACGTCTTTTATTATATTATCTGGATAATGATTGTTGATGAGCTTTAAGATGATCGAGGGATTGTAATTGGAACTCATCGAGAATCTCTAGCTGATGCAAATGACTAGCTCAACAAGTTTCATCATCAAATAACCCTTTAAGGGAAACCCGCAAAGACAAAATTTCCAACTCTAAAGTCATGATAGCTTTGGCACCATACACAAGGTTGTAAGGAATCGTTCCTGTTGTTGTTCGAACACTCATGTGATAACCCCATAAAGCATATGTCAATTGAATATGCCAATCCTTACCATGCTTATTGACTACTTTGCGAAGAATGAGCTCAAGAGTCTTATTAGACGCTTCTGCTTGGCCATTGGATTGAGGAAAATATGGTGTAAAAAATCTATGTTGAATGTGAAACTTCTCTAGGAATTACTTTACTTCCTTGTTTTTGAATGGCATACCATTATCAAAAACAAGTGTAGCAAGCAATCCAAAACAAATGTTGTTTAAGAGAAAAATACAAAGATCCTTAGCATTCATGGATCAAAGCAGGATAGCTTCGGCCCACTTCATGAAGTAATCTGTAGTAGTGATAATAAAAGTATTTCCATTAGAATAAGGAGGTGATATTTTCCCAATGATATCCAACCCCCATTTTGCAAATGGCCAAGGAGAGGTATGGTTTTGTAACTCTTGTGCAGGTGCATGAATAAGATGACTATGTTGCTGACATTGTGGGCACTCTTAAACAAAATCGAAGGAATCTCATTCCATCATTTTCCAAAAGTACCCCATGTGTATCAATTTCCTCACTAGGGATTTACCACCAAAGTGTCCACCTCTAGAGCCTGAATGGGCTTCTTTAAGGGAAAGTGGTATTTCCACTTTAGTGAGACATCAAAGAAGCAAGTTGTTATAAGATTTTTGATAGAGAACATTAGAAAAGATAACAAAACAGACTGAAAGATTTCATATACGAGTGCAATCGTTTTTCGTTGCATCATCGGGAAAGTTTCCAGTCTTTAGGTAGTTGTAGATATTAGAAAACCATTCTCCCAAGTCTACATGACAACACATAAGAGCATCAAATTCAAGTTGATCAGAAACAAGTGGATACTGAAGGACTTGAACCACAAAGTGGTATTCTTTTGTATCCTCATTCGAAGGTGCTAGGGAAGTAGCGCTTTCCATGGAATCTGCATGTCTATTTCTCTCCTAGAGACACTATCTATCATGAAAGAGGAGAACCGTTTAAGCAAGGAAAAAGTGAGGTCTCAATATAGAGACAACTTAGTTTTCTTAGCTTGACAGGTTCCCGTAATATGATTCATGATAAGCTTAGAATCACTCAATATAGGAAGATATCTTATTTTTAGTGCAATCACAACACACAAGCCATCTATGAAGGCTTTGTACTCAGTGATATTATTAGTGCAGGGAAAGTCCAATCGAAAGGAGACAGGGACTGGCTTACCTTTAGGTGATATTAGAACCACACCTACTCTAGAGCCAGTCTAGCATCTTGACCCATCGAAGTACATTTTCCATTCGAGATCATAATTAATTATAAGAATGTTCTCGTTGGGGAACAAATCCAAACCTGGGAAGGAGCAAGACAATTGAGCGTCTGCCAACTGATCGACAACCGCTTTACCCTTTATTAACTTTTGAGTAATAAAATTTATGTCAAACTCAAAGAGTAACATCACCCATTTCACTAACCTCTGAGCAATATTGGTATTGGAGAATAAATGTTTTAGAAGGTCACTTTTTACAATGACATGTGTTTCAACATGAAGAAGATAGTGTCTTAGCTTTCATCCCATATAAAGTGAACATCTTTCTTTAACAAATGAGTGAAAGGAAGGGTACAATCAACCAGTTGAGATATGAATCTTCAAATTGCTTAAATATTCCCTTGTAAACTTTGCAACTCAATGATATTCCTGGGTGGAAGCATGTTAACAATTATGTTGATCTTATTTGTGTCGATCTCAATTCCATGATGAGAGACTATGAATCCTAGAATTTTTCCTGCATCTACGCCAAAGATACACTTAAGAGGATTAAGTCTCATCTTATAGAGGCAAAGCCTCTGAAAAATAAGATGAAGGTTCTTTACATGATCCTAATAGGTTATAGACTTTGCTAAGATATCATTGGACAGAATCTTCTAAAATATTATGAATGAAATCATGAAATATTAGGGTCATTGCCTATTGGTAGGTAGCACCTGCATTCTTTAACCTGAAGGGAATCACCACATAACATAAAATACCCCAAGAGGTAGTGAAGATTGTCATATACTAATCTTCTGGACTAATACGGATCTGATTGTAACCCAAGAAAACATCCATAAAAGATAACAAGGCATGGCCTACAGTCGAATCCGCAATCATATCTATATTAGGTAACAAAAAATAATCCTTAAGAGAAGCCTTATTGAGATCACAAAAGTAAATAC
Organism: Sequoia sempervirens; assembly: GCA_007258455.2. Lineage (NCBI taxonomy): Eukaryota > Viridiplantae > Streptophyta > Pinopsida > Cupressales > Cupressaceae > Sequoia > Sequoia sempervirens. Next base: position 123,792,529 of record VDFB02047397.1, read on the forward strand.
ATATATGAATATGAATATCAAGTTTATTAACAGTGACTCTATTCAAGATCCAAGGGGAGTAGTCAATTGGATGGATAAAGCCTACTTTCAACAACTTATCTATCTTAGTCTTAACCAACAACAAGATTTTGGGATTAATCTTTCAGATATTCCTGCTTAACTGGCTTGGCATCGGGACATAAAATGATATTGTGAACCACTATGGACTCATCTATATCGGGCATGTCCTCATATGTGGACAAGCAAAGATATTAGGATGAGAATGTAGGAGATCGGAATGTTCTGCTTCTTCCAAAGAAAGACACTTCCCAATTTCTTAATCACCTTTTTAGAAGACTTAAGATCCATATAGATTTCAGTAGTATCTCCTTTGAGGAGGGAATTGTGATCTCCAGGATGAGATATTAGGATGCCATCCTAAACATTAGCTAGAGGGTCCTCATCAACACTCAAGAAAAATTCTCCAAAATATGCTCATTCATTTAGGTGATATGGGAATCGTCCTTTTACGATGGAAAGGATACAAAGGGGAGTAGGCACCTAAGAATTCTTCAAGTGCGTCATCCTAAGAGAAGACATCTAGAGGGACTTTCTCGTCTTGCACCCCGTCCTCTATTAGTTCAAGATGGACCAAATTAAGTGGCTCAATCGAAATCATGTTAACACTCCACCAAGGTTTTTGCTTAGATTGTTTAATAGAGCATCCCAAACCTAGAAAATGCTTACGAGGCTTGAACTGGATAGGGACTTGGATTCCTTTCTCAATACGTCCAAGGCATTTTCTCCCATATCCATACTAAGAAGCAAGTCTATATCCGAAACCATAGCGAGTTTACAAAACTTTGGAAGGTGGTGGTTCTACGTAGAGAGCTTTGTTCCACTAGTAAACATAAAATTCATCTACGAGAGTACAACTGTCTCCTTTACTTGATTCACAAACATTAACCTCGGGTATGTGTAGGATCATGATGGGCCAAAAAGTGGCAATATGATGGGTATTTCTAGGGTATGTAGCTGACGACTTTTTTTTTACCCAAAATTAATGAAATGAAAAGGGTTTTTAAAGGATATTCTCAGCTTTCCACCAATATAAATTATACTTTACTTTGAATTTAATAAATAATTATTATTTATTTTCTATTTGAATTACGACTAAAGTCCTGATTGATAGGTTGATTGAAAAACATCTATAGTTTTCAAACGATATCACATTTTTTGAATCCAAAATTTGCATCACATTCTATGCTTTGTATACTGTAGTATTAAAAACAAAATTGAATTTCATGAAGTTTTGACCAAGTTAAGGTGGTTAGATGTATGAGTTTTTATATTTTTTAAAAGTTGTAATAAAAATCACAATTAATTATTTACTTGGAAAAAAATTACAAGAAAATATGCATCATCACACATGAGTCCTCTACTTATATCTAAAATCTTATAAAAAATATTATCATTTTATTGTGGTTAGGGTGGTCCAGACATCTACTTCTTATTTTTTCCTTGAAATTTAAGTACTCGCTTTGAAATTTCAAATTTTCACCAAATAGATTTTAAAAAAAAAACCTAGTAGTTTAGAAACTACATTCAATTTTCTACAAATTCTATTCTTATGTATTTTTGAAATAATATAGATAACTTATTCAAATTTTTACGTCAAGTTGCCTAACTTTGATTTTTTTGAATTTTTTGCCACTTAAGGGCCTGTTTTTTCCATGATGATCCTGCACATACCCCCTCCTTTTCAGAAGAAGAAATATCCTCCTTAGCAAGGGAAGGACTAGAATCTTGAGCAGGATTATAGTTTTCATCCTTAACGATCTGAGTATCATCCACTTCTTCATCAAGGGAATTTGAGGTTATTGGAAGTTTTAGATGCATGTGGGACTCACTTTGTATTCTCCAATAAAGAACTCAGAGAATTCCAAAGACCCCCAATCGTTGCAAAGGAAGGCATTCAATCCAGAAGAAGTAGACGGGGAAGACTTAGGACTTTCTACTTTAGGTGGTTCATGTTTAGCAATGTTTGCTTCGAGGACAACCTCCATAGAGGGTATCACTAAGGAACACATGATAGCATCAAAAGTTAGAGATGAAATACAATTATTAAGAGTGGAGACAACTGAAGCTTGACCAACAACCACTAGCTCACAAAGGTGAACAACTTCTAGGTCAACTTTGACTGTGACCACTTGATTATTTACAATGAACTTTAGGGAACAATGTAGAGTGGAAGTTATGAAACCCATAGCATGAATCTAGGGTCTCCCCAAGAGAATATTGTAAGGTAAGGGGCTATGCATCACATAAACCAAAGTAGGTAAGGTAATAGGGCCTAACTGCAAAGGTAATATTATCATGCCTAGAGCTTGGCGACCAACATTATCGAACCCACGAATGTACAAGAAGAAGCAACAAGAAAAGATGAATCAACTTTAATATTAGGCAATTGATCCATACCATAAACATTGAGAGTCAAAGTGGTGTCAATGAGGGTATGCCTAATACCAATAGTATTACCATTAACTATAATCATTAAAGGGTTCAGAGCTTGATTCTATACATTTGGAGGCGAGAGTTCTTGTGGATTAAATGTAATATTCAACTAATCCACATGAATATGAGCCGTCAAAACATTAACATCCGTCGGCCTAGTGGAGGTATGCAATAGAATCTTTTTCACATATTCCTGAAGCATTTCCTGATAAACTGGAGCAATCTGAAGCAAATCCCAAATTGAGATCATCTTAGGCAGAGTGACACACAATCGCTTGACAAGATCATAATCACCTGGTGCTTTAGTCGCAAGATTAGGTGCTGAAGGAAGACTTGGTTGAGAAGGTGGTAAAGAAGTAGGAACTTGAGTAAGTTGATATGTAGGAACGTAAGGCTGTTGATCCAAATTTTGTTTGTTTCTTCTTGTATTATATGTGTGTTTGACAACATTGTAAGAAGTACAGTCCATGACTTTAACGAACCTTGAGTATAAGTTTGGTGAATAATCACGATATGAAATCCCATAGATAGATCAATCCTTCTTAGGAGAAGGGCTAGTTGGGGTCAAGTAGATGACGAGTTTCTAGGGATTAGAGGAGCCACAAAGACCACCACAACATTTACTGACTCCTCAGCCTACAAAGAAGAGGTTTTCTCAAGAGATTTACTGACAGGGGAAGACACTTCAAAGAAATCCTCTAGAGCATCATGCAACATGTAAAAATCTTCTTTAGAAAAATGTGATCATAAACATGAAAACATTGTAAAAATAGATCTGACATGGTTCACATCAAGTTCACCAAAATGTGAGATAAGAGGAATTCACTACACACAAGTCTCTTCATTCTCAAGAGATTCCCAAGGAACGAACTGCCCTTATCCACCTCAACATAAGTTGAATGAAGAAATTGTAAAGGAAATATATGCACGTTAACTATCAGAGAAGACTACTTCTGATCCCGAGAGAGTGAAACTTCTAGATCTTTTCCTCTAATAGAGGATCTCTTAGCTAAAGGACAACAACACGAATTTAGGATGTCATCATGGCGCACTGTTGTCCAAATGGCCCATTGGCATCCTAAGCGACAGAGAACTTAGAAACTCGGGTGGGAAAAACAAAGTTTTACTTCTTAGCCAAAATCTAAGGTCTATTTAACAAAATGATGAAATGTAGAACATAAACTAAGAGAAAGTACAAGGAGAACTTGGAGAAAACTTACCCTCAACTAGATGTCTGAGTCTTCACTCCAAGCTCCGCTTTTCAACCTACACACAAGAAAAATGAGGGGAAACTATTGGGGATATATAGGGGCTTTCCATAATCATACCCCCACTTTGGTGTTCCCACCTCCATGAACAATCAGATAGAAAGAGAGTATAACCAAAATGGACTAAGGCGGCGGTGAAATTAAAACTCACTTCAAGAGTAGAACCCACACCATCAAGTAAAAAATGAACAAAGAGATCTAATCTATCTGCAAATAGAAAAGAGTGAGAGAGCATTACCAACAGGGCTCGGCCCCCTCTTGAACACACAGATGCACCGTTGAATACTTGCTAGAGAGCTTGGCTATTTGAGGGACCTCAGTCTGACAGAGCTTCACTTATAGAAGTGTTGTTGTCAAGAGTAAAAGAGATTGAAGTTTAAGAGAGAGACTTGATTGAATGAATGAATCCCCAAAATGAGAGCAAATGAGGGGTTTTGTTGCATGCAAGGGCAGAAAAGATCAGTTACACCCAAAAAATTTGACTGTTGCAACACGTGTCAAAAGTCAAAGTTCGAGATTCCCCATTTCAAACTCAAAAAACCTTCAAGACACTAGCGCGTCGCATAGACGTTTTTGCACCACACACGTGTATAAATCATAGGATTTCAGGAAATGTGTCATCAGCCTATTGTTGCTTTTCCAATGATCCACATGGAGCTAGAATTGTGAAATTTTAACGCATGGGATTTTCGCCATTAATGCATTTAGGTGTCATAAATGCTAAGCAAAGTGCTAAAATGTGGAATTTCCCCTAGGTACAATTCTGCGACATTACAAGTACAATTAAATTCTAGTAGCCTTTGTAATTTGCAGGCTTCTTTTTAGATGTCTAAGTCAACTATCACTTATTACAGCTATGGAGAAAGTGGAGGGGGAACATTTTACACTAGCATGCACTTGAGGTTTGATTATGATTTCAATTTCTTTAAGAAATTTTGAGTAGCTTATTTTAGCCTCTTAGAAGCATAATACTTATTGTTGTTTCCTTCCCATTATTTCCAACTAAACAAGATGGGCCTTTCAGGTTTATCGTATGACACTTTGATATCTTTCAATGTCTACTTCATCTATAACACCTATGTACAACATGATGTTCTTGCTATATATTTTGTTTGTGTAGAAGATAATGACACTGAATCCTACTTCTTACTCAACCAAGACACCAATCTTCTTTCAGAAACTTACATTTTTCAATCATGAAGCTCTTAGCATGTCCCAAACAAAAGGGTACGGAAAGTGTAGTCAAGATAACTAGTCTTTTCAAAAATGAAAAAGAAATAGAAGTCCATGGCCACTAGGTACTGAAGGCCTACTACTCACAAACTTTCCGGTGAAAGTAACTTGCCTATACCAAAAAGGTAGTTTTGGAATGAGGCACATACATCCATCGAAAGTAGAATATAAAAAGACAATCATTTGTGTTGGATAATGGCAACAATAAAATAGAAATAAAAAAAAATCTTATCTTGTTGCCTTGAAGCAAAATCATTGTAATGAATTGTAATTGAATAGTAGCAACTGTGTGAAGATTGTAATCAGTTTAACTGAACAATAAAAATACTGATACTTTGCCCATAGATGTTTCCATGACATATTGTCAATGTTTTTTCTAAGTTTGAAAAAGGTTGTTATCTTGAAGATAGTATATATATATCTTGTTGCCTTGAAGCAAAATCATTGTAATGAATTGTAATTGAATATAAGCAACTCTGTGAAGATGTAATCAGTTTATCTGAACAATAAAAATACTAATACTTTGCCCATAGATGTTTCCATGACATATTGTCAAGGTTTTACCATGTAAATCTATTTCTTGTCTATTATTATTCTGTTATTCCATTTCATTTTTTATTTTTTTTTGCAACTAACTTGTACTACAATATTATTTGTTGTAGGAGTTTTACAAACATTGAAGCAAATGCAATTGGCAGGTGTAGAGCCCGATTTACTCACCTGTGCTCCTCTCCATTGGTAAAAAACATCAATGTCCCCCATAATTCGTCTCTCTATGGGAGTATTGCCAGGGCGAGTCCACTATGAGCCGAAATGGCCCTTTCAACATACTACCAACTCTCGTTGAACTGAAAAGCAAAGACCCGCACGCAGGCAGCCAGAGCATGCATGTGTAGCATCTAGAGATTTATCCATGCGCAGGATTTATGGCCATGATATAATCCAGAGAGAAACTCTTGTATGTTACTATTTGCATGGCACGCATAAACTACCGAGCTTCTGATAGAAGAATTACCCCCTGGTGCCTAATAAAATCTTCCCTGCATTTATTTGCATGACATTCATTACATGTGCCCAGATGGTTGCGCAAGATTTAATATGAACTGAGAATCGTGGAAAGGCATTGGAGTTTGATTACTCTTCCGTTGATGTGGCAGCAATCCCTACTAGTTACTTGGCGTATGGTCTTAAGACTAAATTTCTTTGATTCGTGGACTATAAAAGGATCTTTTAATTTCTTTACTTAAAAGTTAGAAAATGGTATTTTTTACTGATAGACGTGGAGATGGTCAAACCTGCAAGTTTTAGTGCTTTAAAAAGAACAAACTGTGACTTTACATAACCTTATTTATCATGACTGTGAATTTAGTTTTCCGCTTGGATTTAGGGCATAAATGCTAGTTGTTTTAAATCTTAATATTATTATTGTTTATTTATTTGGCTAAATTTAGACTTTATTTGTTTATTATAAATCAATTAACGTACATATAAAATAACACAAAGTTTAGTTCAATAGGGGAGAGGATCCAGTAGTTGAGCATGTTTTAATAGTTGTGATAGTAGTTGTTTATATAATGTCCGATAGCTGTGACTTGACTACCCATAATTAAACAAAATGTATTCTTTTGATCTAAAAATCAACCAATCATGTGATGCCACATCAGCGCTCAACTACCCATGATGTGAATGCACAAGTATTGGTCTCACCTTTTTTTGGGACTTTTTGGACACCTTGACAAAAAACATGTTGATGTGGCATCATATTTGATGATGTGGCCCTGAAACGAAAGTTATAAGAAGGGGACTTGCCAAGTAAGCTACTGTAAAAATTTGAGAGTGATTTGAAATTTACACATAGGATTTTGAGAAACACGAAGTTAGGGTGCACAACTACTAGGTCTTCTCCCCTATATGTGCTCTTTAATGTGGTTGTTCAAGTGGTGTACAAGATCATTTGTCATTCTACCATCATTTACAAATTCTCTTCTTTTTGGTGAAGGATGAGAGTTGAGATTTGATTCTGGAATGGATGACTTCAATTGAATGAAATGAATTGAGTAATGCTAGAAGTTTATAGGCAGGGTAAAAGGATGAATGGTTGGAATTAAGATGTCTAGGATTAAATGAGATGATAAAGATGAATAGATGGTTGAGATACACATGTTGAATTTAGGTGGAAATATCTATTTCAATGAATCTATATAGCTTTTGTGGGTTAGTGGATGATGACGTGGATTTTGATTGATTTCAAATTGTGAATGAGACATTATTTGTCTTATCAGTGAGGAATAGATTAGGATTTGAGACTTTAGATTAATTAATCAAATAATGAGATTATTTAATTAATTAGTGATAATAATGTAATTAAAAATTGATTTATTTAATTAATTTGATAATGGAGAGAATGTTAAATACCAACCCTAATTAATTAATTAAATATAATTTATCTAATTAATTAGTGTTAAGACATTAAAAAAAATTAAGTATAAAATGAACCTCCTAAAAATCCTAAAAACAAAAATATCTCATATAATGCAAGTTAATTAAATATAGATTATTTAACTACATGAATTAAGTGGAGACAAGATTCTATTATAAATCCTTAAAAAATATCAAGATAAAAGTAAAAATAATTGGAAAAGGATCTTCATATTATTATAATGTTTTATCTATCATATTATCTTGATGATCATTTCCTTATTTTTAGATGAAACTAAATGCTTTAGCAGGTTGCTAAGTGTATAGGTAAAATAGTAACCTTGACCAAACCAACCAAGTTGAAGGGGGTCCATTGTTTCATGGGATGGTTTATGAATTCCTAACAAAGGAAGAATAAAGAGGCTAGCTATCAATGGGGAATGACAATAAGAAGATTTTGATTACATGATCAAAATGAAATAAGATGGAAATTGAGGAAAATGTGCCTTGACTAAATAAGATAGGATGATACAAACAATTGAGTACATGGGTTGAGGCAAAGTTTCCCACTTGAATGCATTGTCAAAAGATAAATCTATTAAATGAAGCTAAGAGATTACATGAAATAGAAAATACCAAAAATGAACTAAGTAACTAAGGTTATAAGTGATAAGGAGAAAATTAAAATTGTTGGTGAACCTTGAATCCTTGGTGGAGTTATATAGACACCATTGATGGAGAATAGAGCTCCATAATTATCCTTGTTGGATCCAAACAATGGTCATATTGGTGGTGCAAGTAACACAAAAATGACCATCCTTGATGTTGAATGATGGCTATCTCAATAGTAGTTGGATTTTCTTGCATTATTTTACCAAGATGTTCCATTGCTCACTTGCGCTTGGTCCCAATGGAGTGGTTACAACTCTTTGAGTTTGTGTTATGATTTTATTTGAATATGAATGTTTAATTCTTTTATGTGTGTGTACATGTTTATTATTTGGTTTCAACAAGAGTGGGTCTTAAAACTGTTGATTGATAGGTTCCATTGTTATTGTTTGGGTTAGCTGTGCAATTTTATAGTAATATACTAATTAAAATAATATTGGTCATTGCACACTTCATCGACACCCCCATGAAGTTGAATACCCTACTGTGATGGTGGCTAGACAGTAAAATTCAAGAAAAATTCTTGTGTTTCCCTCTAGGTTGAGCAAATTGTACCTCAAAAATGAAGAGATAATGCTATCTAATCCCATGACCTAAGTTTATTTTTTATGTGTGTTTATACATGCATACAAACATACATAACAAGGTATATTGGATTCATGCATGCTTATGTTATGCATTGCATGAAAGTACCTAGTTGCCATATTTAATTTAAGATATCAAACTATAAATTTAGCCAACTACACATTTAAGGAGCATTAAAGTTTGCCATTTTGTGGCTAATTGAGATCATTACTATGACTAAGAGCTAATAAATATACACTCATGAAGGTGATTAGAAAGAAATTAAGAAACTAGAATGACATTGATCATTAAGTTATATTGTAATATACTTCAAATTCTATAATTTGAATATTTTAATCAAATAATAAAGGCCTAGCATGTTTGAAGAACACTATGATATATTATAATGTTATTGTGACTATAGTAAAAAAAAAATCCATTTCTTTTTGTTCCATAGATTTATTATGAGTTTGTTTGTTTAGTTTCATGGTAAGTTAATCCTTCATTGGATTGTCTACCCACATGACTTCATTTGATGTTATCAAAACATTGCTGATTCATGTATATTTATAGAATGAGTTTGATATGTGTATACTAATAAAGTTAAGTAGTAGAAATAAAGATATGTATTTTTATTTAATTTGTACGAATTAAAATAGTTATCTCAAGTGAGAAGGTATTGGTTAAATAAATAGATTTCCTAATTAAGAAAACCACATAAATCTTGTAAATAAAACATCAACTATGAGGTAATTTATAGGAGTGATTTTCGATAGACTATTGACTTGAGGTAATTGATGCCAAACCCAACATGTCTCCATAAAGAGTAAATATGATTGTAAATTTTTTTCAAAGGAGGGAAAAAATGATTAAGATCAAGTAAAGGTTATGAAGATCCATATGGATGACTTTGAGGGAAACCTCAAAAGAAAACCTAACCTTATAATGATGAAATTGATGAAGAATAAGAAGCAAATCCTACCAAGAAAAGTGAAAGTAAAGAGGGTGATAATGAATAAATAAAGTTAAAGACTGTCAAACATTGGTAAGAAAACTAGAGTAGTGTTCCCAATTATTCTAGTAACCCAAAGCTTAAAGAATCAATAGATTAGATAATTTTTTTGGAAGGAAAATTTGAGTTTGAAGATATTGATGATATATACTGAATAAAATTTTATAATACTAAGTTGAAGGTTCATGCTTCCATTTGGTAGAAGGGTAGCTAGGAAGTAATAAAAATGATACAAATAGTATGGGAGATGGGAAAAAATGGTGAATAAATTGAAATCTAAGTTAATTCCTACAAATTATCAATTAGAGCTACTATAAGAGTTGCAAAATTTAAAGAAAAAAGGGATGACCATAAATAACTAAATTGATGAATACTATAGACTAAAAAACTAGTCAAGGCTCACTGGTGAGGAAGTGGAGAAAGCGGTGAGATACATGAATGACTTTAATGAATCAATTTAACAAGAGTTAAGTACATTAAACATCTAAATAGTAGAGGAAGCATATCAAATGGCCCCAACTATATAAATAACATTAAATCAAATATTTGAAGACATAAAAAGTCAACAAAGAGGAAGAGTAGGGAAGTTCTAGGAGGGTAGGTCACCTTGTGATGATAGGAGACCATATGTGGAGGATACTAAGAGTAATAACTCACACTACAAGGAAGGAGGAGGTATAAACTCTTACTACAAAGAAAAAGATGAGAGAATTTCATATTGTAACTGCTTAAATGTTTCTAAATCTAAAGTGGGTGTATGAGCCATCGACCTGTTACTAGATTCCAAACCATGAACAAGGTCTTGGGCTGCTAGTGCCACTACTAGTAACAATATGAATAAGAACCCATCCAGTGAACATTTTGATCCCTCCACTAGCCATGTTGCCAATTGCTAACATAAATTATGTGTCATGGGATGTCAGAAGCCCTCTTGTAGCACCAATAGCACCCACCATTTGGGCACCTATCCCAACCTATACTTTAAAATTTGTACCAAAATTCACCAGGGAAGGCTCAAAAACACCATCAAACACCTTCAAGATGTGGTGGATGTGTGTTTGGTGCATGGTGTTACCGACCAAAATGTCACGCTAAGGTTGCTCATAGCCTCTTTCAAAGGAAAAGTGCTAGAATGGTATCGCACATTGGGAGCCAATACTATTGGTACTTGGGATCAACTCATAGATCCTTTCTATGAGCAGTTTTCAAACAATAGAGATCGGTCTTTGCTATTTCAACAGCTAGCGATTATAAAGTGGGCACCTTAGGAAGCCATGACTGACTTTCATGCATAGTTTCAAATGACTTGGTAAAGAATTCAGCTTGCAATCCATCCGCCTATAGATTTGGAATTCATGTTCTATCTGAAGTCTCTAAGCACCACCATTTCAGTGATGTTCCAATCCCTTGGTGGGAACACCTTTCCAAGTGCATATAGCATTGTTGTTTGGGCGAAGAATAATTTCATCAATTAAGGAAACTTACCACCTCAGCTCGTGATGCCTATATTTGCTAAGTTGTTGATTCCCGCCCAGGAGATAGTTTCTACCAATGCAATTGTTCCTCCCCAATCTATGTATGCATATTTGAGTGCATCGTAGATTGTTGCTTCTACATCTAATTCTTCAAAAGATGAGATGAGTGATGCCAAGGAGTTGTTGCAGAGCATCTCAAATGAAATAACTACCATCAAGCGGAACTAGTCCATGCCTCTAAAGCCAACTCACCAAAATTATCAAGGTGGAAGATCTTCCTATTAGAAAAACCAGTTCCAAGGAGGCTCACGCACAAATCCACAGACTCAAACAAGTAATCAGATGGTTTCGATTCCTACTCTGTTGTAGAATTCTCACCCAATCTCGAGTAGAGAGTTGATAGTGGGGCAAAATAATTTCGTTGATAACATCAATCCCTGGTGCTTCCCCTACAATGAAGCGCATATGCATCAAAATTGCTCACATGATAATCTACAACAAAGAGTGGCAGAATAGTCTAGCCAAGGTGTTTTTCCAAATTCAATAGGTTATTTATATGCCTCTCCGCAAATGGAAAATGCGGTGCTCACCATGCAAATGCAAGGAATGTCCTTGGAGCAAGAGACAGATATAGTTCCAGACCACAAGCTCTTGTCATGGATGGAAGAAGATGAAGCAATGTTTGTAAATGAGGCCTCCACATCCAAGGACTTGCAAGTGCAGTTAGATTACAATAATCGGTCTAAGAGGAGATTCACGGGTGAACCCATCATCCCACAGCCTAAAAGTGTCCCCGACCAAACTCCTAGTTCCTCCGTAATTGCACAACAAACTCAGCTGTGAAAGGATATTGTTATAACAAGGGCTAAGAAACAGAAGCCTTTGAATCCACCACCATTCAATGTGGTAGAACAATTAAAGAAATTCATTGCTAATGTATCTCTTTGGGATATCTTAGCTATTCCATAGTAGAATTCATTGTTGTAGAAGGCCCTACTTGAAGATACCAGCATAGAGCCAACAGAGCAAAAGACCCAGGGAAAGGCCATCGATTCTCCACCTTAGGCTAAAGTTCTCACAAACAGTGGATAAGAAGCTTCCACTAAAAGTAAAGGTAAGCCTAAACTGAAGTCCTTCTTCTTGACTCTCATTGTCAGTAAGAAGTTGTTGCACAATTCTATGATTGACTCTAGTGCTAGTACCACAGTCATGCCCAAGCAGATAATTGAAGCCTTAGGACTTAGCTATGAACCTTTCAAAAGAATGGTTATACAGCTTGATGGGAACAAGGTTGAAACCATAGGTGTCTTTAAGGACCTCCCCTTGACTCTATTCTCTTGCCCTAGTACCACAATTCCACAAGATACTGTGATCATAGACATTCCCCCCATGTTCAATATTTGCTTAGACCCAAGAATTCACTTCGAAGATAGGTGGATATCTTTCCTTGGACTAGTCACACGATCCTCAAGATGAAACATGGAGCTAAAATGAAGATAGTTTTTGAACCTCTACATTCGGAACATGCGGCAGATGAAGCCATGATCAAATTTGAGGCCACTCATACCTCTATCACCAAAGAGGAAATGTATTGTACTAAACTACTAGAGGATGAGAAGGTGATCATAGACCGGAATGATCAAGAAGAGGTCCTCTTTCAAGTGAATATATAGACACTGATCCTTTCGGAAATTGTCATGCCACTGGATAGGGAACCTACATCATCTATGATGAAGATCAAGCAATTCTAAAGGTCATGAAGGAATTTGATGGTGGTCAAGCCTTAGAGCTATAAATGCTACATTTTGATGGAGCGAGATGTAAAGTTGGTGTAGGAGCCAAGATATGTTTGATGTCCCCATCCAATATCAGGGCTTTTCGCTTTCATTTTTCCTATTCAAACACTGAAGCTAAATATGAAGGCCTTGTGCAAGGTTTGAGTCTTCCAAAACAGATGCGTGTTAAACAAATAATGGTGTTCAAAGACTCTAAGCTTGTAGCCAATCAAGTACGAGGGCTCTCTATAGCCAAGAATGTATGCATGAGATCCTATAGACATAGATTTTGGGACCTAATTGAAAGCTTTGAAGTCTTTAATATCCAGATAGTGCTCAGAGATCAAAATATAGATGTGGATTGCATGGCAGCAATCAGATCTCAATTTGACCCTATTTTTTACCTAATTAATAACGTACTTTCTATGTGAGTGATTTTCTGACCAACAATCCTAGATAATGACCAGAGCTAGAAAGTGTTCGAAAGTGATGAACACATCGCCTCATTCATTCAACACTCTAGAGAGTTCACTGAGCAACTCCAACCAAAAATTATCGAGGCCTATGAAGGGAAAATTATTTAGTTAAGTTCCAACAAGCTTCCAAAAGGACTGGTCACTCTTGACAACCTATTTGATTATGACGATGTAAGGAATGACAAGATGAAGTTTGTAGTGGACAAAACCGACTATGCAAATCTTCAGGTTGGGGACAGAAGGAAGGTCAAGGTCAGAAAGGATGTCTTGCAACATGATAAAGAAAGGCTCATCCATTTTTTGTGAAAAATATGTAGTGGCCTGGTCATATGATGACCTTAAGGGATATGATCTCGAAATCATCTAGCATACTATAGAACTGACAAAGGGAGCAAAACCTGTCCACTAGAAGCAGAGACCAGTAAATAGTAAGATTGAGGCATTGATGGCACAAGATTTGACAAAGTTAATTCAATCCTGGATCGTCTTCCCAATCAAGCACAACATACGGGTGTCCAACCTAGTTCCTTTTCAGAAAAATAATGGGGACATCCACCTATGTGTTGATTTTTGGGACCTGAACAAAGAATCCCTAAGGAACCACTACCCCTTGCCCTCCATGGAGTCTATCTTACAAATAGTGGTTGGCTCATAAATATTTTCTCTATTGGACAACTTTTCTAGTTACAACTAGATCTAGGTAAAGGAGGAAGATTGACACAAAACAATGTTCCCTACCAAGTGGGGAACATTTTCCTACGTGAAAATGCCCTTCGGTCTCTCAAATGCAGGAGATACCTTGCAGTGGTCAATGGATATTACTTTCAGTGAATTAATCAACAAGATTATCTTAATATACTTGGATGATCTGACTATATTCTCTAAGTGTAAAGATGATCATTTTGACCATCTAGAAATGGTTTTTAAAAGATGCTAGGAGTTCGAGGTATCCCTGAACCTAAAAAAATGTGTCTTTGGAGTTCTATAAGGAAAGTTATTGGGACACATGGTGTCCAAAGATGGAATTGCAATTGACCCAAAGTGGGTAAAAGAAATTAGGGAGCTTCCCCTACCAGTCAACAAGAAGGGAGTTCAGTCCTTTCTGGGGAAGGTAAATTTTGTGACAAAATTCGTTTATGATTTTGTAGGACTAATTAGACCTATTACCCTGATGCTCAAGAATAATCAATTATTCAAATGGGAAAAAGAGGCCAAAGAAGCCTTTGAGAAGGTTAGGGATGCTATTTCTTTAGCTCCTATGTTGGTAAACCTAGACCTATCAAAGGAATTCATAATGTATGTGTTTAGTAGAAAATCTAGCATTGCTACTATTTTGAACTAGAAGGATGATGAAGGAAAGCGAAAACAGTCGATAGCATTCCACTTCTGGACCTTAAAATATTATGAAACGAATTATAACCTTGTTGAAAGGAAAGAATTCACCATTGTTAAGGGGATCAAGAAGTTCCAACACCTCATATCTTGCAACAAGGTGGTAGTATATGTCACACATTCTAGTGTGCGAGAATACATTATGGAAGGAGAAACCACAAAGAAAAGGGCTAATTGGATTACCAAAATCCTTGAATATGACATTGAGGTCAAACCCACAAATATCATTCGAGGGAGAGGACTGTGTGATTATTTGGCGCATGATCAAGAAATGACAGCTAAAGAGGAACAACCCGAGCTTGTTCTAATGAATGAATCTAAGTCCAAAGGCTATTGGTTAGTAGATAGGATGAGATTTAAATGCAGACCCGAAAAATATTTGACGGGCCTCCCTTCTCAAAAGAAAAGATTCTATAGATTACATAATAATAGATATACACTCATTGAATGGGTCCTTTTCAAAAGGAACTTCAATGGCATTCTACTGCAATGCATCACCACAAAGAAAGTAAAGAAAATTCTAGACACTTTCACAATAGTCTAGCATGCGAACACTTCTTTGTAAAGACCACCGCCATATAAATTATGTGTGTCAGATATTTTTGTCCTACACTATTCAATGACTCACACTCTCTGGTTAAGGCCTACAAAGAATGCCAATTCTTCATAGGAAGAAAGAAAAACTCAACAATGCCTCTCAATCCAATAGTGGTTGATGAACCCTTTGCACAATGGGGCCTTGATTTTATCAGGATGATTAATCCCACCTCTAGTGTTGGACACAAATAGATCCTCATAGATATAGACTAATTTACCAGATGGACCAAGGCCATGCCCCTGAAGAGCGTAACAAAGGCAAAGATTGTGAACTTTCTCGAAGAACTGGTGATAAGGTTCGGCCCACTAAAGACCATCATCTTCGACAACACTAAGGATTTCCTAGGCTTAGAGGTATGTCAATTTGCACTCAATCATGGCATATTCTTAAAACATCTTCAAACTACTACCCACAAGGAAATGGTCTAGCTGAGTCAACTAATAAAAAATTAGTCTGACTCATTAAAAGAATTGGGTTGGAGCATCAAAAAGAGTGGCATAAGAACCTCCAGGCAACATTCTGGGAAGATTGGATAACTCCTAAGCAAGTACTTAAGACTTCGTTGTATGAGCTGGTATAGGAGAAGGAAGCATTATTGCTTGTCTCCATGGAAATTTCCACACTACAGCTAGTCAAATCTCTAGAAGTTGAACATAATGGAGCCATGGAGATCCAATTGGTTGAGTTGTTGGAAGTGCAGGTGAAAAGAAAAAAATCCCCGACAGCCATGTCTAGCCACCAACAGGTAGTTAAAAGGTGGTTCGACAAGAAGACCTCAGACTAGGGTCTTAAATGGGGGGACTTAGTGCTAAAATTTAACGATAGGACCACAAAGCCTAGCCAACATGGAAACTTTGATACTCTGTGGAAAGGCCCTTTTTTAATTGTTTGACAATGCAAGCAACATAATGCACATTTGAATTGGAATATATGGAAAAAGAATCATTGGGGATTCCAATTAACGAAATTCACCTCAAATTGTTCAATTAAGCTTTATTAATCATTTTTCCATTGTAGATATATAATTATGTAAATTTCCTTTATGTTTTTTGTGTTTTTTGTTTGGTTGGTCTTTCTAAAAGGAACCCATAATGCAAAAGTAGAGAAAGAAAAAGAGACAGAAAATTGATGAAAAAGTTGTATATTCATTAGACGGTATTATATACTTTGACATTACAATTCCAAAATGGCTCTCAGGCCATAATTTTTGAGTATATATATACTATGCAATTTTTTGAGCACATTAAAAGCCTTTCAAGGCATATATACAAAAAATGGGAGAAGGTAGTTTCTTCTTCAAACTGGCCTGCAACATCAGGAACAGTCTCATCAACATCTAGAGTAGCAATAGGAGCATTAACAATAGCATCAACATCAACAACAACAATGGCAAGCAGTGGAGGAAACACTAGGTTTTTGAAATCAATGTACCATTCCATGTCATAGAATAACACCATGTTGTAGCATCTCTAAAGGAAGTGGAAAGCACGGGTAACTCTCTGGCAGTACTCTCCAATGGTCAGAATGTAGAACCCATTCAAGAATGGCACCCATGGAACCACTACATCTTATTCAACGTGTCTGCAGAGGTCACTCACTGTGGGAAGACCAAGGCCATACACTACATTTGTCACAACTTCTCCAAGGCCACCGAGGTAACACTTTGGGAAGATTTTCACTGTGAGTCAAAGGATTATCTGCTTAGGTACTTGTATATCAAGCGAGGAGGGCAAGAAATGAGAGCAAAGGTCAGTATTAACCCTATACTTATTCTCATATTCTAGGAAATCCCTACCTAGTACCCACTTCATTGTTATAATTTCTAAAGAATAAATTGTTCTTTGTCATGTATTTCAGACGCCTACTACAAATTTCACCTAGAAAAGCTGCCTGAGACCTATTCCTAGTGAGCCTAATTGGAGTATTCATTACACCTATTTCTAATCCCAACTACCAAAGGCAAATTCTTCCCAATTACCAAGTGAAATTATACTATTGTCTTTGGGTCTATTTATAGAAATAGTTGAGGTACATGTGTGCGATAAGCATGATGTTGATCAAGAGCCAACTCGAGAATCCCACCAAGAGAAAACTCAAGAATCCCACCTAGTTGTGTCTGTTTTGTATGAATTGCTACATGTGAAGTCAAGATGAAGTAATTAATTAGCTAAAATCGGTGGTAGTCCCAAATGATCGTCTACATGGTCAAGTGCCAATGTGTCACGTTGTGGGAATTTTCCGTTCTCCATGGATGAACTCAAATATTTTTGTGTACTCATCACACCTTTGATTTAATCATTCTTTTTTAGATATTAATTGCAAAGCATGCAAAAAAATTTGTATGCCTTCAATCACCTGCTCAATTTCCCAGGAAATCATGCCATAAGACATAATGACTAATTGTCATTATGAATTATTGTCTTTTCAAAAGGAAATGAATTCATTTCGCATGAACAAGAGAGTTGGCAGTACATGTTGAATTTGTTGCAAAAAGGAAACTGTTGTCTACAACATCAAGTTGAGAAAAGGCTAAGTGTTGCATGAGAAGGAACAACACTGTGAAGAGTTTCTTGAGTACGCTATTCAATGCGAAGAGCTTTGAGTGAAAAAGTTGTTAAAGAAACCAAGTGAGTTGTAGAAAGTTTGAGCATTACAAAGGTCCAGAAAATCCTGAAATGACCCAGAATCCTCAGATGGAAGCACAAGGAGAGGCGACCCAAAGCTTATTTGGCACCATGCATGCAACACCAATGGCCAATATTTTTAGTGACATCTCTTAGGCTTCATCTTGGATACTAGAGAAGCCAAAGTGCATCTGCACGTGGGTCATGGACAAGAAGGCTCACATGAACCAGACCCTAATAACAAAAGAATGGGATAACATTCATGACCCCATCCTTAAAACTAACCCTAAGAGTCTTAAGGAAGCATCCTATGAGAGAATGAAATAGGCCACTAGCCAACAGTATTTGGCATACAAGCTATGGTTTTGCAGTCTCTCAAAGTATATGGTTCCTTTTGTGCATTACTGCCTAAAACTAGTATACGAGTGCATTCAACATTTTAACCCAAATACCGAAGCCATTGAAAGTCGAGAATTGAGGGTTGTGATCAACGTGGATGCTATCAGGGATATGCTATGCATCCCCATCGGAAGGAGCTCTAGAGCAAAAAAAGATGGAGACATTCACTCTAGAAAAATTAGAAGAGTTCTGGAAAACCAAAGATCTCACTCTGGAATTTTATAATCGAGAAAAAAAAAGGCCTAAGGAAGATTTAGTAAAGCTGCCACAGATTCTAGTTGCGCACAATGCTTTTAACTTGGACTTATAGGAGGAATTCTCTATGATGGATTTTGTTTGTGGCATGGACAACAAGAAGTACGCAGAAGAGTTTCAAATGGGTCTAGGTTTTTAGTTGAGAAGACAACATTCTTTATTCTGGTATGACTTCACGAAAGTCATCTTTCGGGAAATGCTAAACCAAATCAAGGAACACAACACACAACATAAGTTTAGGTTTTCTTCTCTCCTTGCTCACATGTTTTTGCACCAAAATCCTGACTTCTTTAGAAACCATATGGGCTTGGCTATTTTGATGAAAATGGAGTAAAAAGGTTAGTTTCTATGTGGAATCCCCTCCTTTCTGTGACTTATAATTACTATGCATTTTCAGAGTGTTTCTTGACTCCAATTTTGCAAGATTTTAGTGACAATGGCAAGCTTTATTAGCTTTCTGCTAAGCAAATAGGGTGGATGTAGAGTTTCCTTCCTCCTTGTGATTGGTTTCTAGGGGAGGATTTCATATTTGTTAGGTTGCATGGCTTTATCAAGGATCCATTCTGACTCTCGGTATGCATCATAGATAGGGTGTTGGCCCTTCAGGTGTTTTGGCAACTAGCGATTATCGACAACTTTTACAAAGGAAAGAAGTAGAAAGGTTTTTTCTTTTTCCCTTTGAGCTTTAAAACGGTCATAATGGTAAAGAAGCAGACACATGGTCTACTAGAAACAAAGTTGGCTCATCTGGGGCTAGTATTAATTTGTGACAAGTGGCAACATAACCCCAATAATGACTTAGCGGACCTGAATGTTAAGGTGACTCACAACTCCTGACCTTACTGGGAAGCTTGATGGAATCCACAATCAGAATAGGATGATCTATTTGTGGACATGGTCTATGTTCCTACTGAAGATAGGAGGTCACCATGGCTCTCTTTCTATTTTCATTTGGATAAGCCTAATGAAAACCACCAAATGGGGGCCACCCTTCGTAATGAATTGGTAAAGAAATGGCAATGGAGTGGAGAAAATTGTAGACTTCTGGATTTATCATCAGGAGACCAAATGCCTTAATGCCCCATTCCACGAGACATACAAGGATGAAAGATTCGATGATCTATGTAACATAGGGAATGAAGATACTAATGCAAGTGATGATGAGGATATAGATTTGGAGGAAGCTAAGGCATATATAGTGAAGGGAAAGCAGGTAAAAAAGGCCCCATCGTAGAAAACTGGAAAAGCAATGGAGCAGCCCAACAAGGTTCCACTAAGAGTGTGAGTGGCTACATCATAGTCGAAAGCCTCATGGCCACACACATGGGTTGTGAAAATACCCAGGGTATCCCAATAGCCTTGAAACGTCATATAGGTGGAAAATTCTCCCCCTGATAAGAGGTCGCGCACAAAAGCAACTTCTAGATCTAAGGATCACAAGAACCTGCAACAAGCCAAGGATCAGAGTCCTCTGCGCCTTAGGTATCTTTCTCTCCCACTCTCCTCGCTTCACAATCTTTGGTCACCTTTGTATCCACGCCCCCAATTACTTCAATTTTTGGCCTTTCTTTTTCTGCTTCCATGACCACTGGAGGTTTCTCTCAATTCTCCCAAATTGGAAAAGCAGCTTTTACTCCCCCATGGTCTATTCCACCTTTCATCAGAGCCTAATCTGGAACCACCATTGCTACTCCTTTCACTCCCATTGTGTCGGCTCCAACTCAACTTTCCCAATAGATGGTATCCTCTACATCCCCGCTACCGCCACCACTCCCCATGAGTCCTTCTGTTGCTTCCCAAACTAGACCTTGGTATAATATTCCTCCAACTTAGCTTTCCCAATAGATGGTATCCTCTACATCCCCGCTACCGCCACCACTCCCCTTGAGTCCTTCTGTTGCTTCCAAAACTAGACCTTGGTATAATATTCCTCCATTCTCCCCATTGACGGTCTCTCTCCCAAAGAAGACATCATCTAAGACTACAAATATCTCTTTCCCTTTTACTCTTCCTCCTGACATGCCCTTCGTTGACAAGCTAATTACATCACCGATAGAATTTATTGGGGAAGGAAACCGAACAAAAGTGACACAGGCTATCAGGGTCCAAAAGAGAAAAGACAAAGATGCTGCAAAGTTGGTCAAGCCATGCGTGCAAACCCTTTTCAATGAAGTTCAGTAGTTATTGCATTTTACAACCATTCATCCAAACACCATCAAACCACAAGGGGAGATGCAACTTGAGGATTATATGATGCGTGTTGTAGGGATTGATCTATTCATAGCCCAACCGCAAGACAAAGTTGAATTGATGGAGGAAACCCAACGGGTGGTGGCTACTAACTTCCTCAAGCATAGTCGCCAACTAAAGAAGAATGATGAGGAGCTCAAGAATGTCAAGGGAAGGATGGAAGTCTTACTGAAAAAGGACAAGGAAAAGGACACCGAATTTGCATGCTTGTCTCAACATGCGCAGGCGGAAAGTGCCAAACTTTGGGCAAAACTTGCAAAGTTATAGTCCCTAGATCCCAACCTAGTCACTAGACTACAATAGAAAAACCATGAATTACAAGACTAGTTGGCTTAGGTAGAGACAAAAATGCAACAGAAAACTGAGGAACATAGGCAACAACGAGCTCAATTGGAGCAAGAAATGCAAAAAAATAATCAAGAGCTCCAGGGAAAACAAACTCAACTTGAAAAGAAGATCCATGAATTAAAGCTTTCCTTGTAAAAAGAATTCAAAATCCAGAGCCAAGTTGAGGAACTATTGCGAAGCAAGGATGCTGAGTTAGAAACTCTGCAGGAATAGCTCTCCGTGGAAAATAAGAAAATTGAAGAGCTTGCACAGGATTTCAGGTCGAAGGAGATGGAAATTGGTGTTTTGAAGAATCCTCCCCACCCCCTTTCTGCTCAAACATATCTCTTTTTAGTAGCCCACCAACTATACATCTCCTATTGGGAGAAATTTAAGACTTTTTGTATGAATCTTCAGCTGATGCTTCAATTCATTGCAGAAGTGGCAATTTTGAGCAAAGAGGTGCGTGGAACAATTGAACAGTTCCCACAGTTCATTGTGGAAAGGGTTCCCAAGGAAGAGAAGTTGCTAGACAATTTATACACGATGGCGAATGAAGACTTGGTGAGCATGTGGAATTAAGAGTGGAGGTCAGTTTCCAAGAAGGAAAAAGAATTCATATGTTGCCACATGACCATCCTCAATGCCAGTGATTTCTTGACAACATTGAGTCAGAATATGAACAGTATGCGGATGAAATTATCCCAACTAATTCAAATGGGTTTTCCCTTACCGTTTCTCTCTGATGACTCAGTGGCCACAATGTAGCAGATTGCAGCAAAAATCAAGGAAAAGAAGCAGGATTTATCTGCTTTTCATAATTTTAGTCAACCCCCTACTGCTGAGGACATTGAAGGTGTCACCCATCAAATAGTGTGGCTGCTCTTTTAGCTTGATTCTAGGACCAAGATATCCATGAAGCTACCCTTCAAGGAAATAATTGATCTACATGAGGCACAAGAGAATTTGCATGCCATATCGACACCATCTGAGGCCAACTAGATGCCTCTGTAGAACACGCTCTTAAAGCTCTAACTTTTTTTCCCATTAAATAAGGCTTTGGTCTTCGAACCATAAATTTTGGGTTCCCATTTCATAGGTGAATTTCCCCTGATAGTCGCTAAAAGTTGTGGATTAAAAATCCCTAAAGCTCCCTTTGGGTTGATAATATTGTTTTGCTTTGTCTCAGCCCACGTCTCATATATTTGAATATCTCCAGGCCCCTTTTTGAAGAGCTTCACCTGCTTCCTCCAACGTGTCTGCCGCATGCTCCTTTGAAATATTTTTCCCCTTGTTGTTTTATTGAGCCCCACCATGTGTCAGCAGCGTAGGCCTTTGAGAGCCTGCTCTCCTTTTCTTCTCTACCAAGCTCCACCCACGTGTCATGTAGCATCATTCTACAGGCATCATTTGGCGAATCCTGGTAGTCAATGCTCGGGACAAAGACTCCTCAATGTGTCTTCTCTGTGGGGAGTTTCATTACTAGGAAGGAAATAATGAACGATGAGCCCCGTCCTATTGCCATGTGTCCTAACCAAATATGTGGGTGAGCGACACGTGTTTGCATGGTAATTTCATTTCTTCCACACTGGGACCACAATCATCATTCACAAGGGGATGCATCTAGTTCAAAGGCGACTACATTCTATGCTTCAAAATATTTTATGTTTTAACGACCATGGGAAATCATTACGACGAACATGATTTCTCGTACCAAGGAATCTTTTATGTTACTGGCTCTCAGACAGTGGGATGATTTTCTATATATATACTACTTCAACTTTCTGAAAATGAGTTCAGAGAATACATATAAAATTATGGAAAGACACCAGGCCTTTATATTGTTTTAGATTATTGTATTAAGACTCACAGACCGTGTCATTGTTCTTCGGCCTTTCTATTTCTTAGCTAGTTGACAAAACATTATATTGTGTTGTTATTGTACTGAGTAGATTATTTGCAAAACTTCTATAATTTCAATATAAGTTTGTTGATTAAAACCATGTCTTGGACTCTTCTTTTAAGTGAATGTGTATGGAAGTCATTTTATGTTATTTGATAAACTTCCAAGGCTTTTCATCCATGCTCTGATTTGTTATTTCCAGACATGCAGATTGTTGAACGGGCCCTTAAATCCTATCTGAAAGGAATATTTACTATGCCCACACCTACATCTTGGCTAACCTTGAAACTTTAGTGTTTCTATCATTGTAATCATCACATACACTTGAAGCTTAAGGAAAAAGAGAATACTAATTTTTGAGAGAAAAAGCATATAAAGAAGTAAAATGGAAATAATTCTTGACAAAGCGGTAAAGGTGAAGATATCATTTGTTTAAATCTACTTTTTTCCATGTTGCATGTTATCCATTGATTAAATTAGATCATATTAAGTAATATGATTGTAGATTGTGGTTGTTTGCATTGATTTCTTATATCTCTAATTACTGAATTTTGATTTTCTTATTTACATTTTGGTGAACCCAACATGAAGAACATTTTATTTTTGGATAACCTTCTTTTGTTCAAGTTTTGTTGTTTTTTAACTTGCAAGTTGTGGATAAATTTAAGAACCTTTGAAATATAACCTTTTAGGAGATTTTTAGGGAAAACAAACTTCACAATTGCATCTAGAATGGTCGAGCCATAAAATTTCATATATTATATGCCATATTTGGTGTAAAATTGCATTTTGGATGTGGAAAAACGTAATTTTTTATTGTTTCAAGATTCTATGATGCCTTTGTTTGCAAAACAATGTTTTTACTTTATAGAGTGATGGATTTTTTTATAGAGTGGTGCCTTTGCTTTATAGAATGACGCCTTGGTTTGTAGAGTGACTCCTTTGTTTTGTAGAGTGACGCCTTTGTTTGTAGAGTAGTGCTTTTGTTGGCATAAAGGTAAATTGTGTTTCTATTTGCTATTCGCTTTTTGTTTTTGATCAATCAGTATTTGTTTTCTGGATTTTATGTTACTATTTTTTTTTCCAGCTTTTGGTGATCTCTTGGATTATCTATAACATTTATTTTTTAGTTTCTCAAATGAACACAATCTCAAACATTTGGTTTTAGTGCTCTTAAAAAGAATAATACAATCCTCACTTTGCAATCTGGATTTAAAATTAGTAGTTTGATTGAATATGCAATACTTCACTTGGTGCACTAAAATTAACATACAAATTGCACATTTCCTTTGGTGTAATTAAAATGAACCAGTGTTTATTGCATTTGGTGCACTTGCACATGTTAATATTGTTATCAAAACTGTTGTTATTTTAAAGTATCCTCTCCCCTTGCGCACTTCATGAGATCTAATGAGACCAAATATTAGCTAGTTTTCTATATTTTAGTTCATTCTTTTAGACATTTCCAAATACTCATTTCATACACATTCCTAAACTTATTTATCTTTTTATGTCTTTCATGTGCAACATTGAACTATCTTGATGTATGGAATTATGACTATGATATGATGGTAATTACATAATTAGATGTGTGAGTGTGTATGTAATACAACATTGATCTATGTTTATTTTATGGTTATTAGTATTGTGTATATGTTAGATGAATTAACTCTTTGCAGCCAAGAAGCCAGAGTAAGTAGAGTGTAACCCACAACAATTGGGAAGTGCAGCCTATAGCCAAAGGATTTCAAATAGATATATAGGGAAGATTCCAAAACAAGAGGAACACAACAGTTGCAGAAGTGGAAACACTCATTAATGAGGACAATTGTGAATCATCAGAGCATTTAATAAGATAGTTGAAGGAAGAAGGAGTCTACAGTGATTGAGAATCCAACGTGTTTGTTCCCATAGTAGAAATTTATGTTATACCATTGCAACAGAGTTCTAGTCCTAATCGTCTTCTTCCATGTTTTCAATTATACAGACTTTATCACTCTATTTCGTAGGCGAGTGGTAATTTACATTTAGTTTTTTGCTTTGAGTCATCATTATAATAAACCTCCCCCAAACCTATATAGTTGGCTTAGTAGTTAAGGAGTAGATATAGCATATGGATATGTTCAGATAGATAGTTTTTCCATTTACATAGACAATA
The DNA here is from genome assembly GCA_007258455.2 of Sequoia sempervirens. NCBI lineage: Eukaryota > Viridiplantae > Streptophyta > Pinopsida > Cupressales > Cupressaceae > Sequoia > Sequoia sempervirens. The sequence continues at coordinate 123,817,818 of VDFB02047397.1, forward strand.
CTTGTTTCCCAATTATGCTTTCATGAATAATATATCTTTGAAAATTCTTGTTAGATTGTGAAATCTTGTTATATGCAATAAAGAGGTTTTTAGTTTATCACTATGATCAGTTGATTTAAGAAGTTATATTTGAGCTTATTATGTGGATACAGTAACTTGAGTATGGGCCACTCAAGGTAACTATGCTCCACCATTAATTTCTAAATTGTTACAGTAGTTTCTCTCATTTATTGCATTTATCTTAATCAAATTCTTCATGTTTTGTATATGAATAAAATCAAGAATGAGATCTTGTTTTATACTTTATGTTTTGTTTGTCTCAATGCATTATCCTCTAAAGGGAGACAAGTGTTTAGAAGTATTTAGGGGTAGGTCTAAGTTAGCAGTGTTAAATTAATTACAAAGTTTAGGTTCTGACAGTGAACTAGTCATAGTCTTAAGTTGTAAGTACCCATAGCAATAGTCCCTAATTTAATCATTTTTCTTTGTTTTGTAGTTTAAGCTTTAATTCATTTTTCATATGTTTCAACCACCTATACTAAATGATATATGCAGTATAGAATCTTTGGGTGCGCATATAGTGCCAAAATCATCGCAAGCTTACACTATCCTTGGTTGATAATTAAATGGAGTATTTACAAGGGGTTGGTAGACTATTTAGTAGGAACACCCTCTAAGTTGTGTTCCCATCACCAATTTTACTTAACATTAGATGGGCCTTACATTTTTGGCATCGTTTTCGGGGATGGTGCTACATTCAATATTCTCCTATGTTATTTTAAGCTTTCTTAGTTTAGAGTTTTTTTCTACCATTAGGATAATTAGGCCTTGATCCACCAATACCATAATATTTTACTAACATTGTGCAAGAGTTGGTGACACAAAAATTCATAACTTTTGAATGCAGATGTAGTGATACACTTTGGGAAGATTTCTCCCCTCAACACATAAAGCTAGAGAGGATATTGGTGATCAAAGTGATCAAAGTGAGGGTATTCCAGACGAAGAACTTTCCCTAACACCAACATCCACTACAAATACAAAGGAGGCCTTCCAAATCATGGCTAATGTAGTGGTGAATGATCCACCAAAACATGTAACTTTTGATTTCCCAATTGCCAACTAGGAGAGAGAAATTTCCTTAAATAATATACCTCCTTTAGCATTTCCTATCTTCTATGGTTTGGTTACTGATGATCCAGATACCTTCTTGTTTAATTTTGATGTGTTTTGTAGAAGCTATGATTATACAAAAGATACACATAGACTCAACTATTTCCAACAACCTTGAAGGATGTTGCTTTAAGATGGTTTATGGGTCTGCATAGAGATGTTGTTCGTGATTGGAATAATATGAAGACAAAGTTCTTGGAGAAGTACCAAGACTACTATAGAGGAATTGACAGAAGAAGAGATGAAATTTTTAGGATGAATCTTTGTAAGACTACATGGAAAGATTCTAGTTTTTCCTTAAGAAATCCCACCAAAATAGGTTATTTGATGAGTCCCTAATGATAATATTCCTAAGAGGGATTAATGAGGATTGCATGGATGAACTTAATCCCATTGGGGTGGGGTAAATTTCTCAAGCACCATTTGAGAAGATTCGTAAGGCATGCATAAACTATTCAAGGTCTTGAATAACAAAGAAGGTCAAAGGAGATAGAACATCTTCCATCAGCAAGATATATAATGGATTCTCTAGAGTGGAATTAAGTAACCTACTTTCAAACATGAAAGAAGACATCATAAGAAATTTGGCTACCCAATTGGATACTCTACATGTGAAGAAGAAGCAAGAAGAGGTTGTCCTTAATAAATACTGCCCTAATTGTAGACAAAGAAAAGCTAATTGAAAGTGCAAAAGAGTGGCAAGTATTTTTGAGGGAAAACTATGGAAAATAGATTTTCAAATATTGGAGGGTGAAGATGGACAAGTGTTACCATGGTATCCAAGAAAAGGTATGCATCAAGATCCTTTGAATTATAATATGCCATTTCTAGTTAGCAATAAGAATTTCTCTAGTTGGAACCCTCAACTCCTTGGGAAAATACACAAAAATAATGGAAAGATCCTCAACCAAACTAGAACCAACAACAAAAAAATATGTGGCCACAAAAATACTATCAAGGATCCAACTACAACTCCCGATGACCATTACAACAAAATCAATGGAAACCTCAGTGGAAAAAATGCTAGAAATAACAAAACCAAAACATGAATTATCAGTAGCCACAACAACCTTTGCAGCCACAACAAAAAATCCATCATTCCAAATCCACCAAATCCATTACCTCAGCCACCTAGAGCACCTCAACTACCAACCCAACTCACACCTAACCCAAATATTAAGCCTGTACTAATGAGGCTATTTAATACCATACTTATGGGGTAGAGGTGAATAATGTCCACCTCAAATTAGGGAAAATATTTGTTGGGATTTCATCCCCTCAAATCACTAAGTTGGTAGATGAGGAACCCTTAGCAGAGACCTTAGGCAATCCACCTATGGAGCTTGAGTCAAATTAGGTTAACGAAACCAATTCAAGTCTAGAGCCTCCATTCCCTAAATTATTAGCTATTCAAAGACATCATAAACAAGATGAACTTGACCTATTGGGACACCTTAAGGATGTGTGTATAAAGATACCCCTCAACCAAGCTATCAAGGAGATTCCCATCTACACTAAAATGATGAGAGAAATTTTCCTTAAGAAGCTATGAAGGAAGATAAAAAGACCCTCAAACTGTTCATGTCTTAGGGAAACTTGTAGACATTATGTTGGGAAACGTAACTGTCCCCAAGTATGCAGATCTTGGAAGTCCTATAGTGGATGTAAGGATAAATGACACTCTTATCAAAAATACCTTGATTGACTTGGGAGAAGCTATTAATGTGATGGCCAAGGAACAATGCAACTATTACATTTAATAGACCTTAGACCTACACCCACTATCCTACAATTGGCAGATAGGTCAACAATTAAACTTGGGGGCATCATTGAAGACTTGGTCATAACACTAGATTCAGGGGAGTACCCTACAAATTTTATGGTATTACAACCAAAGGCCAACCTTGCAGGTTATCCCTTCATTCTAGGAAGACCATGGTTAGATTTACATTAGATGAATTTATAGGTTTTAGTTATAGAAATATGATGATCTCAAATGGAAATGTGACTAATAAATTAGTCCTTTATCCACCAACCCAGCCTCATTCAAACCTTGAGCAAACCATTTGGCTTACCCTAGATGAGGAAGAATAGTACTCCTTGCAGACCCTTATGACTATTGAATGCAACCCTTTGTTAAGAAACTAAGATGAGTATGATTTGATATCACATGCATCATATAGAGTAATTGTAGTAGGGACCCTCATGACTATTGCATGCTTGATATACTTCTTCAAGACAAAAATATTACTATCTAAATTCATGATTACCACAACTGCATTGTTTAACAACAAAGTGACACTTGATAGTTCTGAGACAAAAAACCATATATTTTTCATGATACTTGTACGATTACCATACCCATGCTACAAGAAACCATTGTCATCAACCTAGAAATACCTCAATGTTCATTCCAAACTATTACCTAGCTCACTATCAATGACTAAACTCTTAGAGCATTAGATAACTGTCCACACAAACATTGTATAGAATATTACTCAAGAAAAGCATGTCAAACAAAAAGAAGACCACATTCACTATACGCAAAAAGATCTCACTGTCATCAGATTATCAAGTCAAGTTCTCAAACTCAAACCACTATTTTTCATTACCTTGTGAGCAAGATAGTCAATGAGAAGCATTGATAATTTTTTTTTACTAAGATCATGTTGTTTCATGGAAAGTCAAGCTACTCTCATTTTCTTGATTCTAATCAGAGGAACACTATTAGAATCAAGAAAATGAGAGTATCTTGACTTTCTATGAATTCATTAGCTTTTCTATTTACAACCTTTACAACCTCTTCGGTTGATATCTAAGGGGATGAATGATAAAACTATAAACATCTCCCCCTAACCTCATGTTATTCTTGAAGTTGTTATAAATGTTTCTAGTGCAACATGCACAAGATTAGGTTCATCCTTTTCTTTCACTTGTTTCCTTCTCCAAACCTTCTTAACGCCCGTCTTCTTATGGTGATTAACTAATTTCATTAGATCACTCCTACAAAATCGAGCAATATGTCCAAACCTATGACATCTATAGCATATGATTTTGTTTCTTCTATTTAACCATTCAAAGGAGTTCTTATTACATCTGATTTTCCTTGCATGCATCCAACAATTCATTTCCCTATGAACAAACTCATAGCAAAAATAATAATTTAACCATAAAAAGGATTTTCAAACCTAGACCTTTGCTACTATTTTGTATGAAAAGAACTTATAAACTTGTGATTGTTGATTTATGTAGGTGCAAATTCTTTTGTCGTCTTCTTGTCTTCAACATTTGGAGCAACAGACTGATAATTTAAATCTATCTTCTTCCTTGGAGTTTTTTTGACATTAGAACATTTTCCTTCTTCAAAGCCTAATCCAGTAACATCCTTGTGATTTTTTTGTTTGTTCAACATCTCAAATAAACACTCAGTACTCTTTTCAAGTTGAAGTGACTTGTGTAATTTGGAAGATGCTTTTCCTAATTCATTTCTCAAAGAAACTAACTCTGATTCATACTTCTCATAATCAACCTCTTTTTCTTTAAGTTGATTATTGACTTCTTCTATTTTCTTACCTTCTACAACTTGCACCTTCAAATCTATGATCAACTCTTTTGCTTGATGAAGGTCTAAAAGAGTTTTACACTTGGACACCTTTTCTTCATGGAGCTAGAAACTTTAAACTTTGATTCTCCAATCTAAGCTTGTTAATCTCTTCAAGGGAACAAATTAACTCACCTTCAATATCAATTTCACAATACTTTTCATCATACTCTTGTTCAAAATCACTCTCAAAGGAGTCTCTTTCTTTATCAATATTCTTAACTAAAAAACCATCTTTTAACCTTGTATCTGCTTCAATTTGCAAGTCATTTCTTACAACTATTTCCTCATCAACTTTAGTATTTGGTTTAGATGGTACTTGTTGCTTTGGATTCTACTGGGTTTTTATTTTTTCTTTGTTTATTTTGCTTTTTTCCATGATAGGCACTCCATTTCTAGGAACCCTTAAGCTAGTTAAACTTTGTGCAAGGGTCTAGCTCTGATACCACTTGTTGGAGTACAAAAACACTAAGAGGGGGGGTGAATCAATGTTTCAAGTTATAAAATAAATTCAATTTGATTGTTTCACATAAATTTATGCATATAGGTTCTTTGTGACAACTTGAATGTTCAATTACTAAGAAGTAACCCAATGAAATAGCCAAGACCAAATGCTCGATTAACATAGAGATTCAAATGCTAAAAATTACACAAAGGAAATAGTAGGACTAAATTTTTTGAACATGAAGACCATATAAACCACAAATAATGAGAAACCATAACATGCAGTGATTTATGAGTGGAAAAACCTTTACAGGGAGAAAAAACCACTCAAAAAGTTCATTTTATTAGGCCTCACTGGCACAAAAGTAATCTCACTGATTACAGCCTCACTGGCAATGAAAATCTCATTGATTATAGCCTCAATGGAAAAATATAACCTCACTGGCAAAACATAGCCTCACTGGAAAAATATAGCCTCACTAGAAAAAGGTCAATCTATGTCTCACTCACATAACCTTACATCATTTTTATTAATCTTGGAAAGAATAAAAGATAGAGGATCTCTTTGTTTCACTACAATTCATGGCAGCTTTCTGCCTTAACACACTTTATGTCCCATAGGTTCCATTGTATTTGAAACCTAGAAAACACAAAATGTATTAACTTATCTCTACACTATCTTTTTGTATACAATATTTTGAAACAAAAGATTTAGTTTTACAATCCAACTGCGAACAACACTTTCAAGAGCTCATTTTTATGGTACTAGGGTTTCAAAGGAAACCATTTTATATATGCATAATGATCATACAGTCAAAACAAATGTATCCACAAACTCCAACAATCAACAACCTAGATATGTTGTGTATAAGAAAATATATACAAAACTATCAATAACCTAATAAAATGCATTAGAGCCATACCATTGTCAAAGACAATTTGTAACTAAATGAGGAGTTCGAAAACCACAAATATTAGTTGTAGCATCACCGAATCTTTCAAGAAACCACACATAATAATAATTGTCCAAGATTTTTTCAATTAACCTTCGAAACTTTAAGATTTTGTTGTTGTTTAGATTCAATACATGTCGTTTCATAAAATAAACTTTGAAACCCCTATTTTCTACCACATACAATAAGCTTGTGACCTTCAATATACCCAAACATACAATATTCACTTGTTGGGCCAGTGTGTCATAGAAAAATGGCCCCTTGTCATATTCATGTTCTTTTAGGTCTTGTTTCATGGTGTTGAAACTATGTTGCTTTGATTTTATGTTGTATCATGGTTTGAACATGCTTATTTAGGTACTAAAACTCAAAAAACGATGTCTTGTGAAGGTGTGAAGGTTTGATCATGCTTATTCTTAAATTAGTTTGCATTTTCACACACCCTTCCTTTGTGGTACTTACATGAGTGTTTGGTGCCCCATTGTGAATACTTTAGTGAGAAGAAGTTCTAGACTCATGGAATCCTGCGATAGCACTTTTCGTTGTGGACCTTGGGATATCACGAGCTCCTACTCCTGGGTATGGACAATGGTGCATTAGGCCCTAACAATACCACTTCCATGCCTTCCCCTTTCCATCCTATGCATGTTGATAGTCAAAACAAATCCCTCCTGCAAGAAAAAGGTTATTAATATTCATGAGGACTTTTCACATTTACAACAAGACTTGTCACTTGAAAACATTTTCACCACTGCAATACCTACCATTGAGAACCTTCATCGCTTAATTGAGAGTGATGACGGCTTGCAAGTGCTGAAACAAATTTTTGAGATTTACAATGACATGCTTGTTCCAATACTCAATCCGCAAACATTCTTGTAAGCTAAGGAGCACCTCAAGTTCCTCCCCCTTCAACTATACCTTCCATACCAACTTACACCAATCCACAAGTCCACACAACTATGCACATCAACATAATTATGTGGCTACTTCTTTCTCAATTTCCACTAGAATTCCTACTTTTGTGGCATCGCAAGCTCCTTCCACCACTTTCACACCCCTTAGCATTCCTTTCACCTCCCCTAACATCACCTACAATCCATCACCATTTTCCCTTCCACCTCAACCCAATTATCTTGATCCTTTTATGACACAACTCCTTAACATTGTTTCATCCATGCAACACCAACTTGCCACCATAAGTCAAGGTCAAACTACTCCACCCACATATCTTTTCCATAGCATCCCCTTTTTTGTTAGAAATATTATGTACCCTAATGCCACAAGGGATATAAATTCTAAGGTTTGATAAATATGGAGGAAAAGGAGACCCTATCAATCATTTCAATGCTTTTACCACCTTGTGTTGTGATTTTGTCCTTGACAATAAAATTTTAGCAAAGATTTTTCCAACGACCTTGAAGGATACTGCTATAGAATGGTTTTCCAACTTTCCCAATCATTCCATCCATTCATTTAATGAATTGTCGGAAGCTTTCATTAATCACTTTCAATTTCACATGACACCTAAAAAGACAATGGATGACCTTATGCAATGTAGACAAAACATTGATGAAAAGTGATAGATTTCATCTCCTATTACCAATTCTTATACGCTCAAGTTGATGTCAAAATTCCCAATGCACATCTATAGAATATTTTTATTGAGAATTTGCACACTAACCTTCAAGATAAACTTACCATGATGAAATTCCCTTCATTCATGCATTTGTGTACAACCTTATGTGATTATCAAAATTTAGTTTCAAGTCGTGAGTCCAAATCTACTTCTACCCGAGTTGACAAACCTGAACATAACAATCAAAACCAACAAAACACACAAAATTTCCACAAACCTAACCAAGGATTTTTATAATTTAATCCACCTCCTTTACCCCAACCACAACCAACTCCACAAGTTCAAAACTCAATGGTCACTTCTAAGACAACCATGCCTTATCATTATGGTGATCCAAACAAACACTTCACTCCTTTACCCAACACCCTCCATCATACAATGAACCAATTAATCCAAAAATGCATGCTTACCTTACCACCTATTCGGCCACTTGATCCTAATCAACCCTTACCACCTACCTTCAAACCTAACGCTTATTGCTATTTTCATTGTCAAAATGGCCATGACACCGAACATTGCAAGTGTCTTAAACATTTAGTTCAAGACATCAATGTTTCAAGTGACTTGACCATTATGGGTGTTAATGATCAAGTCAATAAGTCTGTTGCACCCCCTAACCAAAATCTCCAAATTTTCACCAACCCTATGCCTAAACACACTACCTCATTTTTCAAGTCAAGTGAAACTTCAAAGCCTAATGTAATGACTATTGATACACACAACAGACAACTTGATACACCTCCTATTATTACCCAAGCTAGTCTTGTGGATAAACTTGTAGCTACGATAGACGTTATTCCTCGCAAGGCTCAAACCACTAAATCTCTTGATATTAATTTTTCTGCTAAAGACATACTACAAAAGCTTCCTAATGGTCCTCTCTACATAGTTAGTAGAATCTATGATAAACCTACTAATGGGATATTAATAGATCCCGCTTGTGGTGAGAACTTGATCATAGAGGAGTTTCTAGTATTACATGATCTATGTCAAGATGACTATAATACACCAACTGCATGGATTAAAACACATCATGGTTTTGCATGCCCTACGATTGGATCGATCATGCTACCTTTGCAAATAGGACCTAAGACTTTAGATGCAACATTTTCTATTATTCCACAATCTAACCAATTTTGTTTGTGGCTAGGCTTTCCTTGGCTTCGCTCAATGAAAGCGGTCCCATCAATAGTTCATAAGTGCTTAAAGTTTGCACATGGCAATGAGGTAGTCACCGTACACCATAGTGGCTTTAATCCTTTATCTTCCAAAGGTAACTTTTCATTAGAAGCCTTTTTTCCTACACCCATGGAACCTATCACCCCTTGAAAGGACTTATTTTACATTGCTTATCAAAAGTTTAAAGCCAAAAGGATCACTGAATTATCTCTTCGTAACACATTCCATCCACCTCCACCCATCCTATCCTTGATGAAGCCATGATTACACCTAAATATGATATTGAAAAAACCATCAAAACTCCTGAAATAATCCCTCTAGACTCTTCCCCGCCATCGTTTAAATGACCAAGGGAACCTAACACAAACCCTACTCAGCCTCCTCGAACCAAACAAGTGTATAAAGCAAAAGAGAAAGTTTTTAATCCCTCCTCTTTAGTTTCTTTTGTTCTTCCCTCTTCGTAAGTAGAAGAACCTATGCTGACCCAATCCGCTCTTACACCTCAATAACTCAAACAGAATTCAACAGAACCGCGGTGCTAGGGAATGAAGGTGTCGTCATCATCTCCTTGCTCGTCAATCTCACATAGTAGATAATAATGGAAATCAACATCTAACTTTGATAGAAGTAATAGATAACCACCCTTCTTGTCTTGACCCGCCACAAGACATTCCAATACAAACATCACAGCAAATTGAACCAATCCAACAACCAACACTCTTGCTACATCCATCCTTAGAAATCACCCTTCGTCCTCCTATTGTCATTAATCTTAATAATGATGATGATGGTGATGACGATGTAGAAATTTCCAAAATTGATGAAGAAGCGCATAATGACTTAAATTCTTTATTTTCATCTAGTACAATGAGCTTAAATGATACATCCTCTCCACCAAGTGAAGAACCTTGTACAACCCCTAGTTCGGCACTTGTGATTCCTCCTTTGGATAGCTAACCACCTTCGCATTATAATGAACATGATTGGGAGGAAGATGACTTGCATTTTCCTAGCTAGTCTTTTATCTTTCTTTCTTTCTTTTCTTTTCATGTGTGTATCACGTTCCCCCGTATTGTGTGTTTGATGTCTCCTCTCTTTGTCCACTTCTTCTATTCGTACCTTTATTCTTCTATTTTACGTGCTTTGTTTTGTGTTTTTCCTTTTGGGGATGATGCAAAGAATTGAGATACCCTATGTGTCTTCCATGTTGACCCAAAAGGTCCTTGTCTTTTTCATTTTTGTTTTGTGTTTTTCCTTTTGGGGATGATGCAAAGCATTGAGATGCCCTATGTCTCTTCCATGTTGACCCAAATGGTCCTTGTCTTTGTCATTTTTTTTTTTGTGTTTTTCCTTTTTGGGATGACGCAAGGCGTCGAGACCAAAATGTCTCTTCCATGTTGACCGAAAATGAACTTTCTTTTTTTTTCACTCTCTTTGTGTCATTCTTCTAGTTCTATGTGTATTTGGGGAATGATGGCAGTTTCATGCTCTTTCATAAAAACATTGTAGCAATGAGCATACTAACCCCAAATCCATAGATCCCTTATGTGTTTTTTTTACTTTCTTTTCTGAGTGGAAAATCCTTCTTTCTTTGCTTTTCATTTTTCCTTGACATGATGTAGCCTAACTTCGAAACATATGACTTGGCATAGAGCTTTCTAGGTTGGCTCTCATGTCTTGTTTTCTTTTTGTATTTTTCTTTCTTCTCTACTTTCAAGTAATTTCTCAAAGAACGATGTGTAGCAATTCATTTAAAGTGGGGGGCATACATTACCATTATTTCATTTGCATTCATGCTTCTTAGCATAGCCTTCTCATTTATGTGATGCATTTGTCACTTTGTGGATGACATTGGGTGTGATGTCCTTCATAATTGTGATCTATCTCAGCATATTACATTCCTCTTGGTGGTTTGATGTGATGCACTGCATCCCCTAAGTTGTTAATATACTATTCTTTGATTGGTCCGCTCTTGGAGACATTAGAAACAATGTTTCCTAAGAGATTAACCTTGCATGAATTGAACAAGACTCCTTTAAACAATATTTTACATTTCTTGGCCACCTTGCATAACACAACTTGTATGCATGTAGTGTCGTAATATTTAAAACCTAACACTTTCATTTCCTTTTTCTTTGTGGCACCTTGTTAAAGTTATCGAACAAGTATAGCTTTAGCATGGTTGAGCGGGAAGCCCAACTAGCGGCATGACTTTTCCCCATATCCACTTTTGTGTTTGTGAGTGCATACCAAATAGTGTATGTATCTTACTTCTTTTTGGGCTTTCTCACCCCACGGAAAACTAGTTTCAGGGCCCCATAGTGAGTATACAATTGGGCCTTCTCACCCCACGGATAGCCTGATGTTAGCCTGATGTTTCATGGCCCCAGAATGAGTACACATTCTCTTTTTCAAATAATCGGCCTAGATCTCTTTTCACAACTAGTTGGATTGATGACTAAAGCTTCATTCAAATCATTTCAACACGTGTGTTCCTTTGTTCTTATGCTTAGTTTTCCATGATATCTTCATCCTGGGGGCTTGATCATCCCTCTTGATTGTCGTATTCCATCTTGCTAACGTAAGTGCATTCAAACCCTTCCCTCAATGCTCATGGCTACTTTAGTGTGAGGAAGAAAGTTCATCCTCTCACTAAAGTGGGGGATAAATGTGTTGTAGAAAAATGGCCCCTTGTCATTTTCATGGTCTTTTAGGTCTTGTTTCATGGTGTTGGAACTATTTTGCTTTGATTTTATGTTGTATCATGGCTTGAGCATGCTTATTTAGGTACTAAAACTCAAAGAATGATGTCTTGTGAAGGTGTTGTGAAGTGTTGTAAGACATTTCTACATTATTCTAGACTCTATTTAATACATTTCACCTAAAAACCACCTTTTTATTCATCAACAAGTAATATATTGAAGTGTTATAAAATCTTGTAACAAGATTTCACACTTTTCTAGGCACATCTTCACTATTTACACCTTTCTCATGCTTTATTTTATCTTTTTATGCCCTCATATGCTTATATTAAGTGTATTTTTGGATCTTATCCCGACAAACAACATTAAACATAATATTTTTCCCGACACATAGTTTTAGATCCTAGGTGGGACCCATTCGCCATGGGTGGCGAATGAGTCCCCCTTGGCCCCAAATTCAAAATATTTCAAATTTCCTTTCAGGATTTTCTTCAAATTCACTTCATGTCGGCCTATGATGAGGTATGAACAGATAGTAAGGCACAAGAATTGTATAAATAAGTGTTTTTCACCTCATTTTACATCTCCTAATTCATTCAAGCAATCTCCACATTCAAGCATATATTCAAGCACTCAAGCACTTTCAAGTACTTTGGAGCAGCCATTGACATCATTTTAGATTTGCATATACAAATATTTTGGTAAGTTAGTAACACTTTCATGTTGTTCATTTATCATTTCCTTTACATTTCATTAATTTCTATTGAGTTTGATTACCAAAGTGGGGTTTGACCAAGGAAAACCCCTATCCAAGTTAACCCCTCAACATTTTTCCCATTTTTACATGTGTATTTGCAGCCTTGTTTTGTAGATTTAATAGGTTTAAAGGTGTTGAAAGGTGGAAATTAAGTCAACTAGGCTCTTCAAGTCAACTTATCATCCTTTCAAGCATTTTGAGTGTTTTATGTCTGTTTCCTACAGAACTGGCCCCGACAACTCAACATTTAGACATCTCCAAATCTGGTGTAGCAAAGTTGCCTCTTGATTTTCCATAAATCTTGGGGAGGACTGATTCACCACACTTGGCAAATGAGTCCCACTTGAAATCTAAAAATCTGTATTTTGTTAGATTTTGGATCCTGACTGTTAGAAATTAGTTCTTGAAAATTTTTCACCAGTTGGAGGACTGATTCGCTACCCTCGGCGAATGAGTCCCACTTGAAATCTAAAAATCTTTATTTTGTCATATTTTCGATCCTGACTGTCAAAAATCAGTTCTCAACACTTTTTCACAAGTTAGAGGACTGATTCACCACCCTTGGCGAATGTGTCCCACTATGAAAAATTAGTAAAATCCATCAGCATTCCCGACAGTCTAGATAGCTCACATTTCATCCAGGTGCCTCAGATTTACCCATGTACCTTCTTTTCTACATAATTTCTTCATTTTCATAGTTGTCTGCATATCACAATGTGTTTTCAAACATAGCTTAAATTACACTTTTGCATCCATTTTAGATCATCTTAACTATTCAATTGAATTTATTTAAGTTCATTTACATCATATCACATTGCATACATCCTAATTTGAGTGTTACATAAGCATTTTTGGATCTAATCTCTCTCCTTTTAGGTGAAAAACCCTATAAGAGTTAGAGACTCCATTGGGTCCAAAAATTTGTCATAGTCGGTAACCCTAGAAGGGACCGATGAATAAAATGTCTTTAATCACCCTTCAACCCATTGCATAAGCACCCTTAACCTGCTAGTGTAAGTCACTTTCAACATATGACATAAAGTATGTTTGAGAATTTTTTCATTCTTCAAAGTATAACCCTATAATTGAAAACTTAAAGTTCATTATAGAATTTAGCATAAACCACTAATTGATGAAGAGAACCTTTATCAAACCAATAAGTTTCAAATCATGTAATAATTTTTTTGCATATCCATGGTAGGTTCTAGACTTCAATCCCTCATGAGATGAACCATAAAATGAAACAATGATAGGATGATAGATTGAAGAAACTTAAGGAACTCTTCAACAATCTATACTTTTGCATTTTTCAGCACTACCTTGCATCAATATCAAATAAATACTTTGCAATGAACCATTGCAATGAACTAATCAATGAATGAGTAGTGAATTATGAATATCAAAAGGTATTAGACACCAATCATCATGGAATGGAACAATGAACAATAGCATCATGAGATCATGAGATGAAGCATCATACACAAACATATACCTATCTTGTAAGTTACACCTTTGTGATGTAATGAGGATGAACACTAGTTAAGAAACTTTAAGTACTATTTCAATAAATTGAATGATGGATGAGCAATGAATGTTTCAACACAAGAAAAGAGTGCATAGATGGTGCAAGAGCACCTAATGGTGTTATGCCTCCAAGAGGAAATCTTGTAAATTTTGAATCTTCATCAGGTTATGCATATAAAAAAAAAGGTCATATTTAATGTATTTGAGTCATCAAATAAGGTTTCTAGATGATTGTGAGGTTAAGTTATCAAATGTTGCAAAAGTTGTCATTTGTTGCCAAAAATGTAAAATTGCAAAAAATGCACAAAAGTGGAAGTTGAAGAGTCAAGGAGTTGAAAAGTCTTAGTGGGTCAGTTGTAACTGATGGAGCAGTCAAGAAAAATATTATAAACATCTTTAAATTCCTTGTGAAGGTGATCCAAGCATGGTAGATTGTATTTTGAAACAATTTTGGTGAATAAAAGTACTTTGTTCTGCACTTTGAGCATTTTCTCCCTTGTTTTCAATCCTTGTAAAGACAGTATAGTATTTCATAGGCTATATTCTTGTTTTTATTTCTTAGAGTAAGGTGTTAGGTTCCTTTTGAAAGATATTTGAGGTCTTTTCATTAAGTTTAGAGGATAAAAGAGCATTTTTACTGTAAACTGGTTTGAAAGCCCCAATTAAGGGTTTAATAATCTAAAGAATGGTCTAGCAACCATTCCACTGATTTAGGCTTTGTAAATTGGTGGAATGGGTTAGTGTAGATTGTGTTTAGTGTTTTTTTCATTTGTAGATGTAGGGGAAGTGGAGAAATAGAGTTCTTGTTGCTGCTCCAAGTGATTTTCAATGATTCCCATGTATAAATTGATGCCTACAGGTTAAGGTTGGAAGAATTGACAGTCGTAAAGGTTGGGAGACTATTTTTTTAGCTTGTTTAGATAACTACAAGATGTTTGAAGTGGTGGCAAGGTGCATGGAGGTCTAGAATGTATATTTTCTATAAACCCTCACTATTTGAGCATAATTTTAAGCATTGAGCTAGGGTTTATGTTTTGTTGCTTTGGCGAGTGATATCTTTGATAAATATTGTAGATTTATGAGTTTTTTGACCTATTGAAAGTCTTTCTACAGTTATTTGAGGTTGAGGAGTGTGTTAGTGAGTATTTTCTTTGTAAATTAGGCCTATTTGGAGCCTATTGTTGCAAGATAGACAAAATTAAGGGTATACTTTTCAAAACAACTCCATCCAAGTTTTTGATATGTTAAAGTATGCAATAATTGGTTTTTAGAAATGTAATTTTTTGTGGAGACTTAATCTCATTTAGGAGATATATTCGATTTTATCAATATGGACTATTATAAGCAATATTGGTCCATTGGTGCAAGCAGCTGAGAATCTAGTAAAATAGTGTTGTAAGAAGGTATTTTTGATTTTTTTTGTCAAAATAAAGATGATTGAGGTGTATTAGGGTTTGATAAGATTTTAGGACCCCGATTTGAAGATTTGGTGTCTTTTGGCCATTTGGAATCAAGTTTCAATGAAGTGGATTTTGGTGAATGTTCAAGTGACCTTTTCAAAAGTTTGTGCTTTGGGTTTTAAGAAGCCTTGAAGTTAGTAGATTCTATACATCAATAGACCATGAATATGAAGGAATAAACCATGAAATTCATGACCTTTGACATCAACGCCAAATAATGCAAAGGATAACATTCATCAGTATATTATCTTGTCATCACTTTCTTCTATCTTCTACTTCTTCAGAACATTCATGTGTGAAGTAAATTTGGCATATCATCTCCTTTGAAGGCTTTAAAGCCCTAATTTATGTTTTAATATATTCCTCATCAAAAAATAAGGGCATATTGATTATCTAATCTTAGTCATACTTTGGATCTAGGTTCTCTGATGTCAGAGGTGCTCAAACATTGTTACACTTGTATAGGATCTAAAACCCTAGATTTCTACACTTTTGGACTAGAGCGCCCAGTCCCCATGTCTTGGAAATTTTACTCCAACTTTTTGCTATCATTATGTCTTGTAATTCCAAATTATGTTACACTTTGTCAATTTGGTCCTAATTCCTCTAGTTCAATACATATTATCATCAATCATTGTAAACCTAAATCAAAAGGGAACCAAAACCCTAACCAACCTATTTGGCTTTCCCTTGAGGACAACAACCAAACAATATTTATTGACCAGTTAGCTTTTTGTCATCACCTTCTTTTCATTTTCAAAGGTGTTCTCTTTTCTTACATCATTGATGGATGCTATTTTGTCCCTTTAGTAAATTCTTCCTTCAAATGATGATGAATCTCATGTTTATCCATCTCCCAATATTTTCCCTACTCGTGAGGATATTTTGGTGCAAGAGAATACAACCATTGATGATTTTCCTACAATCACTTTACTTGATCTTCTTTAATTAATGATAAGGCTCATGCTTTCCCCTCTCCCAATATTTGTCCCACTCATGAGGATATTTTAACATAAGAGGATACAATCATTGATACTATTCATTTTGGTAATGTGGCATGCATGGATGAAGATTCCAAACCCACATTGGATCCCCATTGATAGAGGATTGTCAACAAATAGTTAGTGAAATCAAATCTATAAAACCAAAAATTAGTGTTCACCTTCATCTCGATGTTCCTCAACCACAAACTAATCATATTCTCACTATTGAAATTATCTAAACCCTCCTTTACCTCTTGGTTACATTTTTAACTTTTCAAAACTTAATCAAAACAACCATCTTATTCAAAATATGTTTTTACCAACCTCATTATCATGTAATTGCTCACACATACAATAGTTGAAACAAAAAATAACCTATACAAACACTGATGATTCCCACTTCTATTTTTATTCCTAAACCTATTTTCCTCATGCACCTCATCTTCCTCAACATGTTGGTAAAGATTATGATCTTTTTGATAATCTTCGTGCTACCCTTGCTAAGATCTCACTTTATAAATTGACACAAACTTTGACTGCATACCATGAGATGCTCCAAGTGGCCTTACAGAAGATAGTTGTACCACCTTTTATTAGACCAAATGATGTAGTAGCCTTGTTAGATTGTATGTATGTGAAAAATTTAGATATTGTATTCCACCAACATGAATTACCTTCTCTAGAAGTTTAAAAACAACATGATCCTCTTATGATTCTAGTCATCATTAATCATAATTTGGAATAAAGCATTGTAAGGAAAGCTAAGGTGTGGAACTAACTCTCCTAACATCAAAACCTCATGGAAGAATGAAGAGGTGACTTTAAAATTTTCAATTACAGTCCAATTAAGACACACTTGAAAGAAATAATAGAAACAGAGAAATGAACATACACAGATGAACACCAGATTTACGTGGGAAAACCCACCACACCAAGAAAAAACCCTTTGTATTATAGTAAAAAAATTACATATAGAGTACTGGCTTCACTCTCTGATGTCAATTTACAGCAACAGATTCAATGATCAACCTTGTATAGAACATTAGATTTACAATGCTCTCTAAATTAAATTTATACACATTGATCACCCACTGATCCGTTCACACCACTGTTTTCTCATAACCGATCATCATCTTCAATTCCTGAGTATATCCTTGTCGTCCATGATCTGTTGATCTTCCTCATAGGAACAGCCACAATAGTCTAACTTCCAACAGTTCCCATTCTACTTCTCTAATTGGTCAAAGACACACCATGTAGGAAAGTCTTCCAATCGATCAAAAATGTTCAAATAGTATTCGCATGTCAGTGAGACACTAACTGTGTCTCCGCGATGCCACATGACCGATTACATATCCATCGCTATCGGCAAGAGTCATCACCTTTGGCAAGAGGTTACACTGAGTTCAAAACTATCGACGAGACAAGCCATATCGCTGAGACGTCATACCAATGATCATCACATGTAGCGCTATCGCTAAGACCATTGCTATCGGCGAGAGGTCATACTAAAGGAAAAACCATCTTGTGAATCTCTATCGATGAGAGTTCTCCTATCGCCAAGAGTCTCATTGATCTTTATGTCATACTGATATTCATCGAGCAAAGTTGTCGGCGAGACATGCCATATCGCTGAGACGTCATACTAACGATAAACACATGACAACACTATTAGAAAGACCATCGCTAGTCAATGAGACATCATACCAAAGAAAACTTTTCAGCAAAGAGTCTCCCTAATAACTTCAATCACCATGAGTGTCCCTGACAACCACTAGGAACCAAACCGTCGGCTAGAGATCTGCTCAGGCGGAAAGAGATGGAAATGTCACAGTGATAACACCAGTCGGTAAGACAGCAACAATGTCTCGACGACATGAGCATTCCACAAGGTTACACAACTGCTAGTTGGCCAGACAGAAAGAATTTCAAACCAACTTTTCTCTTTCAGGAGTTTCATGCCAGTAAGATTGAGGCACATTTTCCAACAATCTCCCACTTGATGAAGATCTTACTAACACCTCCAGAGCACAACAAAACTATTGAAATTCATGGACACTAAGGCCCATCGAACTGGAACACCACCTAAACTTGTTTGTTCTCACTCGCTTCATCAATGCATCTGCAACATTCTCCAGAGTATCCACTTTTTCTAAAGAGACCTTTCCATCCTCCACCATATCTCGTAAAAAATGATACTACACATCTATATGTTTCGCCCTGGCATGGAAAGTAGGATTTTTTTCCAAACAAATAGCACTCTGACTGTCACAGTAAATTGTTATTTTCCCTGCATCAAAACCAATGTTAGAACACAAACGTTTTAACCAGATTGCTTCTTTACAAGCATGTGTTACTGCCATGTATTTAGCCTCTGTAGTGGACAAAGTGACTAGAGCCTGCCGCTTACTCATCCAACTCACTGCACCACCATTCATCATGAAAATGTATCCACTAGTGGATCTTCTGCTATCAATGCCCCCTACCTAATTAGAATCCACATAGCCTCAAATGTTGAGAGTCCTCTATGATTCAACCAAGTTGCCATGGTAACACAACACATATTCTGAAGTGCCCTTCAAATATCTGAACACTCTCTTCACAGCATGCCAATGTGTCCTTCCAGGATTAGCCATAAACCAACTAAGTACTCCCACTGCTTGGGCAATGTCTGTCCTTGTACAAACCATTGCATACATTAGATTTCCAACCGCACTAACATAAGGCACACTGGTCATGTCCTCCATCTCAATAGGAGATTTTGGAAAGTCTTCAACAGATAGCTTTGTTCCATGCAAAATTGGAACAACTAGCTACTTGCAATCAGTCATACAAAATCTCTCTAGAACAGTCTTAATATACTTACTCTAACTGAGCCAAAGTTTTCTACTCTTCCTATCCCTGGTTATTTCCATTCCCAGAATATACCTAGTTGCACCAAGATCTTTCATTTCGAACTTTGCAGACAAATGAGACTTAAGATCAGAAATCATTAACTTACTATTCCCTATGAACAACATATCATCAATATAGAGAGCAATAATAAGAACTCAATCACTTTCAGCTTTGTAATACACACAATGATCAGATTTTGATCTTACAAATCCTAATGACAAAAAAAAAGTGTCAAACTTCTGGTACCACATTCTAGGAGACTGCTTTAATCCATACAGAGATTTCTTCAACTTGCAAACCAATTTTTCTTTACCTTTCTCCACAAAGTGCTCAGGTTGGGACATACAAATCTCTTCTTCAAGATCACCATGAAGAAATGTTGTCTTCACATCCATCTGTTCAACCTCTAAGTCATACGCTGCTGCAAGTGACAAAAGGAATCTGATAGATGTCAGCTTGGCTACTGGAGAAAAAATTTCTTCATAATCAATTCCCTCTACCTGGGAATAACCCTTCGCAACCAACCTTGCCTTATATTTTTCCACACTACCATCTAGACCTATTTTCTTTTTAAATACCCATTTGCAGCCAACAGCTTTTCTGCCTTTAGGCAAGGGCACAAAACTCCAAGTATCATTCTTTTCTAATGATGCCATTTCTTCATGCATGGATTCCAACCAAGAGTTTGAATCAAACATTCTAAATGCCTCTTTCACAGTCCTAGGCTCATCAGTGCTATAAATTAAAGCATAGGAACAAGTAGAATCTATCAAAGAAAACCCATACCTATCAGGTTGCTTTCTTTCACGAGTTGACCTCCTCACCTGCTGAAGCTGAGGTTGTTCTTCTTCTTCTGAACTTTCAGAACTACTTGAGCTCTCCTTAGTTTCAAGTACATTTTGAATTTTCAATTCCTCTTTATCTGCTATCGGAGGAATTTCAACTACATCCTTTTTGTTTTTTGATTTTGTTTTGACTGCAGATTCAAGGTAGAAGGCTTCAACTCACAAAAGATAACACTTCTATTGTATAGAACCTTCTCTATATCAGGATTCCAAAGCTTTTATCCTTTCATGCCAGCACTATAACCAATAAAAGTACATTTGACAGCCTTGTTTTCCAATTTAGATCTTTACTCATATGGCACATGTGCATATGCCTCACAGCCAAAGACTCGAATGTGTCTAAGAGAGGGCTTATTTCTAGACCATGCTTCCAAAGGTGTTTTCTCAACAAGAGAAAAATTCAGAGAATGGTTTATCAAATAACATGTTGTTGCAACTACCTCGGCCCAAAACTTCTCCTCCAAGCTAGCACTACTTAGCATACTTTGTGCTCTTTCTATCACTATCTTGTTGAACCTTTCTGCAACTCCATTTTTTTGCGGAGTGTAAGGTGTAGTTTTATGTCTTTTAATCCCATGATCTTTACAGTACCTTTCGAAATCATCAGAATAAAACTCACCCCCATTATCAGTCCTTAAACATTTTATTTTTCTTCTAGTCTAATTTTCTACAAGGTTTTTAAATTCCTTAAACCAACTGAACACTTCTGATTTACTTTTCAAAAAATAGACAAATTCCCTTCTTGAATAATCATCAATAAACGATACATAGTACCTTGACTTAGACAAAGAAGGAACATTCACTGGACCAAAAACATTAGAATGTATATAATCAAGAAAACCAAAAGATTTGTGAGGACTGAAATAAAATAAAACACGGTGTTGTTTACCATATATACAATGTTCACAAAATTTGAATTCAATGTTACAATCATCAAGCCCCTCAACCAGGCTTTTATTCTTTAAGGTTTTTAAACCTTTCTCTCCAATGTGGCCTAGCCTATGATGCCAGAGCATAGTCTTTTCTTCTGGAAGTTTAACTTCCATAGAGTTTACACTATCATAAACTTTTTCCTCTTTTCCTCCATGAGTAGCTTTCTGTGACTTTGTAGAGACACTATTGCATTGCACAGCATGTGCATCCAGCTTATACAAGGTACCAATACGAGCACCCCTTGCTAGCACCATTGAGCCTCTAGTCATCTTGTAGCCATTTCTAGAGAACATGACTTGCACTCCAATATCATTCATCTTACTAACAAAAAGTAGATTTCGAGTCAGACCTGGTACATGGATTACATCATTGATTCCCTTCACTCTTCTATCAGGGAATTGAATTTTGACTCTTCCACGGCCAAATATTTCCAAAGATGAATCACTTTCCAAATACACCTTTCCACCATCATATTTTTCATACTTCATGAACCAGTCTCTATGAGATGTCATGTGGAAAGATGCTCTAGAATTAATCAGCCAGACATCATCTGATGCCTGCATAGCCAAGGCTGCAATGAAGGCGCCTTCATCACTCTGAGAAGAATCATTATTGGAAGAATTATTCTTCTTCTTTTTCTCCTCTTTACAATCCTTTCGGACATGACCAAGTTGCCCACAATTCCAGCACTTCACCTTGGAATTCTTGCCAGGAGACTTTTCTCTCCCTTCTGATTTGGATTTGGACTTCTTGTCCTTCTTCTTGCCTTTTTCTTTTGATCTTCCTCTAACAACAAGAGCCTCCTTTGCCATCTCAAAATATTTCCTTCTCATCTCTTATGATAACAAAGAAGCAACAACATCTTCCATCTTAAAATTGGATGTCGTACTCCCAATAGCCATCACCAGGTGATCCCAAGAATCTGGCAAAGAACATAATAACAACATACAACAATCTTCTTCATCAATCTTCACACCCACAAATGCTAACTAAGCAATCAACATGTGGAAAGCGTTCAAATGATCAGCAATAGATCCTCCCTCCTGCATTCTCAAAGTGTATAGCTTCTTCCTAAAGAACAATTTATTCACCAAGGACTTGCCCTGATAAATAGCTACCAATCTTTTCCACAAGGAAGATGCAGTCTTTTGTTCATGAACATTCAGAAGAACAAAGACTGCTAAATAGAGCCTTATCAGCCCCTTTGATTTTCTAGTTCAATACATATTATCATCAATCATTGTAAACCTAAATCAAAAGGGAACCAAAACCCTAACCAACCTATTTAGATCTCCCTTGAGGACAATAGCCAAACAATATTTATTGACCAATTAGCTTTTTGTCATCACCTTCTTTTCATTTTCAAAGGTGTTCTCTTTTCTTACATCATTGATGGATGCTATTTTGTCCCTTTAGTAAATTCTTCCTTCAAATGATGATGAATCTCATGTTTATCCCTCTCCCAATATTTTCCCTACTCATGAGGATATTTTGGTTCAAGAGAATACAACCATTGATGATTTTCCTACAATCACTTTACTTGATCTTCTTTAATTAATGATAAGGCTCATTCTTTACCCTCTCCCAACATTTTTCCCACTCATGAGGATATTTTAACATAAGAGGATACAATCATTGATACTATTCATTTTGGTAATGTGGCATGCATGGATGAAGATTCCAAACCCACATTGGATCCCCATCAATAGAGGATTATCAACAAATAGTTAGTGCAATCAAATCTATAAAACCAAAAATTAGTGTCCACTTGCATCTTGATGTTCCTCAACCACAAACTAATCATATTCTCACTATTGAAATTATTCTAAACCCTCCTTTACCTCTTGGTTACATTTTTAACTTTTCAAAACTTAATCAAAACAAACATCTTATTCAAAATATGTTTTTACCAACCTCATTATCATGTAATTGCTCACACATACAATAGTTGAAACAAAAAATAACCTATACAAACACTGATGATTCCCACTTCTATTTTTATTCCTAAACCTATTCTTCCTCATGCACCTCATCTTCCTCAACATGTTGGTAAAGATTATGATCTTTTTGATAATCTTCGTGCTACCCTTGCTAAGATCTCACTTTATAAATTGACACAAACTTTGACTGCATACCATGAGATGCTCCAAGTGGCCTTACAGAAGATAGTTGTACCACCTTTTATTAGACCAAATGATGTAGTAGCCTTGTTAGATTGTATGTATGTGAAAAATTTAGATATTGTATTCCACCAACATGAATTACCTTCTCTAGAAGTTTAAAAACAACATGATCCTCTTATGATTCTAGTCATCATTAATCATAATTTGGAATAAAGCATTGTAAGGAAAGCTAAGGTGCGGAACTAACTCTCCTAACATCAAAAGCTCAGAGAAGAATGAAGAGGTGACTTTAAAATTTCAATTACAGTCTAATTAAGATACACTTGAAAGAAATAACAGAAATAGAGAAATGAACATACACAGATGAACACCAGATTTACGTGGGAAAACCCTTACGGGAGAAAAACCCCTTTGTATTACAGTAAACAAATTACATACAGAGTACGGGCTTCACTCTCTGATGTCAATTTACAGTAGCAGATTCAATGATCAACCTTGTACAGAACATTCCAGTTACAATGCTCTCTAAATTAAATTCATACACACTGATCACCCACTGACCCGTTCACACCACTGTTTTCGCATAATCGATCATCATCCTCAATTCCTGAGTATATCCTTATCGTCCATGATATATTGATCTTCCTCACAGGAATGACCACAATATTCTAACTTCCAACGGTTCCCATTTTGCTTCTCTAATTGGTCGAAGACACACCACGTAAGATAGTCTTCCAATCAGTCAAAAAATTTTCAAACAGTATTCGCATGTCAGTGAGACACTAACCGTGTCTCCCCGATGCCACATGATCGATTACACATCCATCGCTATTGGCAAGAGTCATCACCTTCGGTAAGAGGTTACACTGAGTTCAAAACTGTTGGCGAGACAAGCCATATCGCTGAGACGTCATACCGATGATCATCACATGTAGCGCTATCGCCAAGACCATCACTATCGGCGAGAGGTCATACCGAAAGAAAAAACATCTTGTGAAGCTCTATCGGCAAGAGTTCTCCTATCACCAAGAGTCTCATCGATCTTTACGTCATATTGATATTCATCGAGCAAAGTTGTCGGCGAGACATGCCATATCGCTGAGATGTCATACCGACGATAAACACATGACAACACTATCGGAAAGACCATCGTTAGTCGATGAAACATCATACTGAAGCAAACCTTTCGGCCAAGAGTCTCCTCGATAACTTCAGTCACCATGAGTCTCCCCGACAACCACTAGGAACCAAACCGCCAACTAGAGATCTGCTCGGGCGGAAAGAGATGGAAATGTCACATCGATGGAAATGTCACAGTGATAACACCAGTCGGCAAGACAACAACAATTTCTCGGCGACATGAGCATTGCACAAGGTTACACAACTGCTAGTCAGCCAGACAGAAAGAATGTCATACCGACTTTTCTCTTTAAGGAGTTTCATGCCAATAAGATTGAGGCACGTTTTCCAACAAGCATACCCTAATCAATAGTGTATTAGGCCTTAATATTTTTAGCATTGATCTATTACATAAGACTAGTGTAGATACATGTCTCATATAACTTGATACTCTTTCTATTCATGGATTTGATAATGTTAGTAGGAAATCACTAGGTACAATCACACTACTAGTTGAGGTGGGACCAGTGAATCTGCCTCCATGTTATTCCCAACACTCTTTCATACAATATTCTTCTTGGTATACCATGGATTCATATCATATGGGTAGTCCCATATACCCTCCACCATACAATAAAGTTTTTCTACAACAACAAGATTTATATGGTTAAGGCTGACCCAAATCTATATATTTTCTTACAAGAAAAATTCAAATATCAAAATCCTATTTCTAAGTCTCTTAGTACTTCAATTCCATATTCAAAAGTGGAACCACTACCTTCTAATGATAATGATATCATTGAATGTAAATCACCTATGAGTACTCTATTTGGTGATGATTGGGATTCATTAGATTTTACACCCTCCTTCCTTGGAGAGTACAAAATCTCACAATCTGAACCTAAGGATTTTTCTATTTTATTTACACAATCTATTTCTTCTAAGCAACTCAAATCTACTATTCCAACTTCTACTTCAAAATATTCCCAAACATCACCATTCTATGATAATGTACCCTCTTCTTCTAACACATGTCCCGGTGATGATTGGGGCTCCTTAGATTTCACCCCTCATGGACTAGTTGAATCTAAGGTTGATCCTCCTCATCTTGACATATCAACACTCAACAAGGATCTACATTCTTGCAAAATAATCAATTATTCTTCTCATGTAAATTTTATGACTTCTTCTTCAAAAAGTGATCATACTTCTCACTTAGACAAGATTAGTAATATGACCTCTCCTCCTCCATCTAATTTGGAGACACATTATGGAATTAGTTTCAAATTCTATCTAAACTTGGAAATGATAGAAGCAATTTAAGGTGCATGGAACAAGGAGTTAAGGTTCCTATGATGCCTACACCCTGCTTTTCTAAAATGGATTTAGGTTACCAATCTTCTCCTTTGTCTACATTCTCTCCTTCATTGTTTAACATATCTATGTCTTCCTCTTGTGAGTAGTAATTTACCTTTCTTCACAAGAGAAAGGATTTATTTCTCCTCCCCATCCTCTATCTAAGAAAGAGAACATGTTTTTAAGGCTTTTCAAAGCCCACTTGATTACTCTTCCTCCTCCAACAAGTAAGAAATTCCATAAATCCAATCAAAAAAATCCATCTTTTTGTTCTTATCATCGAGTGGTTGGTCATTCCACCAATGTATTTCAGGCCTTAGTAAATAGAATACAACAAATTATTTATATTCTAGTACCATCATTCTTCCATTTTCTATTGCACCTATTGGCTCACTGCATGACAAGTGATAAACTTTCTTTTATTGTGTTGCTCCTCTCTATGTGGCATTCATAGCTCTATGTGTCTACTCATTTTCATTCATGGGGTTACAATATTATATGCAGCCATACTTTATATTGTGGCAACACAATGGCTTATAACATGGTTGTCCTCACCTATACACTTGGTAGGCAAGGATAACTAGTTTGGATGTGTGTATCCTTCTTAAGGATACCCTCTATTCTTTATGTCCATTTCCTTTTTCCTTAAAACATCAACATATTAAATATGCTAATATTTTAAGGGGGGCATATCACCTATCCATTTGTGCATCCACACATGCACCCTTCTCCATGCATGCTTCTTGAGCTTCAGTTTATTGATGTGCCCCTCCATGGTGGTTTTTTCATAACACCCCCTAAGGCATGGTTATCAAGTCATCCCTTGAGATGTTTATTTATACACTCCCTAAGGTGTGATGTTCATCTCCTAAAACATTATTCATTTTATTATAATTGAGGCCCATTAGCAATACACGGTCGCTTAGCATAACATAGCTTGCTATCCTACAAATTCATGTACTTTATAAGCCACCTAGCATAATGCAACCTACTATCTTGTGTTCTTTATTTGTCACATCTATGATCACCTAAAATAACACAACTTGCTAGCCTATGACCAATGGGGGATTTTATAATGTCTATGAACCTTAATGACAGAGAAAGATAGAGCCTATGTCATGTACCCTTCTTTGTCTATATTGAGTGCTCCTCATCTATTTATATGCATTCTTCCTTTGAAGAAATCAATCGAATCACCATATTCTTCTCTCCTCTTTTAGAATTATTCTACGTGTTTGTGTATTTGGGGATGATTCTTGGTATTGAAACAACCTTTTCTACTAAGGCCTCCTTACCTTATTGACTCATAGTTTTGTTTTAGATAGTATGTATTGTTGTTGTTGTTGTAGTATGATTTTTTCTCTTCATGTATGCTTCATGTTTACTTCATGTATGCTCCATGTATTCTTCATGTATGCTCCATGTATTCTTCATGTATGCTTTGTGTATGTTCTATGTATGTTTTTTATATCCTTTTTTTATTCTTCATGTGAACTCTATTGTTTTCTTAGTTTATCTCTTATGTATGTTTGAATTTTTCCTCATCTTGTGTGTGCTATATCTATATCTAAGGTGTTTTTTCCATATGTATTGTGTGTGAGACTTCTTTATCTTAACATTATGGATTGATAGACCTTCCTAAGTCTGTGAGATATTGCATCTCTCATTCTTGTTTCATCATGTCTCTTCAATGTTTTTATAAATAAACCTATCTTCTCCATATTTTAGTATGAGTAATAACATAAGCTCATACCCTCACTAAAGTGGGGGCTAGAAGTAGTGTTGTAAATTGTCACCCCTGACAATTTCACACTAGGTTTTGACTCTATTTTGCATGTATAATTAATTATGTTCATAGTATGTTTATTTTAGTGTCAAATTAATAAAATACATTAAATTCCCCAACATCCTAAATTTTCAAAGCGAAAAAGACCTAAACAAGAGTGTTGGGTACCCCTGTCTTGGGAATTAGCTTTTAAAAAGTTATAAACTCAAGTATATACCTTTGGTGTCTTGAAAAAGGTACCTTGTTAGCCTGAATCCAAAAATTACCTAGGATGCATATATAAACAAGTCTTCCCCTCTCATTTGGAAAACTACTATGAATTATGAATGATTATGCACTAATTGTGAACACACATGCAACTTCTTATGAAAACTCTTTCTCTCTTCTCTACATGCTTGCTATAGCTCTCTATTTTTTGAATCTCTTTGAACATAGCAACCTTCATGTTCATGAGTTGGATTTGTGAAGCCCTATGAAAAGCATCAAGATAAAAATTAAATTACAAATAAATATCATTCAAAATTTCACTAATAGACATAAAACATAAAATATAATATGAAATTCACTAATTTGGCTCATAGTTCTCTATCAAATACATTGAAGATGATACTGCTACAAAACACCATGCTCCATTTTGGTACAAATACCAAGATGAGTATCAAATATTGTGATCATATGAAAATGAAACAACATTGTTAAATTTTCAAGATCTACCTGACATTATTTTACAAATATTTAATCATTAAAAATACTCAATCTTACCCTAGTGTAAGATGTATGGCCACTTCAAATGATAGGTGTTGATGTTGAAGGCCTAATATTAACCTATTCAGCATCCAATGTAAGTGTTAAGATTGTCATTTATATAATGGTAAACTATTCACATGTACTATATTTTTTATTTCCTTATTAGCTACATACATGTGGACTCAACATTGGTATGTAAGTGGGAGGTGGAGGGTTTTCATACACAGGGTGAACACTTTGACCCTGAAATTTGATTACAATCAATCTAGTAATTTAGTTAATATTAAATTTCAAACTGAAATATGACAAGTTGAATTTAATATTGTTCAAATTTATCTATGTATCAATGCCAAATGTTTGATCCAGTAGCTCATTTTTCATGAAATTTTGATCCAATATAGATGTGTCCTATTGTTGCTCACATGCAACCTAATCATCCTCAAACCCATAAGAATAAAGAGACCCATGGTTTTGACATAAGTGAGGTGAAGGTCGAGACCTAGAAGAATTTCCCACATCACCTTGTGCTAAAGGTGGCCTAGCATACATTTGTAAAAGGGTTTGAGTGAGTGAGCTAATGGATTGTAGGGTCTCAACCTCAACACCCTCATTCACAATGAAAGTTATAGTGACATTCTTAAACTATGGTCTAGCAAGGATTCTTGATGCTTGGTTTTGAGAACACTTTTCCCCCACTCTGTCTTGTGCTAAGTCTCGACCTATACCTTGAAAATTTTGCATGTCAAAGTACTTTAGGATCAAATTGAGGATAAACTCACAATAGAGTTTCCTCAAAAACCATTCAGCACCTATCTCAAATTATTCCTTATCCCTTGGTGGTGGTACCAATGGATAGGGAACCTCCTACAAGCATCATGTATGGGTGCATTAGTTCTTGGGCCAATAAACAACCCACATAAGTCAAATTTCAATATTTTTTTGTTTAATTTCTCATAGGGTAGTTTATTTGCATAAAATTGTCTTTTTTTCTCTCTTGTTCGACCAAATGTTGATTTTTCCACTCATGAATACTATGTGAGAGAAAATCAATTATAATGAACTAGCAAGGGTAGACCTATGAAAAAAATTTCCTAATAGATCTCTCAACCTCCCAATTATTCTCTCAAGTTATTTTTTATTATTTTCAAGTTTCTCTGATATATTTTCTTGTGTCCTAGGAGGATGTTGAGGCAATGTGGGAGAGGTTTTTTGTGGTTGTTCTTCAAGAGTTTTTTCATCAATCCATGAATGTGGGTTTTCATCAACTGATAAAACCATTGTAAACTTTTTCTATTTATCTATTTAATTGAATTTAAATTACATTAGAAAACTAAAACTAGTTACCTCTTCCACCTTGGCGATGTCGTGGTGATATTTTGGCAATGATTCAGTGGAAAAATTGATGAATAATGATTGATTACATAATGTGAGCATGCTCTATAAGGTTATAGACCAAAACATATTGTTGAGAGGCCAAGCTCAAATGAGCTTGGCCTCTTTTTTTTTTTCTTTAAAGAAAAATAAATTGTGCTTGTGTTATGTTCAGTAGGGGACCACAAAGTGGTGTGGCCACTTTTTGGTCCACCATCTTTCTAAACATACCCAACTTGAAACTATTACCTTGTTTCAAGTTATCATGGCACGGAAAGTTTGGAAACCAAGTTTCTAGAATTTTATTTTGATTCTTAGGGGTCATTTATCACATGTGAAGCTTAATATGTTCCCATGTGATTACCAAGGAAAACTTTTTTATTTCCACACCCAATAAGTACATTATATTATTCTAACCAACTCATTCCTAAAATAGCATCATATTTACCTAAATTCAAAGCATGAAAATAGCTTTTTAGTCACTTTTTTAAGTCAAAAATTAAATTCTCAATGATTGCACCAATATGAACTTTATAATTCTTCTATTATCCATCTCCTCAACTATGGGTTTAATGTTTCCATATGAGATTTTCAGCTTATCTAAACAACTTTTGGAGAGAAAATTATGGTTGTACATCCATAATCAACAATAAAATAAGGTTTTTCATTAATTTTATGTTGAAGATCTCTAATAATAAAATTTGATAATGTATAAGACCTTTTTTATAACTACATAAATCTTCATTTTTGGGTTGTGCATTTTATGATTGTTGTGAAGTTGATTTTTTTCCTTATGAGGAAATCTTTTTGCATAATGATTCCCTCCACAATTCTAACATTTAATTTTTTAGGGCAACATCTTTTAGCAGAGGGATCAAATGCCACAAATTGTGCAATTATCAAATTTTGTAATAGAGGCATGAATAGAGGCCAAAGGTAGGTAAAAATATGATCCCATGATAAAGATATATAAATGATGCACAAATAAGGGTGGGTGGATGAAGATCAAAGAAAGATCACACAGCATGGCATTACAAAACTTTAGTTAAATTAACGTTAGATAAATAATGGTTGATCTAAACCTTAATTAAATATGAAAGAATAATTTAAAAATTAGAAATATTAGGTATGAAATACTAAATGAAAGCCTGCAAACCCTAAGGAAAATCTTAGGGTTGTAGGAAATTTAGGTTCACCAAAAATGTGATGGAAAATAAACCACTTAAATAAATTATCCTAGGTGAACTAATTAAATACAATGATAAATAATTCTAACTTAAGGTATTGAACTAGGAGTAGAAATAATAAATGTTGAAATTAATGAAATAAATAAATAGATACATTTAAATGCACAATATCTATTGAATTTTGAAGGTAGTAAAATGATGTTGAAGATGTAGGGAACCTATTTTCCAAGGTACTCTAATTTTAGGATTTTCATCGAATGGCAACTTTAGAATTTACAAACAAATTTTGACATGTTTTTGATAAGAATATGCACCTATGAACTGATCTATGTGACTACCATGAAAATGAGCCTATAAATGGTGGTAACTAGTTTGCTTCTATTTCCTAGTTTCTAAATCTATGTAAAGATTTGAGGGATTTACGAACATCATTAGAAATTTGTTGAATTACCAAAGTCACATTTTTGTTAGTTATGATCCTAATTGGAATGACTCTATGACTTTGAACGAAAGATTTTAAGTCATCAAAAAAAACATGTAATGAACCTGAAATGATTTTACAAATAAACAATACAAGATTGATTCTTGTTTAATATCTTTGACCTACATGTTCTTTCACATTCAGACATGATTTCAAATGATTTATAATGATCGTGTTATTATTAATTGTATTGGAGTTATTGATGGTCCATAAGATAAGTTATCACACTATTAAAATTCGAAGCCAGCAAATAACTTCCAAGATTTCCATGGCTGTGACTGTAATCTTATCCCCTTCAATTGAATTTGTTATTTTAAGTCCTCCAGATGGAAAATAATCCTTTTTTAATTAGTGATGACTTTTAGAGATTCCATGTTATTGTTAAAAATGGTATCCATAACCAAACTATTGCTTCTTGTCGACGGGAATCGGGATCCAAGTTACTTAGGAACCTATAAGATTCAGACACGATGCATGAATGGCCCAGAATTTACGTCCCATACTGCATGCAAGATTTAAAAGATAATATATATATATCGGCATGGCACAAGGAACATTCCGGCAAATTACAACCCAGATGATATTGGGATTCTTCTGATGATGGAATGAAAAAACAACACAATCAAATCCGAAAATAATATTTTGAATCCAACACTTGTCAAACAAAACCAAGGAAAAATCTATTACTGGATAGACCACAAGGAAACAAATCAGATTGAAAAAAAAGTGTCTCTCCACCCTAAATTATAAATTCAGAACAAGAATAGCAAACACAGCCTCAAAATTCAATTTTGAGTGTTATCACGAGCTACAAATTTATAGGGCAATCTCTTGTTGTACTGACAGAACTGATGTGGTCTTTTGCATGGCGATGGGAGGGTTGCGCAGATGAGAGGGTAATCTGAAACAGAGTGGCGCAAGCCCAGAGGAGGTGGGCTCTACTGGTAAATTCTCGCAGTTACAGATCTCCACCATGAAACCGTCGGGGTCATGTATGAAGAGCTGATCTACATATATTCCTCCTTCCTCCACTGTGCGTTTCACATACTTGATCTTCATCTCCTGCAACCTTCTTTCCACGCCTTGCATATCATCACACTACAAATCCAAATGTGAGCACCTGCTGCTTCACAATTCAAGATCCAATCATACAGTTTAATGATTACACTATATACCTGGAATGAAATGTGATTGTCCCTTGGATTTATCTCCTTGTGTAGGGCATTCTCTGGGTTGGCACTCTGCAGCAAATGTATACCTATCCCATAATTAAACAACCTGTTCAATTATTCAGAGCACACATCAACTATGGAGAGTGAATTACAAAAGTTTTGGGGGAGTCAAAGCAATCTATTTGGGATTCTTTCGAATATACAAATAATATATTTTATGTTAAAGTTTTGATTCCCCATTTTAATTTAATGATTAACATTTAATGCATTGTTTCAATTTAATCATTGTCAATTCATTATAGATAATGATCACAGGTTCGAATATGTTATCTCATTATTTGAGAGATGGGCATGGAATTATGGGGTCAGTCATAATGATTGTTGATTCTCCTTGTGAAAAAAGAAAAGAAAAAGCATTTAAGACATAGAATTATCATCAATCCATAGTTCATAAAACCTCCACAAATGTCCATTAATGATCTCCCTAATATTTATTTAATTGACATTCACTTTCATAACAACCACGAAAACTTAATAGAGTTGAATCCCAATGTCATTTCATAATTAAAATCAAATCAAACATACCAGGCTCCATTAAAATTGAAAGATCCCGGCCGCTTCACACGAATAAAACCGAGAACATTTTCGTAAAAGCTAATGGAATCCTCTACCGATCTGCACACCATAGAAATGTGATTCAGGGACCTCAGACGAAGGGACCCTCCTTTCTCGCCGGAATTCACCATATTTCAGCTTTCTTCTTTGTTTTCTTTCTTCCAAATTGCAAGATCCTCTTAAGGCTTAGCTACAATCTATGTATAATTCTTGGAGCTGTTACTTAACAGAAATAATGGCTTATCTGCTCCTACAAAAAAGTTCAGGCTAGTGCAAAAACCAGAACGAAGACAGAAAAGAGATTGAAATGGCTAATCAATCGATAATGGATGTTTTTTACCCGAATCCAGCATTCATATAAATAGAAGGGAACTGTGATTGCGTAACGCTGACAAAGAGATTCCACGCTTTTTGCATTCCTTGTAAAAAATAAGTTGCAGCCTACGTGGATTGGCCATTGTCAAAATTCAATGACCTACCATTCTCACTACAGACGATAAATGTTTAATGTGCATCCAAATCCAGATCAGCCCATGTGTGCAAGCATGCTGTATTGCTTATTAAATGCATTAAGATAAAGTTAGTTGTCGTATCAAGGTCAATATGAATTTCATTAATTAAAATGGCCTAATAGGTAATAACCAGTTTCCATTCCGAATATTAGTCCTGTCCTTAAATGCAATTATTAGTGTCCGACGTGATCTCCCCTGTATTCAAAACTGACCTGTTCTTTATGGTATAAATACAAAGTATATGTGTTGTGGTCTAATCAGCTCATCGAACGTCAAATAGTTAGTTGCAGGTAAAGAGATTCGCTATTAATTAGAATATTGTACTACCATTAAATTTCTCTTCAAGGTTGAAGTTTTCTAATGAAACGTACGTAAGCCTGGAAATTGATTATCTATAGATTAAATTTGGCCGTATAACCTTGTGAAGGAATGCAGAAGGGGTAATATTATCACTTCTCTTACTTAAGCTCAAGTAAATCAATTAAATTTTTTTCAAGATATTTTTGCAAAAGTTGTTCGATTCCTTCCTTCTTTTTTCTTTAGCAAGAAATTCAAGACTTTGAAGTGGAGAGTTTTTCTTGAATGTATTCCTTTCTTGTAGTCGAGGATATGAGCAAAGCTTTCTTAGAACCCATTTTCATTCGGGAGCTAAAGATGGTGGTGCTTAGATGAAGAAGGGCAAGTCTCCTGGACCTTATGAATTTCCTATAGAATTTTATTAGGAATTTTGAGAAATTATAAAAACTGATTTGTTTGAGATTGTTAGAGAATCTCAAAAAAGTAAATAAATTTTCAGAATTATTAATTCTATTGTTCATGTTGTCATCCCCACAAAAGGAGGAAAACAATTAGATTTTTTTCCCTATTTCCTTATGTAATGCAACCTACAAGATAATAACCAAGATTATTGTTGATAACCTAAAAATGTGTTTGGTTTACTTAATATCTCCTAAGCAAGGGGGATATGTGAAAGGGTGACAAAACTTAGATGTTATCATTGTGGAAGTTGAAGTTATCCACTCTATGTCTAATACCAAAGAAAAATCCATGTTCATTAAACTTGATATGTCCAAAGCCTATGATAGAGTAAGATGGTCATTCCTTCACCACATCTTATTGTCTTTTGGTTTTTTCTTTGAGTGGATTGATTGGGTTATGAGTTGTGCAACCTCAACTTCATTATTTATTTTGATTAATGGTGTTCCTTCAAACCTCTTTTCAACTTCTCGGGGACTTAAACAAGGATATCCTATATCTCCTTATTGGTTTATTTTATCAGCTAAAAGTATAGAAAAATTTATTGAAGCATCATACAGAAAATTTGGTCTCATTTAAGGTTGGCATTGGACTCAGAATATGGAGCCTCAAATCCACCTTCAATTTGTGGATGATGTGGTTCTAATGGGATTAGGTAAGGTCGGAGAGGCTACTAATTTCAAGAAATAGTTGGATATATACTTATTTGCTTCTAGTCAACAAAAAAATGAAGGTAAATCTAGTATTTTCTTCTTCAACATGGGCCTAAGCCTATTCAATATATAATTTCTAATATTCTTCACTTTCATGTTTGACAACTTCTTGTCGATTACATGGGAATCCCCATATCATTAAGAATGCTCAATAAGTTTCATCGAAGGAAGATTATGGATATATTATAATCGAGGGTCAACCATTGGATCTTTCGATGGTTATCATTTAAGAGAAGATTGACTCTTTTAAAATATATCTTACAGGCTCTTCTTAATTTCAATTTTTTAATTCTATCCACTCCCAAAAAAAATCTTAAAGAATTTAATGCTCTTTCCAAACAATTTTCATGGGAAAATTTTGGATTACCAAAAATGAAGCCTTGTGAGCTAGAACCACTTTTACAAACCAAAAGAGAATGGAGGGCTAGGACTTAGGCTATTAGAACTATATAGTTCAGCTTTACCTATTATATTATTTTGGCATTGGTGCAAAAATATAGATCAAGCTTGGGAAAGAATTATCAATTATAATTATTTGGGAGGAGTGGAGGATAGGGATGTTCCATGGATAGACTTAACTAGAAAAGGATTGATGATTTGTAGCACGATCAAAAGGGGGGCCTCACTTATCTAGGAAGGAATTTTTTGGACTATTAATAAGGGAAATAGTGGGTTGTTCTAGATTGACTCTTAGGATAAATACCCTCCTATTCTCTTGTATTTTCCCTAGCTTCAATCCTTGAGTGATTTTTTTGTGAAGGAAAGATGGTCGATAGTAGTTGATTTCAAGTACTCTTCCTCTAGGGAGGTATTTGATCTATCATTGGAAATATAACCCTAGAGCTAGCCTAGGAGAGGCTCTATAGAGGATAAAAATATTCTCCCATCTACCCTTGTAAATATAAATATTCTCACGTCTACCCTTGTAAATATTTCTTCCTATTCTCTAGAGGATTCTACTATTCTATCATGGATCCCTGACACTAAATTATTTTATTTTGTTATTCTTAGATATCATTATTTATAGAAAAGGAAAGAATGGAATTGTTTCTCCTTGGTGTCTAGAAGAATTTGGAATAAAATCAGTTGATCAAAATATAATATTTTCATGTTGTTGTTAAACCAAATCAAATTCCTAGGTAACTTAGGAGAATATAAGGAAATGAGGATTATAGAGACCTTTCATTTCTATCCTTTTTAGCAATAGTAAAGAATCTACTAATCACCTTTTTTTCCAATGTCCCTTCTCTACAACAACTTAGAGCTTAAATGGTGGAACGGTCTATAATAGTTCTAGATATTTGACTACCTCCTTGTTAGATATTTGGGGTAATATGGGCCAACCCCTAGATTCAATGTCCTTTCTTATGGTGGTATTCATTATTGGTCCTTATTTTATCCTTTGGTAGATCTGGCTTGAGTGAAATAGACATATTTTCCAAGAGTGTTGAAGTATAGCTATGCAAGTTTGGTATAAGATTAGGGGTATGATCAAAGATTTACTATAGATGCCAAGTTTAGAATTGATGAATATTTATCTTCCTCAGATGGTCATGTTCCTAAAATTAATGAGTCAATCCCATTTGGTGTCACAAAAACTGGGCTTGGTCATAGAATATAACATTCTCAAAAGGTGGACATGGTTGGTAGACATTCTCCTCCTCCTAGTGGTTTCTTTAATATTAACATAGATAGATTTTCTCGAGGAAATCTAAGTTTGGCTAGGATTTATGGAATTGGTCAATATTGTGAACTTCAATTCACTTTTTTTTACTACTTATGTGGGATTGCATACAAATAACCAAATGGAAGCCTAGAAAATTCTTAAGGAATTAGACAAGGCCATTGAGCTAGCATGGAAGAAGGTAATATGTGATATTGATTCTATGACTTTGGTTTCCTTGTTAAATTAAACAAATTTGTGAGACTCCTCATGAAGATTCACTCGGGTGGCTAGGAAAATTTTATTCTTATGGCCATAAGTTTTGAATTAATATCATTTGTCCACATCCCTAAAGACTAGAATAAGGTGGCTTATTGTCTAGCTAAATGGTCTTTAGAGGAGATGGGTTATTATAATTTTACATATTGAAGAGGGTTGGTCCAAAAACAACTCAATAGATTCTTAAACTTATCCTAAATGAATATATAGAATATTTGTTGTATGTTGGTCATAGGGAAGGATAGTATGGATGATAGATTTAATGTTACTGGTTGTAAGGTAGAGTGGTATTGCAAGAATCCTCAGTGGATTACTCTACTTTGGTTTATCTTGATGGCTATAGTTATCTATAAATCATTTTGATGTGTATGTATTAGCTTTCCTCAAATAAAATTTTATTTTTACCCTCTAAAAAAATCTTAGTAGGATCAACTAGATAAAAAAATATTAGATACTATATGACCAAGGTATGACACTTCACAATAAAAAAATAACATTTACTCAATCTGTCATATAACTTATTCTTTCTTAAGGGCTCAAATACTATTTTGAGATGTTTTTGAAAGAGGAAAACAACAAAATGACAAAGCCATAGGCACCAAAAAAGCCAGCAAGGGCCTCAAAAAAGACACAAAAAGACCAGACAAAATGCCAACAGCAACTAAACTTGGGACTTTAATGTTTCCACAGTCTTAGCTTCCAAGTCGTTCATTTCCTGAACCCCCTCTTTAAGATCTAGACCATCTGGGTAGTAGGAGGTGCTTTCCTCTTAAGGTTGGCACGGGTCCTTTTTTATATACCTTGGTCCCCATTCTTGCTTTTATCCTTGTCCTCTTCCAGATCAACAACCATCGAGCCTTGTTGCGACTTCTCCAACTTTTCAGACATTGTATTGATGCTAATGGCATTGTGCCTAGCCATTTTATGGTTTTGTTCCACAACAGTTTTCATGTTATTTTTTATTTTAACAATTTCAGCTTCCAGAGTCTTATACTTGTCCTCAATGTCATCTTCTCTCGTTTCAGTATTGTTCTTTTTCTGTTTTCCTTCTTCATTGCTAAGAGCGGACAACTTCAATTCTAGTTCCTCCAACTTGCTATTAAGAACCCTATTTTTGTGATTAAGATCATTAATTTCTTGATAGGCCCATTTCAAAACCCTAAAAATGTCACCAACGCTACTTCTGGCAGAGGCAAGAATATCTTCAGACTGAACCTAGTCTAAAATGAGGTTAACATCATTCGGATTGGGGGAGCTAGGAAATCTGGTACCATCAACTCTAAAAGAGGCAGGAGGGGTAGACACAGAGTTTCTACTAGCTTCAGGGTTCTCAATTTTGTCCTCCAGAGAGTCCGCAGAGTAGGAAACCAACTTATTAGCAGGGGAGCCCTTGAGAGCGGGATTCTTTAAGGGAACCGGGTAGTCAGGGTAGATCTCAAGGTTAACTTTAGCAAGCTGGGGTTTACTAAGATGGGTTTTCTTACCAGATAACACAGGGGATGGGTGGGCTTCAACAATTCTCTCCTGGTTAGGTTGATTCTCCAAACCACCACTGTCTGTTTCATAGTCCTCAAACACCGTGGAGGCAACCAGTTTGGATAAAGTCAGCAGGCTTTGATAGTGTTCATTTATTAACCTAATTAGACCAGGATGAAGAATATAGTATCTCCTGGAATTTTTCTTGTGGTCCTCAAGGCTATTGTTCAATGAACAAAACAGATAATGAGGCAAAGAAATCCATACCTTATGGCGGAAGTGGTTAAGGATACTATTTTGAGATGTTGTTCACAATACTTTTTAGTGTTTGAATAAAATAAAATATCATCTAATAAAAATATTACAAAGACATCCAAGTATGGTTTGAAAGAATCATTATTAAGGCAATAAAATTAGTTGGCATGTTAGTTAACCACAAGGTGTAGGAAAATAATTCCATAGTGCCCATATCAAGTTCTTAAAAAAAAAATAGAAATATCAAATTCTTTAACAGATGTTTGATTTTATCTTGATCGTAAATATATTTTTGAAAAATATTTTACAATGCTTAATAGATCCAAAAAATTATTATTTTAAGGTAAAGGGTATCTATTTTTTAGTGTGAGATTTTTGGGTTGTTGATACTCAATATATAATTACATGGTTCCATTCTTTTTTAACAAATATTATAGGAGCAACCCATGATAATCACTAGGTTAATTAATTTGTTTGAGTAATTTAGATAATTAAAATTCAAATATTTAATATGTGGACTGATTAATAATATGTAGCTTTAGAAATAAGTTCAACTCTTGAAAGTAAGTCAATGACATGTTGAACTACTCTTTCAGGGGTTAATCATTTAGTTCCTTAGGGATAACTTTCATAAATACTTGTAATATAGATTTAATACTAGTATATAACTTGAAGTTATTGTCTTGTTTCAAGTTATCATGGCACAAAAAACTTGACAATATTTTCTCCAACTATGTGATTTGAACAACATAATTTTTTCTAATTGTTAGGATCATATATCACATATAAAGCTTAATATATTTCCATATGATGACCAAGAACAACTTGTTTATTTTCACACCCTATAAATACATTATATTATTCTAACCAATCCATTCCCAAAATAGCATCATATTTATCTAAATTCAAAACATAAAAATAGCCTTTCTAGTCACAATTTTTTTTGAAGTGAAAATTTATGTTAAAAGAAAATTAAAATGATCGTGTAATTATTAGTTGTATTGGAGTCATTGATGGTCCATAAGATGAGTTACTACACTATTAAAGTTCGAAGCCAACAAATAACTTCCAAGAATTTCATACCTGTGACTGTAAGCTTATTCCGTTGAATTGAATTTACTATTTGAGGTCAGGTCATTATGAAAAGAATATTTTTTAATTAGCAATGACGTTTAGAAATTCCATGTTATTATTGAAATTGGTATCCATAACGAAACTGTTGCTTCTTGTCGACGGGAATGGGGATCCAAGTCCCTTAGGAACCTATCAGATTCAGACCTGATCCATGAATGGCCTGGTATTTACGTACCATACTGCATGCAAGATTTAACAGATAACATATAATTTATATATATATATATATAGGCATGGTGCAAGGCATATTCCTGGCAAATTACAACTCAGATGATAGAGGCGTTCTATTATTCGGCTCCTTATTCTATTGATGATGGATCACAGAATGACCCAAAACTTTGATAATAGAGGTACTTTTTTTTTCTCTTCTCTATCATTCAGATGATGGATCACGGAGTGTGATCCGAAACATTGATGAAAACCCCAACACAATCAAATCCAGAAACAATATTTAAACCAAGAATAGACGACAAGGAACCAATCAGATTGGAAAAAATATGTTCCTCTCTCCACCCACACAATCGAATCCAGAAACAATACTTAAACCCAGAATAGACCACAAGGAACCAATCAGATTGGAAAAAATATATGTCACTCTCTCCATTCAGAACAACAATAGCAAACACATCCTCAAAATTCAATTTTGAGCGTTTTCCCGAGCTACAAATTTATAGAGCAATCTCTTGTTGTACTGACAGAACTGATGTAGTTTATTGCATGGCGATGGGAGGGTTGCGCAGATGAGAAGGTAATCTGAAACAGAGTGGCGCAAGCCCAGAGGCTGTGGGCTCCACTGGTAAATTCTCGCAGTTACAGACCTCCACCATGAAACCGTCGGGGTCATGTATGAAGAGCTGATCTACATATATGCCTCCTTCCTCCACTATGCGTTTCACATAATTGATCTTCATCTCCTGCAACCTTCTTTCCACACCTTGCATATCATCACACTGCAAATCCAAATGTGAGCACCTGCTGCTTTACAATTCAATAGATCCAATCGTACAGTTTAATGATTACATTATATACCTGGAATGAAATGTGATTGTCCTTTGGATTTATCTCCTTGTGCACGACATTCTCTGGGTTGGCACTCTGCAGCAAATGTATGCCTATCCCATAATTAAACAACCTGTTCAATTATTCAGAGCACACATCAACTATAATTAAACAGCCTGTTCAATTATTCAGAGCACACATCAATTATGGGGAATGGATAACAAAAGTTTCGGGAGAGTCAAAGCAATCTATTTGGGATTCTTTCCTGTATACAAAGAATATATTTTATGTTAAAGTTTTCATTCCTCACTTTAATTTAATGATCATTAAATGCATTGTTTCAATTTAGTCATTATCAATTCATTATGGACAATGATCACATGTTCGAATATGTTATGTCATAATGAGCGGCATTTGAGATCTGAGCATGAAATTATGGGATCAGTGCTAATGATTGTTGATTCTCCATCTGTTCATAAAAAACACCACTCATGACCATCAATGATCTACCTAGCACTTATTTATTTGCATCCACTTTCATAAACCACCATGAAAACTGAACCAGAGTTGAATCTCAATAAGTCATTTCATAATTAAAATTGAATCAAACATACCAGGCTCCACTAAAATTGAAAGATCCCGGCCGCTTGACACGAATAAAACCGAGAACATTTTCGTAAAAGTTGACGGAATCCTCTACCGATCTGCACACCATAGATATGTGATTCAGCGACCTCAGACGAAGGCGCCCTCCTTTCTCTCCGGAATTCATCATAATTCAGCTTTTCTTCTTTGTTTTCTTTCTTCCAAATTGCAAGATCCTCTAAAGGCTTAGCTACAATCTATGTATAATTCTTGGAACTGTTGCTTAGCAGAAATAATGGCGTTTCTGCTCCTAGCAAGAAGATCTAGCTGGTAAGGCTGGCACGGAAAAAACCAGAACGAAGACAGAAAAGGGATTGAAATGGCTAATCAATCGATAGCGGATGTTTTTTCCCGAATCCAGCATTCATATAAATAGAAGGGAACTGTGATTGCGTAACGCTGACGAAAGTTCCCATGCTTTTTGCATTTCTGGGAGTTGTCACGTCGATGACATCGTATTTTAGTAAGAAATGAGTTGCAGCCTACGTGGATTGGCCATTGTCAAAATTCAATGACCCACCATACTCACTACAGACGATAAATGTTTAATGTGCATCGAAATCCAGGTCAGCCCATGTGCGATGTGCAAGCATATGGTATTGCTCATTAAACGCAATAAGATGAATTTTATCAATTAAATGCAATTATTAGTGACCGACATGATCTCCCCAGTATTCAAAACTGACAGGTTCTTTATGACAAGTATATATGTTGTGGTCTAATCAGCTCATGGAACGTCGAATAGTTAGTTGCAGGTAAAGAGATTCGCTATTAAACATTAGAATATCGTGCTACCATTAAATTTCTCTTCAAGGTTGAAGTTTTCTAATGGAACGTAGGTAAGCCTGGAAATTGATGATCTATGGATTAAATTTAGCTGTATAACTTTGTGAAGGAATGCAGGAGGGGTAGCATTATCACTTCTCTTTCTTATGCCCAAGTAAATCAATTAATTGTTTTCAAGACATTTTTGCAAAAGTTGTTTTACACTTTTCTTTATTTTCTAAACAAGAAATTCAAAATTGTGAAGAGGAGAGATTTTTTCTTGAATGTATTTCTTCCTCTGACAACAAAACTCTCTTAGAACCCATTTTCATTGAGGAGGCATAGATTGGTGGTGTTTTAGATGAAGAAGGGTAAGCCTCGTAGACCTTACAAATTTCTTATAAAATTTTCTTAATAATTTTGAAAAATTATAAAAAGTGATTTGTTTGAGATTGTTAAATAATCTCAAAAAAACAAACAAATTCTCATAATCATTAATTCTCTTTTTGTTCTCATCCTCAAAAATGAAGGAGTCAAATCATTAGATTTTTTTTTCCTATTTCCCTATGTAATGCAACCTACAAGATAATAACCAAGATTATTATTGATAACCTTAAAAAGTGTTTGGGTCACCTAATATCTCCTAAGCAAGGGAGATATGGGAAAGGGTGACAAATCTTAGATGTTACCATTGTGGTAGTTGAAGCTATCCACTCTATGTTTAACACCAAAGAAAAATCCATGTTCATTAAATTTGATATGTCCAAAGCCTATGATAGAGTAAGATGGTCATTCCTTCACCACATCTTATTGTCTTTTGGTTTTCTTTTAGTGGATTGATTAATGGTGTTCCTTCAAACCTCTTTTCAACTTCTTGGGGACTTAAACAAGGATATCCTCTATCTCCTTATTTATTTTATTGGCTTAAGGTCTAGGAAAATTATTGAAGCATCATACAAAAAATGGTCTCATTCAAGGTTGGCATTGGACTCGAAATATGGAGCCTCAAACCCACCTTCAGTTTGTGGATGACATGGTTCTAATGGGATTAGGTAAGGTTGGAGAGGCTACCAATTTCAAGAAATATTTGGATATATAGTTATTTTCTTCTAGTCAACAAAATAATGAAGATAAATCTAGTATTTTCTTCTTCGAGTTGCCTAAGCCTATTCAATATATAATTTATAATATTATTCACTTTCATATTTGACAACTTCTTGTCGATTACATGGGAATCACCATATCATTAAGAATGTTCAAAGGATGATTATGGATGTATTATAATTGAGGGTCAATCATTGGATCTTTTGATGGTTATCATTTACGAGAAGATTTAAAACTTTTAAAATCTATCTTACAAGCTCTTCTTATTTTCATTTTTTTAGTTCTATTTACTCCCCAAAAAATTCTTAAATAATTTAATGCTCTTTCCAACAATTTTTGTGGGAAAAAATTGGATTACCATAAATGAAACCTTGTGAGTTGGAACCACATTTGCAAACAAAAAGAGAATGGACTAGCTAGGACTTAGGCTATCTAAACTCTATAGTTAAGCTTTACCTATTAAATTATTTTGGAATTGGTACAAAAATATAGATCAACCTTGGACGAGAATTCTCAATTATAATTATTTGTGAGGAGTGGAGGATAGGGATGTTCCATGGATGGACTTGGCTATAAAAGGATCGATGATTTGGAGCACAATCAAAAGGGGGGGCTCACTTATCTAGGAAGGAATTTTTTGGATTATTAATAACGGAAATAATGGTTTGTTCTATATTGACTCTTAAGATAAATGCCCTCCTATTCTCTCATATTTTCCCTAGCTTCAATACTTGAGTGAAGTGTTTAATGGAGGCAAGATGGACAAGATTAGTTGACTTCAAGTACTCTTCCTCTAGGGAGGTCTTTGATCTATCATTGAAAAGAACCCTAGAGCTGGCCTATGAGAGGCTCTATAGAGGATAAAAATATTCTCACATATACCCTTGTAAATATATCTTCTTATTCTCTAGATGATTCTAATATTCTATCTTGGATCCATGACACTAAATTATTTTATTTTGTTATTCTTGGTTATCATTATTTATAGCAAAGGAAAGAATGGAATTGTTTCTCTCCTTGGTGTCTAGAAAATTTTGGAATAAAATTAGTTGATCAAAATATAATATTTTCATGGCCACCAAACCAAAAAAAATGGTCTTAGGTAACTTAGGAGAATATAAGGAAAATAGGATTCTAGAGATCTTTCATTTGTGTCCTTTTTCAACAATAATGAAGAATCTACTAATCACCTTTTTTTCCAATGTCCCTCATTTACAACAACTTAGAGCTTATGGTGGAACACCTATAATGGTTCTAGATATTTAGCTACCCCCTTGTTAGAGTTTTGGGGTAATATGGGCCAACCCCTAGATTCAATGTCCTTTCTTATGGTGGTATGC
Source organism: Sequoia sempervirens (assembly GCA_007258455.2). NCBI lineage: Eukaryota > Viridiplantae > Streptophyta > Pinopsida > Cupressales > Cupressaceae > Sequoia > Sequoia sempervirens. The sequence continues at coordinate 123,862,504 of VDFB02047397.1, forward strand.
ATTATTGGTCCTTATTTTATCCTTTAGTAGATCTAGCTTGAGTGAAATAGGCATATTTTCCAAGAGTGTTAAAGTATATCTATGCAAATTTGGCATAAGATATAGGGGTATGATCAAAGAAACTATAGATGCCAAGTTTAGTATTGATGAATAGCTATCTTCCTCAGATCTATTCATGTTCATAAAATTATGGGGTTAGGCCCATTTGGTGTAAAACAAACTAGGCCTGGTCAGAGAATATAACCTTCTCAAAAGGTGAACATGCCTAGTAAGTAGTCTCCTCCTCCTAGTGGTTTCTTTAAGATTAACATAGATGGATTTTCTCAAGGCAATCTAAGTGTGGCTAGGATTTATGGAATTGGTCAATATTGTGAAGGTTCAATTCACTTTTTTTAATGACTTATGTGAGATTGCATACAAATAAAAAAAGGAAACCTAAGAAATTCTTAAGGCATTAGACAAGGCCATTGAGCTAGCATAGAAGAAGGCAATATGTGAGATTGATTCTATGACTTCAATGGATTCCTTGTTGATTAAAAGAAATTTGTGAGGCTCCTCATGGAAATTGACTCAAGTGGCTAGGAAAATTTTATTCTTATGCCCATGAATCTTGAATTAATATCATTTTTCCATATCCCTAAAGACTATAATAAGGTGGCTTATTGTCGAGCTAAATGATGCTTAGAGGAGATGGGTTATTAGAATTTTACATATTGAAGAAAGTTGGTCCAAATAAAACTCAACAGATTCTTAAACTTATCCTAAATGAATAGCTAGAATAATTGTTGTATGTTGGTCATAGGGAAGGCTAGTATGGATTGTAGATTTAATGTTGCTAGTTGTAAGGTAGAGTAGTATTGCAAGAATCCTTAGTGGATTACTCTACTTTGGTCTATCTTGATGGTTATAGTTATCTATAAATCAATCTGATGTGTATGTAATTAGCTTTCCTCAAATAAAATTTTATTATTACCCTCTAAAAAAATATTAGTAGGATCATCTAGATAAAAAAAATAGTAGATACTATATGACCAAGGTATGGGACTTCACAATTAAAATATCACATTTACTCAATCTATCATATAACTTATTCTTTCTTAAGGGCTCAAATACTATCTTGAGATGTTGTTCACAATAATTTTTAGTTTCTGAATAAAATAAAATATCATCTAATAAAAATATTACAAAGACATCCAAGCATGGGTTAAAAGAATCATCATTAAGGCCATAACATTAGTTGGCATGTTAATTAAATCACAAGGTGTAGGAAAATAGTTCCATAGCACCTAGATATCAAGTTCTAAAAATAATTTTAGAAATATTGAGTTCTTTAACACATGTTTGATTTTATCTTGATCATGAATATATTTTTGAAAAATATTTGACAACACTTAATAGATCCAAAAAACTATTATTTTAAGGTAAAGGGTATCTATTTTTTAGTGTGAGTTTTTTGGATTGTTGATACTCAATATATAATTACATGGTTCCATTCTTTTTTTAACAAATATTATAGGAGCAACCCATGACAATCACTAGGTTAATTAATTTGTTTAACTTAGATAATTGAACTTCAAATATTTAATATGTGGATTGATTAATGATAAGGAGCTTTAGAAATAAGTTCAACTCTTAGAAGTAAGTTAATGACATGTTGAACTACTCTTTGAGGGGGTTAACCATTTAGTTCCTTAGGAATAACTTTCATAAATACTTGCAATATAGATTTAATACTAGCATATAACTCGAAGTTATTGTTTAGTTTCAAGTTATCATGGCACGAAAAGTTTGGTAATCTTTTCTAGAACTATGTGATTTGAACAACATAAATTTTTTTATTGTTAGGATCATATATTAAATATAAAACTTAATATGTTTCTATGTGATGACCAAAAACAGCTTGTTTATTTTCACGCCCAATAAATACATTATATTATTCTAACCAACTCATTCCCAAAAATAACATCATATTTAACTAAATTGAAAGCATAAAAATAACCTTTTAATCACTTTTTTAAAGTGAAAATCTAAATGAATTTATGTTAAAGAAAATTAAAATGATCGTGTAATTATTAGTTGTATTGGAGTCAATGATGGTCCATAATATGAGTTATCACACTATCAAAGTTCGAAGCCAGCAAATAACTTCAAGATTTCATGGCTGTGACTGTAAGCTTATCCGGTTGAATTGAATTTATTATTTGAGGCCAGGTCCATATGAAAAATAATATTTTTTAATTGGCAATGACTTTTAGAGATTCCATCTTATTATTAAAATTGGTATCTATAACGAAATTGGTGCTTCTTGTCAAGGGGAATTGGGATCCAAGTCCCTTAGGAACCTATCAGATTCAGAACTGATCCATGAATGACCCAGTATTTACGTCCCATACTGCATGCAAGATTTAATGGATAATATATATGTTGGCATGGCACAAGGCATATTGTTGGCAAATTACAACTTACAATTCAGATGATAGAGGCATTTTTTTCCTTTGGCTTTCTATCATTCTGATGATGGATCATAGAATGATCTGAAATGTTGAAAATAGAGACATTCTTTTTTTCCTTGCTCTCTATCATTCTGATGATGGATCACGGTGTGTGATCAGAAACCTTGATGAAAAAGATCAACACAATCAAACCTAAAAACAATATTTAAACCCAAAAACTTGATAGACCACAAGGAAACAATCAAATTGGAAAAAATATGTCACTCTCTCCACCCACCCTAAATTATAAATTCAGAACAACAATAGCAAACACATCCTCAAAATTCAATTTTGAGCGTTATCACGAGCAACAAATTTATAGAGCAATCTCTTGTTGTACTGACAAAACCGATGTAGTCTTTTGCATGGCGATGGGAGGGTTGCGCAGATGAGAGGGTAATCTGAAACAGTGTGGCGCAAGCCCAGAGGAGGTCGGCTCCACTGGTAAATTCTGGCAGTTACAGATCTCCACCATGAAACCGTTGGGGTCATGTATGAAGAACTAATCTACATACCTGCCTCCTTCCTCCAATATGTGTTTCACATACTTGATCTTCATCTCTTGCAACCTTCTTTCCACACCTTGCATATCATCACACTGCAAACCCAAATGTGAGGGCCTGATGCTTAACAATTCAATAGATCCAATCATGCAGTTTAATGATTACACTATATATCTGGAATGAAATGTGATTGTCCCTTGGATTTTTCTCCTTGTTCACTACATTCTCTGGGTTCGCACTCTGCAGCAAATGTATGCCCATCCTATAATTAAACAGCCTGTTCAATTATTCAGAGTACACATCAATTATGGTGAGTGAATAACAAAAGTTTCAGGCAATTCACCTGGAATTCTTTTCCAGTATTCAAAGAATATATTTTATGTGAGAGTTTCTATTCCCCACTTTAATCTAATGATTAGTTATGTGACGATGATTTAGTAACATTTAATGTATTGCTTCAATTTAATCATTGTCAATTCACTATGGACAATGGTGGCAGGTTCGAGTTACAATTCAAATGTTATGTCATAATGAGTGACATTTGAAGAATGTACAGTTATTGTATTGTTTGACTGGTTTTTTTTTGCCTGGCCTTGGTTTTCAGCCACTGCTGGTAGCTCTTTTTTATTAAATTCTTTGCTTTGTTCAATAAAAAAGAGCATGGAATTATTGGATCAGTTATAATGAAAAAACATTTAAAACATTGTTTCAATTTAATCGTCACCAATCCATATTTTGTAATGGTTCAAAATTAACTCCTCATGATCCACCTAACATTTATTTATTTGGCATCCACTTTCCTAAACAACTATGAAAACTGAATCAGAGTTGAATCCCAATAAGTCACTTCATAATTAAAATTGAATCCAACATACCAGGCTCCATTAAAATTGAAAGATCCCGGCCGCTTAACACGAATTGAACCGACAACATTTTCGTAAAAGCTAATGGAATCCTCTACCGATCTGCACACCATAGATATGTGATTCAGCGACCTCAGACGAAGGGGCCCTCCTTTCTCGCCGGAATTCACCATATTTCAGCTTTTCTTCTTTGTTTTCTTTCTTCCAAATTGCAAGATCCTCTAAAGGCTTAGCTACAATCTATATATAATTCTTGGAACTGTTGCTTAGCAGAAATAATGGCGTTTATGCTCCTACCAAGATTTTATAGCTGGCGCAAAAACCAGAACGAAGACAGAAAAGGGATTGAAAGGGCTAATCAATCGATAATGGATGTTTTTTCCCGAATCCAGCAGTCATAGAAATAGAAGGAAACTGTGATTGAAAAAAAATGATGAAGAGATTCCACGCTTTTCGCATTCCCAGTAAAAAATAAGTTGCAGCCTTCGTCGATTGGCCATTGCCAAAATTCAATGATCCACCATACTCACTACAGACGATAAATGTTCAATGTGCATCCAATTCCAAGTCAGCCCATGTGCGATATGCATATTGTATTGCTCATTAAACGCATTAAATGATGGTGTTGCCAGGTTCAAGGTCAATATGAATTTCATTAATTAAATTGGCCTAATATTATTCCTGTCCTTAAATGCAATTATTAGTGTCCGACATGATCTCCCCTGTATTCAAAACTGACCTGTTCAAATTAATCAGCTCTTCGAACGTCGAATAGTTAGTTGCAGGTAAAGAGATTCGCTATTGAACATTAGAATATTGTGCTACCATTAGATTTCTCTTCAAGGTTGAACTTTCTTAATGAAACGTAAGTAAGCCTGGAAATTGATTATCTGTGGATTAAATTTAGCCGTATAACTTTGTGAAGGAATGCAGAAGGTGTAATATTATCACTTCTCTTACTTATGCTCAAGTAAATCAACTAAATTTTTTTCAAGATATTTTTGCAAAAAGCTGTTCGATACTTTTCTTATTTTCTCTTTAGCAAAAAATTCAAGATTAGGAACCTATCAGACCCGATCCATGAATGGCCCAGTATTTACGTCCCATACTGCATGCAAGATTTAACAGATAATATATATATATTGGCATGGCACAAGGCATATTCCTGGCAAATTACAATCCAGATGATAGAGAGAATGATCTATTATGATCCAAAACATTAATGATAGAGGTATTTTTCTTTTTGATGATAGATCATGAAGCGTGATCCGAAATATTGATGAAAAAACACCAACACAATAAAATCTAAAAATAATATTTAAACCCAAAAACTTGATAGACCACCAGATTGGAAAAAATATTTCTCTTTCCACCCAACCTAAATTATAAATTCAGGACAACAATAGCAAACACATCTTCAAGATTCAATTTTGAGCGTTATCACGAGCTACAAATCTATAGAGCAATCTCTTGTTGTACTGACAGAACTGATGGTGATGGGAGGGTTGCACGGATGAGAGGGTAATCTGAAACAGAGTGGCGCAAGCCCAGAGGTGGCGGGCTCCACTGGTAAATTCTCGCAGTTACAGATCTCTACCATGAAACCGTCGGGGTCATGTATGAAGAGTTGATCTACATATATGCCTCCTTCCTCCACTAAGCGTTTCACATACTTGATCTTCATCTCCTGCAGCCTTCTTTCTGCACCTTGCATATCATCACACTGCAAGTCCAAATATGAGAGGCTGATGCTTTACAATTCAATAGATCCAATCATACAATTTAATGATTACACTATATACCTGGAATGAAATGTGATTGTCCCTTGGATTTATCTCCTTGTTCACTACATTCTCTGAATTGGAACTCTGTAGAAAATGTATGCCTATCCCATAATTAAACAGCCTGTTCAATTATTCAGAGCACACATCAATTAGGGAGAGTGAATAATTTACTGGAGTCAATCAATTCATCTAGAATTCTTTCAGAGTATACAAAGAATATATTTTATGTTAGAGTTTTTATTTCCCATTGTAATCTAATGATTAACTATGAGATTGATAAGTAGTTGGTATTTTTCACAGTGTCAAATTATGATATTGCTATCAGGATTCAACTGTGTAATTTTTCGAATCAAACTCATTGACCCATATTTCACCTCTATGAACATCACCTAGATGCAATGAATGCTAAGGGAACCATTCATTATCATGAGAGATGAGTTCTTGTGAACCTCTACTCATGAAACATGAGTCAATGAGTTTGACTCGAAAAATTATATAATTGAATCTTGATAGCAATATCATAACACTATGAGATGATGATTTAATGACATTTAATACATTATTTCAATTTAATAACTATCAATTCATTATGATAATTGGACCTCCAATTCAAATGTTATGTCATAATGAATAGCATTTGAAACATGACCATGAAATTATGAGATCAGTCCTAATGATTGTTGATTCCCAATATTAAAAAAAAACATAATCTTAAAATCATCAAATCCATATTCTATGAAAAATGGTTTGGAAAAAAATTTCACCCATGACCATCAATGATCTACCTAGCATTTATTTATTTGGCATCCACTTTCATAAACCACCGTGAAAATCGAATCAGAGTTGAATCTCAATAAGTCATGACATAATTAAAATTGAATCAAACATACCAGGCTCCATTAAAATTGAAAGATACCGGCCGCTTGACAGGCATAAAACCGAGGACGTTTACGTAAAAGTTGACGGAATCCTCTACCGATCTGCACACCATAGATATGTGATTCACCGACTTCAGACGAAGGGGCCCTCCTTTCTCGCCCGAATTCACCATATTCCAGCTTTCTTTTTTGTTTTCTTTCTTCCAAAGTGCAAGATCCTCTAAAGGCTTATCTACAATCTATTTATAATTCTTGGAACTGTTACATAACAGAAATAATGGCTTTTCTGCTCCTCCAAAAAATTCAGGCTGCCACAAATACCAGAAGGAAGACAGAAAAGGGATTGAAAGGGCTAATCAATCGATAATGGATGTTTTTCCCCGAATCCAGCAGTCATATAAATAGAAGGGAACTGTGATTGCGTAACACTGGCGAGGAAACTCCACGCCTTTTGCATTCCCAGGGGCTGTCACGTCAATGACGTGGCATTATAGTGAAAATTATGTTACAGCCTGTGTGGATTGGCCATTGTCAAATCCAATGACCCATTTCCGAATATTACTCCTGTCCTTAAATGCAATTATTAGTATCCGACATGATCTCATCTGCATTCAAAACTGACCCGTCTTTAAGCTATAAATATGAATTTATATATGTGTTATGGTCTAATCAGCTCATCTAACGTCGAATAGCTACTATTTGCAGGTAAACCTAACTTTAAATTTCTCATCAAGGTTGAAGTTTTGTAATGAAACGTAAAGCCTCCCAGTACGTAAGCCTGGAAATTGATGATCTACGGATTAAATTTAGCCGTATAGAGTTTAGATTGAAGTGATTGAAAGAAATTTTTAAAATACATTTTTTTTTCTTAATATCATTTTAGATGTAAATCATTTTTTTGAGAGATGGGTTTGTTTGAATCATTCTTCATGACATAGGGGTCAATGAGTTTGAAACCAAAACTAGGAAGTTGAATCTTGATAATGCAATGAGTGTTAAGCGGATCATTCATTCTTTTGAGAGATGGGTTTGTTTGAATCATTACTCATGACATAGGGGTCAATGAGTTTGAGTCTAAAACTATGCAGTCGAATCTTAATATTATAATATCATAATTTGATAGATTATAAAAAAATATCTCATACTTTTAAATTGATGGGCTAAAGGGGCTCAATGATGAATGGTTCATAAGGCACAACACTTGTTGAAGATTTTGCAAATGGGATAACAAGCTAAGTGGTCTTGATAAGTGGTGATGTTGGAGTTGTAGTAGTATTAGGATGGGTGACCTCCTAAGGAATCTTGATGGTTCGTTCAACCCTATGAACATCACCTAGATGCAATGAGTAGTAAGTGGACCATTCAATCCATGAGAAATGGGTTTGATTGAATCACTACTCATGAAATATGGGTCAATGAATTTGACTCCAAAACTATGCAATTGAATCTTGATATTAATATCATAATTTAAAACATCATAGAAAATATCTCATACTTATCAATTGATGAGCTAAAGGGACTCAATGATGAATGTTTCATAAGACAACACTTGCTAAAAGTTTTGCAAATATGATAACAAGCTAAGTGATATTGATCTAGGGGGAATTTTGATTAAATGCACTTGAGTTGGAGTAATATTAGGATGGGTGACCTCTCAAAAAGTCTCAATGCTTTCACCCTTGTGAGCATCATCTATATACAATGAGTGTTAAGTGGACCCTTCATTTTTATAAAAGATGGACTTTGTTGAACCACTATTTATAAAAATATGAATCAATGAATTTGATTTGAAAACAACACAATTCAACTCTAATATTAATATCATAATTTAATACACTTAAAAAAAAAATCTATTTAATAAACTTTAATATTTTATATCAAACCCATTTTTTTAAAGATTTTATATCAAACAAATAAAAATAATAACTATTAAATATAAGAATATAAAGTTTAGGTGGAAACCTGCTCAAGTGTATTATCACTTAATCAAAATCACCCAAAATAATCATTAGCATACTTTATTAAAAAACTAAAAAAACTTAACTATCTCTTTACAACTCAACAAATACAGGCAATGAAAATTTAAACCGTCCAATAGTTATTTTGGACCAGGCCATGATTAATTTGACTCAGTCTCGGCTAAGCAGCCACCAAGCATATAGGACCATGTTTCACGTTTTTAAGACATGGATTGTCGATTTATATTTGGCAGAAAAGTTAAGTGGCCACTTGTTCACTCTGTGAATCCGCCAATTTCGAGCTCTGCTAACCTCTAGAATTTAGGCGGAGCCGACAAATCTAGCGACAGAAACTTTTCATACATGTGATGGATATAATTAAGAGTTGCCATAACACATGTATTTTTACAAAAATGTACCCAACAATGTTGGATAGTGGATTCCACTTTGAAAAGAAATTTAATAGTAAAGCGTAATCAGTTGCATTAATGGAGATGGGCTGTTACATTTTATCTGTTCACACAAACATTTTATAGGATATGGAACGAGTTTGACTAGAAACATAGTTCAATGAGTTTGATTCGAAAAACTACACGGTTGAATCTTAATAACAATATTATTTCATAGGACATCTCATCCTATGATGGATCACGGAGTGTGATCCGAAACATTGATGCAAAAAATCATACACAATGGAATCCAAAAATCATTTCATAAGAATTAACATGGATTGTGGAAATTTGATATCATTAACGTATTCTAAGCTTTGATTTGTTTAGGTGACTCGTCTTAAATTACATTAATAGGTGGGTTCTATTGGAGAAGTGGGTGTGATTTTAGATGAGCCACCTAAACAAGTCAAAGCTTAGAGTGTGCTGTTTAAGTTTGACCCTGTAGGATGAAATGATTTTTTTTCCTTTAAAAATTTGATTGGTTCATGTGGTAGGGGAGAAGACCCATAATTGAACATGTATCAATAGTTGTGAGGGTACTTATCCTAATTTGATTCATTAATAGAACATATCTACATTATTGTTTGAATGCTAAAATATCAATAAATGTTTATTTGTGTGTTAATAATTGTCATGTAATTCATTCTTTTAAATTTACTTTACATGTATTATTGATACACCAAAATCTATTCAACCACCTATTAGACAACACCAATTGAATCACCATTAGTGGTTCAATGCATATTCATATGAAACAAAATAGAGTGTAATTCAATAAATAAGTTTTTACTTTTGAAAATATAACAAAACTATAATAAAATATTATATTAAAGTTTGTACAATCTTGCAAGTAATTTATAAAAAAACACAGACAATGTTGTTAACATCAATACATACTTGCTATTTAATAGAAAATATATAATTGTACACCTATTAATCCTTCAATAATTAAATGTGTTCCTAACTTGACATGTAATTAAAAACTCTTATTTCTCAAAGTCATTTCATATTTCACAAATATTGTGCAATAATATCACTAGATTTTCAATACCTATAAAATAAATATGTAGATGTGAGACTCACCATCAAAATCAAGTAAAACAATTAATATACTAAATTTTTAAATTAGCTCTCTATCAATCCACACCATCCCCTCTCATTCAATAAAGTTTCATCATTTCAAATCCATAAATCACATATTTTCAAAAATAAGGAAGGAAAATGATATAAAATTAACCTGCAATAACAACGAGTCATTTATAATCTAAATACAAAGAACCAGACTTTAAAGAATATCATACCTAATTTTCTTGCATTTTCTACCATTTACATTTTGACCATGGAGAATATTAGATTGTTCTGCAAAACTTTTATCATTGTACCCAAACCAAATAATTTATTTTTCTTTTCATTATATTTTAAGATTTTTCCCTATATTTTATATTTTCTCTACATGATCTATATCACAAAAGGCTCAAAGAAGATTTCATTATATTTTCTTTTAGATTCTTTTAAGATGAATGTGTATACAATGTTCTATGTGTTGATGGTTTAGCGAAGTCTTGAACTATTCTAAAAGTTAAAAATTATGAAGACCTAAAAAATGTTGTATTCATATTAACTTTCTATCTTAAATTGTCATATAAGTTAAAAATCATTTATATTATTTTTGATTGGTATCTTTTCATTTGTACAAAACAAATTACTACGCAGATCACCCTCGTCATAACTAGCCAATCTTAAAATGCTATCAATAAAATATAATTCAGCATTCAAGATCATAATCTTATACAATTTTCATGCTAGAATTGAAGATGTATTTCAAAGCTTATGCCTACTATTACAAATATTGTTTATATTATAAGCTAAGTATATAAGTAGAGTATGCTTATGAGATAAATCATAAATCTATAAAATTTGAGTAGGTTGCACTTAGAAGGTGTTGATGGAAGCATTTCTAGAAATAAAAGGATGGGAAATAATGAATATATTTTTAAATATGCTCATAAATTCTCTATGTACAAAACATATATATATGATGACTATTGAAACTAATGTACACTAAATGTACATAACATATATATAATGCATTTTTTCTACACAACACATGCAACTTTAATATTCATGGTGTTTATTTCTTTTTAACTACTAGATCAAATTTTTAATGTACAGAATAAATACCTTTGATACATGTCTATTATCTAGTAGATGACCCCACATCCCTAAGGGCTACTTTCCTTGTTTGAATTTGGGTATCCATGTGGTAAGCTCCCTAGTTTACCATTATGTTGAGACTCAACAAACATAGATCTATTTTTTAGATAATACAATAATTTAGGACCAAGTTCTTGCTATGTTATAGTTTGAAATTTTTCTATTTTTCTTCATATATGAGCTCTTAGAATCCATATGCTAGGTTATTCCCTACTTGGAATACTCTTGACAATGAAGGATTTATTTCAAGTCATCATTTTTGTATCAATTAGAGAATTTGTGGGTATGTGTAGGATCATGACGGGCCAAAAAGTGGCAACATGAAAAAAGTAGCATTTGACACTTGCCAAAAAAATGCAAAAATCCCAAGTTGACTTTTTTTTTGGGTTGGGTGTTAGTACATTGCTCCATAGCAATGCCCAAGCCAAAGTACTACAAATCGGATATCCAATTCAAATCGGATATCCGATTCAAATCAGATATCTGATTTGTATTGGATATCTTAATCATGTTTGATATCTAATTTGAAAAACATTTTAAAATGTAATATTCTGGTGCTAAAAATCGGATATCCAATTTTTGCACACATAGACCCAAGAGTAATTAGGAGGTGGAGAATGGGAAAGAGAGAGAGACAAAGACAAAGACAGAGACAAAGATAGAGACAGAGGGAAAGGGAGAGAGAGAGATGGGGGGAGGGAGAGAGCAAGAGACAGAGAGAGGGGGAGAGAGAGAATTAGGAGGGCGAAGGGAGAGAGAGATATATATAGAGAGAGAGCGAAAGGGAGGGGGAAAGGGAGAGAGAGAGAGAGAGATAGAATTAGGAGGGAGAGAGAGGGTGGAGGGGGAAGGGAGGGAAGAGGTGGAGGTAGTGGATAAGCCAGGAAACCAACGCCTGTGACGGCGCGATGGCTACCCCATATGATGATGCATGGCGAAGACAAATGATGCGCATACCTACGTCAACGACCTGTTCGCGCCCAGGCCGGGCGCACATTGCATGGCTTTGCTTTGCTTAACCCGGCGGGTTGAGCAAAAGTGGTGACGTCCGACCCGGATATACAGGTATATGGCGGCATGGCGACAGACGGAGAGGCCAAGTACAGGCAAGACGGCCTACCCAGGCCAAGAGTGCATATTATCAGTGGTTTTGGCGGTTATGCACCACCCGCCACGCGGAGGATCTGAGAGGAGAGGTATCCAGGACTGAGAGATGGAGGCTGGCGGAGCGGCAAGAGGGACAGAGGAGTGGCGAGCAGGCATCCCGGCGGCGAGGCGGTGACGGAGACCTATAAGCTATGGCGGCGGCGCATGCAGCCGAGGTGGCCAAGGCAGAGGCAGATGGCCTGGAGGGCCTAGCACATGGCTAAGGGTTTAGGTTTCCTGCCAAGGCAGAGGAGAGATAGTGAGTGATTGAAATGAGTATAAACCAAGAGGGAGAAAGGGTGGAGGAGACTTGGTATAGTGAGTGAGTGAGAGAGACCCTCGAGAGGGAGGGAAGCAGAAGGAAAGACTGATAGAGAGAGTGGAGGGAGGGAGAGAGATAGGAACCAGACAGGATTAAGGTAGAGGGGAGGCTTGGATGGTTGGGTGGTTTAGGGGTTTAAGGGTAGAGAGACATAGAGGGAGGAGGAGAGAGAATGGATGGGAGGGAGATACTGAGAGACATAGAGGCAGAGGGTGAGGAATGCATGGCCTGGGGGATCTATTAAGGGGTTTAGGTTGAAGAGGGAGAGAGGAGGGACAGAGTGGAAGGAAGGAAGAAGGAGGATAAGAGGAAAGGAGAGAATGGAGAGAGGGAGGGGGGAGGGTGGAGAGATGGAAGAGGGAGGGAGAGATAAGGAGGGTGGAAGGAATGGAAGGACAGTGGAAGGAAGGAGGATGGAATGATAGAGAGGAGAGGGAGAGGGGGTGGAGAGTGGAGGATGGTGGAGAGAGGAGAGAAGAGGCAAGGAGGAGAGTCTTGAGAGAGGGAGGAGTGGGAGAGATAGAGGTTGAAGGGTAGAGTGGAGACTTAGGATTATGAGAGAATGGAGGGAAGAGGGAAGAAGGGAGAGGGAGAGACAAAGAGACAAAAGAGAGAGGGACAAAGATAATGGAGAGAGAGAGAGGGAGAGAGAGGGTAGAGACAGGAAGGAAGGGAAGAAGGGGTAGTGGAGGGGAGAGTGGATAAAGATAACGGAAGAGAGGGAGGGGGAGAGGGTTTATGGTGGAGAGAGATGGAGAGGGAGGGAAGGTATTAGGTTAAGGGCAGAGGGACAGAGATTAGGAGTGAGGAGAGACCCACAAGATGAAGAGGTGGAAGGAGTGGGTGAGACTTATAGAGGAGGGATGGAGGAGGGAGAGATAGAGGGGTAGAGGGTTGGAAGGAAGGAAGGAAGGGAAAGGAAGGAGAGAGAGAGAGAGAGAGAGGGGGGAGGAATGGAGAGAGGGTAGAGGGAAGGGAAGGACAGGGTAGTGGGGGAGAGAGATGGAGGGATCTGTGGAGAGGGAGATAGAGGAGAGATAGGAGAGAGAGGGAGGGGGGTGGAGGGGTGGACGGAGAGGGAAGGAGGGAGGGGAGGGTGGAGGTTTATTTGACTCTTAGGCCTAGGTTTAGGCAGATGGAGGAGTTAACAGAGGGATTGGGAGAGACACATGAGAGGAGAGGGGGGTAGGGATGGAGATTAATGGATGAGAGAAAGGGAGGGAGAGATAGAGGGTAGAGGGGTTTAAGGGAAGTGGTAGTGGAGAGACAGGAGTGAGTGGAGAGAGACTGGAGAGAGAGAGAGAGAGAGAGAGAGAGAGAGGAGAGAGGGGGGGGGAAGAGAGGGAGAGAGGGAAGAAGTGGAGAGAGAGAGAGGGAAAGAGATAATATTTAAATATTTTATATATTAGTAATATTAATTAGTTATATAATATTTTATATATTAGTTATATATATATATATACATTAACTAAAATATAGAAATAATATTTAAATATTATACATAATAATATAATATATTATATATTATATAATTTTGTAAGCGATTATCCTAAATTGTATATTATATATTAAATTATAAACTATATTGTATATTCTAAAAATAAACTATAAACTATTTATTGCATTTTCTAAATCATATATTATAAAGTGTAATATTTTTTAAAATCATATATAAACCAAATCGAATATCCGATTTGCATCAGATATCCAATATTTCTAACATAAAATTTATTGCCTACGGATTAGCCTCGAGTTTTCTTTGGAATTTGGCTAGGACATGCCAATCCTAAGAAGTCAACACAAAAAACGTGTTTAACAACTTACCTGGTTTTTCTAGACTTCGCCCATGTGGTTGACGACTTTTTTTTTAGCCAAAATTGATGAAACGAAAAGGGTTTACAAAGGATGTTCTCAGCTTTTCCACCAATATAAATGATTCTTTACTTTGAATTTAATAAATCATTATTATTCATTTTCTATTAGAATTATGACTAAAGTCCTAATTGATAGACTGATTGAAAAGCATCTATAACTTTCAAACAGTATCATATTTTTTGAATCCAAAACATACATCACATTCTATGCTTCACATACTATAAGATTACAAAAAAAAATTAAATTTCATGAAGTTTTGACCAAGTTAAGGTGGTCAGACATACAAAATTTTATATTTTTTAAAAGTTGTAATAAAAAATTCATAATTAATTATTTAGTCAGAAAAAAATTATAAAAAATATGTGTCACATCTAGACATGAGTCCTCTACTTATATCTAAAATTTTATAAAAAAATAGTATCATTTTATTGTGGTTAGGATGGTCAGACAGACACCTACTTTTTATTTTTTCCGTGAAATTTAAGTACTACTGCATTGAAATTTCAAATTTTCACCAAATAGAATTTTTTTTTATTTTTAAAACCCTAGTAGTTTAGAAACTACATTCAATTTTCCACAGATTCTTTTCTTACATATTTTTGAAATAATATAGATAAATTATTTAAATTTTTATGTCAAATTGCCTAACTCTGATTTTTCTGAATTTTCATTGCCACTTAAGGGCCTATTTTTTCCATGATGATCCTGCACATACCCTTGTATATTTTGTCTTTGTTGAGTTATATCTTGAACATAATCTTGTCTATTTTTTGCGAGTTATGAATTAAGTTTCTTGAGTTGATTTCTAACTAGTGGCCTAAATATATTTTGTAACAATATAGATGCTATAGGGTTCATATTTCACAAAAAAAATATATTCCTAAATATTTTCTTAGTATAAATGTTTAATTATTTAGGTAGCATGTTAGAAGGGTCAAATAAAATAGCATACTTATCTGTAGGAGAATAAATTCATATAGGAAACATAAAGGAAAATTGAACATCATCATATAGTATATGTGATCTAAAATGGTTTTTGAGGAATATACAAGTAATTCTATTATTTTCCACATTAAAGACCTTTATATTAAGATAAAATAAAGAGTTTGACTAGAAAGAGTTTACCTTTAAATTATTGGCTCATTCCATTATACACAAGGAAATTGCTTAAGGGATATTAGAGATAATTAAAAAAGGGTCCTTTGACTTGGAGGAAGCATTGATAACTTTGAATGGAATATAGTCCAACTATTATCCTTTGAGATATTTCGAGTTGTGAAGACCTAGAGATTTTTAGATGCCCAAAAACTTCAACTTTGGCAGGACTTCAAATTTGGTTGCAAGATGAGCGGAGTGAGGAATTGATGAAGTGTTACAGGGTAAACCCACAAAAGTGGTTTACAATTCGAGTGAGGAAGGAAAAGTTGCAAAAAATGACCCCATGCAAAAAAAATTGGTTTTGGGGTTCGAATGAACCCTTTGGTTCGAGCAAACCAAAAAAGGGTTCGAATGAACCCTAGTTCAAGCGAACCAACTAAATGCAAGGACCCACCATTCTCGCCAAAAAACACAAAGAAAACATTTTTTGAAAGGGTGTTCGAATGAACCCTGGTTCTAGCAAACCCCTAGGGGTTCGCTCAAACCCCCATGGTTCACTCAAACCCTCCTTTTCCCACCTTCTCACCCTCTGGCACCAAAAAAGTCCATAATTTTGTGTTTTGAAGCTTGGGTTGAGGATGAAAATGGAGGAGACTTCAGAGACCCAATTGGATGATGGTAGTCCTCAAAACGAGCTATCGAATGCATATAATTTTAATATGTTTTGGTTTTATTATGTATTTGTTTTTTTAGTTTTATTAAACATAGGTTTTTCATTGAAAATCAAGCTCTTTGTTTTGCACATGTGGAAAAATAGCAGATTATCAAAAAAAAATTGAAAAATATAAGTGTACCAGATATTGAAATCCTTGATCCAACAAAAAAAGTTATGCGTTATACGGTCCGCCTATGTCTGAATTGTAATTAGTTTGACTTCAAAACTTGATTAAGGAAAAAATATTCAATAAAACACTATCTAACCAGTTGGAAGCACTAGATATCATAATTACAAATCTAAATTCAAAAAAATTAGAATTTTATCCCTCATGGAAAAAAAATTATGCGTTATACGGTAAGCGTCACTCCTTAAAAATGTTGTTTACTGAAAAAAACTAGTTTTCGAAGGAGATGGAAAAGGAAGTGCAATCTAATTCCAAAAATTTAAAAAAAATATATATTTAGAATCTACAGACCAAATGTGACAAATCACTAGTTTGCATCATTTTCAAATTTTTCACGCTTTAGCCACTATAGGTGTCTAAAAGTGAAGATTTAGTTAGAAAAAAATATTTCAGTGTCCAGTTTGGCCAAAAATTGTAAACCAGTATTGTGGGATCCCTACATCATGAAAACAATCATATCTCATGGAAAACTAATCTCATAAAGAACTAGGGAATGATGTTAGCAAACTTGTGGTGTGGGTCCCATTGGGCATGCCAAAATGTGTGCAATGAAAATGTGCTTCGAAACAAAGAGAAATGTAATGTCAAACCCCAAAAAAAACACAAAATCATGCAACAATCAAGATAAGGACAAAGAAAACTCAAACCTAAGTTTCAAATTCAACGAATACCCAGTATGTCAAAGCTCTTATTATGTGGATTTCCCTGGTGTGACTGGATTTGATGTGTGCTTAATGAAAATTTGGTAGCATAATGGTATCAATTTTCTCAAAGATTGTGGATGATTAAAAATGGTTGTGTTTAGCATTTGATGTGAGGGGGAATTGGATGGATGGATAGGATTGCAAGTTGGGAGATCAAGGGCTAGAAAGGGTTGAGATCTCTCAATTCATGAGGTGATGCCAAGTGGCATCATGGGAGGACATATAGGAGAGTTGACCTCTCAAGGCCTAGGATGGTCACAAGTGTCACCATGTAAAGGCTTGAGAGGGAGATGGGTACTTTTCAAGTACCTCAAGGGATGGAGAAGATCTTTTCCATAAAGGTATTTCTTTTCCAACCTCCCAAAGATGATGAGGTGGAAGGGACTAAAGGAATTTAAAATTTATTTGATGTACTTTAGAGAGGGGACACATGTGGGGTGGCTTCTCTAAAAAGGGAAAGCTTTTAAGGCTAAGTGTACAAGGTGGGTAATAATAAATGGAAAGGGGGTTATCCTTTTCATAATTAGGGGATTAGGAATGTGCAAAAGATTGAGGGAGATATCAAATGAGGGTTAGGTTTAATGAAAAGTGGTTAGGGTGCAAGTGGGAAATGTTGGAGGAAGTGACACCTCTAAATCCATGATTAAATGTGTGCACATTATTATGAAGTGGATTAGGGTTAATATTAGGAGGTAATGAAGAATGATGGAGGATGTGAAAAGGGGAGAGATAAAATGGGGAATTAAATGAATTATTTAATTCCTTAAGAAGAAATGGAATGATTAAATTAAATAAATAAAGGTATTTATTTAATTTAAGGATGAATTGGGAGGAAAGATAAGGTAAATAATTTCAATAAATTAAATATCTTAGGATCTTAGCATATTAAAGGGGTAACTTGACAACATTAATCAAATAATCAAAACATTATTTAATTAATGTAAATATTAGGGAATTAAACGAAGTGATAGGGTAAAATTAACCAAAAGCAAGTGATCAATTTTAGGTGTCTACATTTTGCCCCTCTTTGAAATAACGTTAGAATAATGATGTTTCAAATAAAAGAAAAATATAGTTGACTCGATGGAAGAAATGGATAGAGAGATGCCCCAGCACAAAGGGAAAAGAAGGCATAAAAGAAAAAGTAGTATGAAGGGAGTGATGCCCCATCAAGAGGGTGGATGGAAGAAAGGGGCCTAGGTAGCCTCTCAAAAGATGGAAGTTGGAACAACAATTGATCTGTGATGAAAAATGAGGTGGGATGGTGAAGGAATGGAGGAAAAAGGAGTTACATGGAAGACGTAGGGGCAAAAAAGAGGAACTAGTTTAATTAGGGTTAGCTATAAATATTAATTAGGGGTAATTACTATTCATTTTAACCCTAAGAATTTGAGAGATCAAAGAGAGAATAGTGAACAAAATGACATGTGGACACTTAATCACACACCGAACATACATTGTGAGGGCACAAGCATGATGAGGGGAGGGAGGCGGTTAGGTATGTGGTCAAACCCTAACTTGTACTTTTTATTTTTAGGCATAAATTGTAAGTCAAAGTTGTATGTCAGGCGAATCCACCCAACACGTAAGGCAGATCCACCCATGAAGGAGGAAGGGGAAATGGGAAGGTCCACTACCACACAAGCAACCCTATTGAAAGGTAAATATGTTATAGATGGGAAGATGCACTTGGAATGAGCAGATATGCCAAAGGATGGGCAGATCTGCCAAGGGTATATCTACACCACATGGGTGGATGTGCCTAGAATAGGCCGTTCCACCAGAGAATAGGAAGATTTTCCTAAGGAGTAGATCCACTCTAAATAGGAAGATGCGAAGGAAAGGAGGATTTGTTGAGGGGGTGGATTTACAAGAGCATGAGCAGATGCACCACACAAAGGTGGATCTACCATAGGATAGGTGAATCTACATAATATTGAATACACTGAAGGATAAGCAGATGCGCTAAAGGGTGGAGCTATGGGAGTGAACCACAAATTTTTGGGATAGGGGACTCTTACACTTCTGGGGTTTTGCACCTAAAAGGAGAGAGGAATCCCAAAAACCTTGATGGCTCACTCAAGAATATTCCCTTGAGATTCCAATGCAAATATGATTGAAATATGTCTAAGGGGAATGTCCTAGATGCAAAGAGCTAATAAAAGAGATTGACTATTAATGCAAAACTAAGAAAATGCAAGAGGTTTGAAAACGTGTCGTGATATGCAAAAAGAAAGATTGAATACAATATAAAACAAGATGGAGAAGCCAACCAGAAAAAGTGCACCTAGAAACAAATAAAGGACAGAGTGAAGACTATAAATGTCTCTGAAATTCTAGAAAATCTATTTTTTCTAGCCAACTGGGACTCATATGCCAAGCTAGGTGACTTAGTCCCAAATAAGGGTTTCTGCCCAGAAAGCAGTTTCAGGGAAATGGGTACTGGAATCTGCAAACGGATCTGAAAAATACCTCCAATGGGACTCATACGCCACTGATGGTGACTTAGTTCTTTTTCAATTTTCCAAAAATTGAAGTTACAAATATGTACTCCAACACCTGCACTTCGTTCCTAAACTAAAACCTTAATTTGATTCTGCAAAAACACATGAAAAAAAAAGAATATAATCTGGTTTCTAATTGGGGGGTTTTCCTCTGTCAAACCCCTTGTTGGTATTTAAATCATAAAAGAGATAATGGAATATGCAGCAAAATTGTAGCCCTAAGTGCATCTAAGATTAGGAGATATGAAGCAAGATGAAATCCTATTCTAACATGCAAGAATAAGATGCATAAATGAAATTTGAATAATGCAAGACTCACTTTAAGAGACCCTAAATCACTTTAGAGGAATATTAATGACATGCATACCTTCCTTAGGCTGAAGATAGAGAGAAAATGGAAGATGGTTCATCACTTAGAAAACAAGTCCTTAGGCTTGGCTTGATGGCTAGTTGCATCTCCCCAACCTAAAATTCTTCATGATTGTCCATAAGCATCCATGATCAACCCTAAACAATGCAATAAATGGACAAAAAGTGAGCTTGAAGACTGCAAAAACCCTTGAATGTTGTCCTAAAGCTTCAAATTTGTTATAGATAGACTTTGAATCTTCTTGTAAAAGATATTCAACAAGTTTGACTTTTTAATTTGTTTGTTAAAAATGACTAGATGATGTGAAAAATGGCCTAAAACTTATATTTATAGGAATCAATAACTAATTAAACATTATTTAGACCTCACAGGCTAACATCCATAAGAAATTTGAATTAGGTTAGTGATTTTCCTGCTCAAAATTGAAAAATCCCCTAAAAGGGACTAAGTCGCCACCCTGGGTGACTTAGTCCCACCAGAGGGGACTCATTCGCCCAAGCTGGTGAATGGGTCCTACTTGAGGTTTTTGAGGTGGGTTTTCTGAATTTTGAATAATTTAAGTGTTATTTGTAAGGATTTGTATGATTTTTGAGTGGAATAAGGCTCAAGGTCCAAAATAATGGGTCTTAGGGGCCTATAAATGGTAAGTTTAAGGAATGATTAATGCAAGGATTCCCAAAATAGGTCCAAATTAAGCATGGAACTTCCTCTTTCTTCAAGAGTAAAATTTTCTATGCTACATTTAGCCCCCACTTTAGCGCCCACATGACTCTACGTGCATATGCAAGCTAAAGGAATCTAAACGGTACACTTTATTTCATAAAAGGATACTCATTTAGAAGGTGGGAGAATGAAGCCCCCAGTGTAGTTATCTACAAAACCACAACATTAGTGAACCGCATCCTGCAACATGAATTTGTTAGTTATCCAAATATCTTCTTATGCAACTTCTAGAAATCAAATTCGAGGGTAGATGTATGCCCCCCTTGATTCTTCTTACTTTACGGAGGTGGAATAAAGGTAGAAATCTAGCCACATTGAATAACGAAAATAATATCATAGGACATATCCAAGTACCATGCTACATAACGATAGACGATTGACAATGTCAGGTGCGAAATCATGGTTCCAACGCAACAAACAGCGTCGAAAACATAGCTCACTAGCACCCGTTATGTTTTTTTGAATAAAGAGCACTTTATTAACTCTAAGATAGTAAAAACCCTAGTTTTATACATAAGAGTTAAAAGTGAAGTAAATTGTCACTTACTTTTTCATTTTACCTTCTTGTAGCTTGAGAGTGGCGAGAGAATAGTGAAAGATGTCGAACAAATGGGACTACAACCCTACAAAACTAGACGTACTAGGACACTAGGTGGTGTCCAACGAGTTTCATCATGAGGTGAGTCAATTCTACTACCTTCGCTTTGTTTTCACATAGTTATTTGATTATTTTTATGCATTTCTAAGTTAATTTAGGATCCTGGAAAAAGGTTTGCAAAGTGTCCCATTTGTTCGCAAAGTGTCTCGTTTCTTTGTGAAGTGTCCCAAAAGGGTTCTAAAGTATCTAGGGCCTTTAGAAAAGCACACTAGAGAGACTTTAGCACACTTTTATGATGAATTTAATGTAAAAATTTAAAGATTTAAGATTGCTTATAGGGTATATTTTGACCATATTGATAGGTACCTGTTCGTGTCATCGTCTAGGTGGGAAGCAACTTATCTTTCTAAGAGACCTAGCCCCCACACTTTTAGCAAAGGACACAGAGCACTTGTAGGCTATTGGGATATATTGGGTGTACCTCATGCCCCCCATGAGGTACCATGATGCTATGTTGATGGCTCTAGCCAAGCGCTAGGATGCAAACACCTGTACATTCCACCTTCCTACTGGTGAGATGACGATCGCTTTAGAGGACGTCCACCATATCCTCCAAGGTCCTATTCAAGGAGAGCAGGTACGCTTCTAGAGAGATCATACATTTTACGAGCAGAAGTTTAACATGCAGTATTGTCTAGATGGGCCAGTGCACGATAAGCGGGTGAGAGGATGGATTGATCTTGTGATGCTTCTATATTCACAAGCGCCAGTGGTGCAATGGATTATGATGCACATAGTTGCACTAGTACTCATCTAAGATGGGCATGCAACACACCTAGAGGGAGGACTAGTACACCTAACATGTGGGATGGCAAAGCATAGGATCGTATATGCTTGGGGGCATTGTATCCTAGCATATTTATACTATGATCTTGGACAGTTCATGTTTTAGGAGGTGGACAACATGGTACACTGTATGCTTTTGTACAGGTTTGGTGCCTTGAGCCTATCACATGTACCATACCTATCGGTTTCTCATGTTCGACAATAGTGAGGTATCCTCGGGCCTTTAGCTATCTTCTATGATGGTTGTGGTAGTACGAGGATTTACACTTTTGGAGAGTGAGATTTGATCGACTAGAGGAGGACAAGATCTTGTGGAGACCTTATTAGTTGAAACTTCAGTGGCTAGATCACATGAGGCAATTGAGGAGATTATAGCTAGATAGATTTTTGGTTGGCTGACATGACCATGTAGTATGACCTTTCCACGACAATCGAGTCATGCGGTATTTTGGGTAGATCCAAACACCACCTAGGGAACGACCCTTTTTTAAGAGGTTAGTGCGGAGTTCCCAGAGACCAGGTGATATAATACGACTCACTTTAGACAATGTTGTCGAGAGCGACTTTGAGTACTCAGATCACAATGATCCTCTAGTCTCTGACGCAGATGACATCAGTGCCACAAATGATTATGAGGAGTGGTGGACCATATCATGACCAACTCTCGTATATCTGATTGATGAGCCTATAGGAGATGCCAGACCATTTCCAGATGAGGGAGATGATAGAGAGGATAGGGCCAAGGAGACACAATACAAGGATCCAGGCATATTTACAGATGTCATTGATGAGGAGTATGATGAGGATGTAGATCTTGATTATGATGGCCAGGACAAAGAGGAGGAGGATGAGGAGGACGAGGATGAGGAGTAGGAGCCACTCATGATCGAGGGTGATGAGGTAGCAGCTGAGGATCAATACGAGTGGGGAGATCCCTCACCCATTCGTATGACTAGATCACAAGCAACAACCACAGTAGGCATCAATACCCACAGTCATAGAGAAGCTAGCATATCTTTCATGTCCCTTGCACAAGACAAGGTTGATATTTCTTAGCCTACTAGAGACATAGGTGATGATATTGTATTTATGCATGTGCTTTGTGCTTTTTTTTATTGTTATATATATATATACATATATATCATGATGTGTATTGATTGTGTATTGTTTCTATCTTGTAGGAGCTACAAGAGATTGGCGAGATCTCTATCAACAGGAAGCTACAGAGATAGTGCCAACATCTATTGATGAGGAGGATATGGACTCAAATTATGTACCCCCACCCATTGTGGATCAGGACCCAGAGTCACTTAGGCCATTCATGAGATTACATGTAGCATATGAGAGTTTGAGGAGGCGAGTCCACCGAGCCAATGCTTCATTAGAGGGACAGTTATCCTAAACTCTAGCAGAGTTCAAGAGACTGGAGTCAGAGATAGCTCAACTATAGGCAGAGAGGGATCAAATAGCAAGGGAACATCAGGAGGCCCTAAGACAAATACGAGGCTTAGAGTTTGTGCTCATATTTGGAGGATCGCGATCACAGTCACATACTACCATCTCCCGATGTACTACTACCAAACCAACTTCCAAGTACCAGATCCTGAGGAGTCTAGTAGCCACAAACCTCAGTGATATTATATGTATTGATGGCATGTACATAAAACTTTATATATATATATATGTGTGTGTGTGTGTGTGTGTGTGTGTGTGTGTGTGTGTGTGTGTGATCATTTGATGTTTTATTACTTGTCTTTATGTGTGGAATGTTAAATGGAAATGTGATTAATTAGATAACCTTTGTAAGATTACTTAATTAATGGCTTCATGATTTAACAAAGCTTATGTGATCTAATTAAAAATTACTACAGTTTCTTTTAGATACAACATGGTGATTACTTATATGGTATGCTAAATTAAATGCACCTATGATCTAACTTAACATAACACACAAGATAAACTTGAATAGTATGAAACCTAAAGTAACTATAAAATAAGTCAAATAATCACTTTAGTGCTCAAGACACACATAACTAGTTGTCAAGAATGAAGCAATACGAAAGCATATAGGATATAATTTGATAGCTCTAACAACACTACTTTATCATTCATATTATTCAAAGGGATTAGACATAATACCGACAAAGATGCATGGTATTGATAGGGTCTTTAAGGGATATTCCATTTAACTTTGTTAATGTGTAAGTGTTAGATCCATAACTTGTATTGATGATATAGGATCCTAACCAATTAGGACTGAATTTTCCTTTTTCAGCATAGTCTACAGTAGTGTTTCATTGATTTTCATACAAGACAAAATCACCTTCATTAAATGTTTGAGGAATGACATGATGATTATGTTTACGTTGTAATTTCTTAGTGTAGGTTTGGACATGCTCAAGAGCGTTAATACGTTGTTCATCAAGCATTTCAAGCTGGTGTAATCTTTGTTCCTTATAGGTGTCATTATTGATAAGACCTTGAAGAGAAATCCTTAACGTAGGGATTTCTAACTCGAAGGGCATGATTATCTTTGTACAATAGACAAGGTTATAGGGTGTAGTTCTTGTAGATAATCTAACACTTGTCTGATAGGCCCATAGCACATAATGTAATTTTGTGTGCCAATCCTTGTGATGTTTGTTAACAGTTTTCTTTAGGATTTATTCGAGAGACTTATTAGTGATTTTAGCTTTACCATTAGATTGTGGGTAGTATGGTGTTGAAAAGCGATGTTGGATATGAAATGTGTCCAAGAAATTCTTCAGGACATTGTTCTTCAATGGTGTCCCATTGTTTGAAATTAATGTGGAAGGGATTCCAAAGTAGGAAATAATGTGTTCCAATATGAAATGACATATCACATCAGCAGTGGTGGATCGAAGGGGAATAGCTTCTACCCATTTTGTAAAATAATTGGTTGTTGTAATAATAAATGTATGTCCAACGGAAGAAGGTGGTGAAATTTTTCCAATTAAATCCAATCCCCATACTGAGAATGGCCAAATAGGAATTTGGGCATGGAGCTCAGAAGCAGGAGCATGAATAAAATTTCTCTGTTCTTGACATTTGTGACATCGCTTAACATACACAAAGCAATATTTTTCCATATTTATCTAGTAGTATCCCATACGAATGAGTTTTTTCACCAAGGATCTTCCTCCAAAATGACCTCCACAGGTGCCCACATGAGCCTATTCAAGTGCTATATTGGTTTCAGAATCTCGAACACATCTAAGTAAAATGTCATTAAAGGATCTTTTGTACAACACATCAACAAGGATTATGTACTTGGTTGCTAATTTTTGTAAATACGTTCGGGTGTTTGCTGTTGTTGGCTCAAGAATGGTACCATATTTTAAATAGTTATATATGGTATCATACCATTCATTCAAGTCTTCCATGGTGGTTGTTAACACTTCTTTAGATTTATCATCTATCGAAGGTTTCATGATTGGATGAGCAGTAAATGTGATGTCTAGTTGGAAGGATTGTCGGCCTCCTACAATGATTTTAATAACTAGGCCTTCATATCCATGACTTAGAGATTAGACATCTAACTTGAATAGCTATCTCAATCATCATGAAGGTGCATTTAAATTTTCAACCCAGGGACATGAACTTGAAATGGGCCAACACAGTATGTTCACTAGGAACTCTCAAGTAGCCATTTCTAGTCTATAAATAAGAAACACAATACTGAAAGTAAATTGCTTGAAAAGGAAATAAAGAAAATGTTGAACATCAACTAACAACTATGCTAAGCTAAAATAAATCATAGGAATAAAAGATCTTATCAATAAATAGGAAACTACTATGTCTGCTTTGGTTGCATGAACAGACACAAAATGGACTTCTAGTGGCTGTAGGAACAATCAATGCCATATTTTGAACTAAATACAAAACATGAAATAACAACTAAACTAATTGCTCTAAAGAAAGGATTACTCACCAAGTGGCCCTCCTTGGATGAGTACCCACTAAAACTAATACAAACTCAAACACTTAAACTCAGACTATCATCTCATCCATTGAAAAATGTGTAAACAGAGTAGCATTATGGTTGTATTGAAAAATGGAGAATTCTTAATACATCATCAATATCTCTAACAACAACAATCAATAACTAAGAACCTCCAAAAAGAAGATTCAAATTCTTATTTATACTACTAGCTAAATAGGGTGATCAACTCCCACTAACTGAGAGGACACCATTTAGGGAAAATGAGGAAAAGAGTGGAAGAGTGGTTATGTCTACGGGGAATCCAGTCAGACATGCATACCCAAACATGGACTTAGTGTTGCAGTAACGCCCTCGATTGGTCAATGCCATAAATACAAGGCAATTACAATTGACTTTCATGGGGATGATTCCCCTGCATGACCATCTGTCGATTTCCTTTCTCAACTTAGCATCCACAAATTATGTTTTGCATAGCAATGTCAGTACGCATAATAATTGCACATCTATAATCACCTTAAAGAACATTCATCAACCATACACAAAATCAATATAGATAATCCACATAATATGCCAATGTCATTAAAACTTCACAAAGATAGGGTTAAACCCAATGTCAATGGTTTGAGGGAAACATTATGCAAATATTAACACTTAACTACTAAAGTTCATGACACTGCCAACAAATAGAATATAGATTCTACCCAAAATTTGACCAAAACCTAGGCTCATCATTCCCCCCCAACCTAATGTATTGCTAGTCCTCCAGTAGTGGAACGACTATTCTTTTGTTTGGTCAAAGCTCTAAAGTTTGCAACTGCTAGTTGGCCAACATCTGTCTTAGTAGAGCGTGAGTCTAGATCCCAATAAAATCCTCCCAATCTATCAAATTTGTTCCATATTTTCCTTTTTTTGGCAATATCATATTGGTAGAATCTATAGTTTGGTACTGGCCACATGATAATGGGTGGTTGGAAAGTCAAGGGAAGCCAAAATCTCCCATTTTTTCTACCAATCTAGATATACCTATCAATTCACTTCAATGTTAAAACATAATTGTGAATAGAATGGGGCTCAGCTTGTTTTAGCTCATCTGTTAAACTATTCCATCATTGGGCTAGGTGTCCTCTTACAAGCTCCTCTTTTTTCACTGCTTTGACCTCATACTCAGTGTAGACAGCTTCAATCCAGGGCATGATTCTATTACCATATCTTGGTCTGAGAAGTATCCTGAGCCATTCTCTGTGAATATCCCTTGGGTGGCTTGACTCGGCCCTGATGGCTAAGGGGATGTTAGATTCCATTTTCTTATAAGAATTGTTCTACTCACCCCAATTAATCTCATTTTGTACCCAAGACATAAATGCTCGCAGCTGAATATCCCCAACATTAAGCAACGGGTTCCAATCATGATCCTACGTGACAAGATAATTGTGCAAATAGAATTCACATAATAAATTTTTCATCTCAGGGGAAGAAATCTTGTAGGCATTGAAGAATTTGGTAGGAGTTTCAATGGAGGGGTTTAAATCTAAAACAATTTTTGACAACTTGAAAGAGAGATATTTCTCTCTCAAGTGCAGGGTATAAACCCTTGGAGGAGCTCTGCATTCTAGAATTTGTGGCACAAGGGTCACAATGTTATCTACTTTCTTCTTCAAAGTAGAAATCTCCTCATTTTTCTCCTCAATAACCTCATCCCTCTCTTGGATTTCCTTTTTTTAGTCTTTTCTCCTATTTCCATTCTTTCTCACTCCTTTCTATTTCTTTCCATAAATTTAAGATTGTTGCATGAACCATAAAATTAGGAGGGTTATGAATCCCTACCAGTATTTTTTTGATGGCTACTCCCCATACAGTACTATCTACATGAACTCGAGTTGTCCAGTTGTCTTTGGTTGTGGGGGTACTATTTCTTCACCCCCTACTTGTTGCAGGGCCTCTTGTTCCTATTCCTGGTTTTTCTCTAGCTCTTGTTGTGCTTCTTGTTGTGGCTATAGGAACTTCTTCTCTTATTCTTGGTTTTGTTGTAGGAACCCCTACTCACCTTCAAACTCCTTTGCGATATTAGCAAGGTCTGCCAGTGTTATTTTTGTTGCTTTCTCAAATATATCCTCTTCTTTTTCTTCAACATGCTCTTGTTCCATTGGAGCCTTAGTGTCCCCATGTGATGTCTCACCACGCCTAGGGATTTTTTGTGGAGGCATACAAAAGTCCAACCCAGTTGGTTTTTATTTCCTAGGGGTGCTCTTATGTTTTCCTTTGGCTACATGATGAATAGGGTCAGCCTTTCTCTTCCTATCACTCAACACCTCTTTCTCTATAGGCTGTGTTTGCGCTTTTTCTTTTTCTTTCCTTATTTTCGCCTCTTTCCTTCATGCCCTAGTTCTTATTAGGGTTTGCAGGGGGACATCATCATCAAAATCAAATGAAGAGCTTTCTTTTTTTGAATGCTCTGTTTCAAAGGAACTAATGTTTATGGCTTCTTCTACTATTGTAGGAGGATTCATACTAGAACTAGCACCATAAGTTGAAGCACCAGGAGTGGCTCCAGCTATGCTTAATCTTCTACTAACCCTATGGGGTTGGGATAAAACCCTAGGTTGCAGTTCCTCAGGTCTAAATTGATCAACATTTAAAAATTCTTCCCAGGACATCTCAGATACACTATGCAAAGATTTCTTAACCAATAATTTTATCAAGCAATGGTGGGAGATAGAGTTGTCCCTGCCTTTTTGTGTTTTGGCTACCATGATGGAGAGAAGACTGTATAGAACATTAGGCACATTCATCCTCCTTTCGTGCCTCATGTGGCTCAAGAGCTTGAAATGTACCGAATGCAGGTTTCACAAACGTCCCTCATAGGTGATATACCTTATAATGTAGACAACTACCTGCTTCCATGGTTCAGATAGAGATTTCCTCTTTGCACCCTATTTATTTATGCTAATTGGCGAGTCACCATGTACTATAAATTCTACTTTGGCCGACCTAGCATCCCTAGAGGCAGGGTAATTTTCGCCATCAGCAGGTAACCTTGAAACTTCTGCAATTCTCTCCTCAGTTTCCACAACTTCTAACCCTTTTACTGTGGCTTTTCCTTCAGATAATGTTTGAGCGAATTTGAGTGCAATGCATTTGTCAAAACCATCCAGCTTCATGAAATAATCAAACCATCCACAACATTGAAATTCTACCAGGCATTGTGCATCTTCCAACAAAACGTCATGAACTGAGGGCTCATTCTAAACTAAGCCATCTCCCATTGTCTGAAATTGCTACCACTTTGCAAAATTTCTTTCCTCTACAATTTCTATCTGAAAGCCAACACCTTTCAGCTAAATTTACACTGCCAGTGTTGACTAAATTTCTCATCTTTGCCTTCATTTTCACCATTTACTACTTATAACTCAAGACTACGACAGGGAAATTAGGGTGAGAAAAGGGCTGATAAATGAGAGAGATGATGGAAAGAATTGGCGAGTTAGTTAACATCACCTCACACATGTGAGCTAGATTTTCAAATTGGATTATTTAAATTTTCTGACATAGCCAAATTATGATTTGACACATGAGCAGTATATTTGCATTTTTTATTCCCCCCCAACCTAAATTTGGACATGTGTCCACACATGTGAGAAGGGAGTGGTGAATTGACAGGAAGTAATGACATATTATGTAATCACCTATAGTAACGTTCCATGATTAAATAAATGCACTTAAAAGGTAATTAAGAGAAAAGAATTACTACGTACATACCTGAGCGTGCGAAGGATGCATTGCAAAGATCGTGGAGAGAAAGTATTGTTTCACCTTTTTTAGAAATAATTGAACAATTAATGAAAGTGAAGCGAAGTGAAATGAGGTGGAATGAAATGATGGAAGAGAGAGAAAGGTGATACGGATGGACGGATGGGCGGATGGGTGAAGAAATGGATTTCCACTAAAGTGGAAATCTTTATTATGAAAAGTGTGTACCTTAATTTAGCCAAAAGGTGGGACACTAGGTCCACCACTTTTGGCTGTAGGAAGCTCATGTATTGAACGTTGGGTGAATTGCTATAGGAACTCTTCCTCAATTTTTGCAATGTCGACTTGGATTCCTTTGTGAGAAATGCAGTGGCCAAGGACTACACCTTCATGTATCATCATGAAGCATTTTTCACTATTCAAAGATAGGTTTTGGTCTTCACATCTCTGTAGGACCTTCTTGAGATTCCCTAATTCTTTATTAAAATTAGCACCATAGGTAGTAAAGTCATCCATATAGATCTCCATGCAGTCAAGGGAGATGTCTGAAAATATGCCAATGACTGCTCTTTGGAAAGTTGCAGGTACATTGCATAGGCCAAAAGGAAGTACCGAATAGGCATACGTTCCCAATGGGTAGGTGAAGGTCGTCTTTTCCTGGTCCTCGGGTGCAATTTGAATCTGGTTGTAGCTACTAAATCTGTCTAGAAAAGAAAAGTATTTCCTTCCTGCAAGTGTGTTCAAAACTTGATCAATGAAGGGTAAAGGGAAGTGATCCTACTTGGTGGCAACATTAAGTTCTCTATAATCAACACAAACTCACCATTTTCCTTCCTTCTTTAGCATGATCGCTAATGGAGACACCCACCGGCTTTCTGAAATAGGGTAAGTAAATCCATCATCTAACAATTTCTGCAGTTCTTTTTTAACAATTTTTGTCAATGCAGGGTCGATTCTTCATTAGGGTTGCCTTGCTGGTTGACAATCATCTCTGATGTAGATCCTATGAGTGCAAAGCTTAGGATCTAGTCCTTTCATATTATGATATTCCCATGCAAATGCATGCTGATGAGACTTTAGTAAGTCTTCCAATTGCAACTACTGTTCTTCACTTACCTTGTTAATATTCAAATATCTTCCTTCAAACATCTATACTTGAATAGTCAATTCTATCATAGCTGCCCTATTAACACATGGTACCTAGAGTTCATATGGAAGCATGGTATGAAACATGCTTGTTGTTGCAAGAAGTTTATCTGCAAACATAGTGGTTGCAGGAAGAGAAGGCGGAATAGGAAGAATTGTTTTCACAGGATTAGCAGAACCAGATGTGTGAGAGGATGATGCTTCCCCAACTTCACAACAGTTTTGAATTATACTAGATAACACTTCATCTTTGTCTTGAAGCTGCAAGAAAAGGATTCTACCTAACATCATGAGTTGTGCCACTGAGTTAACTTCCTCGGCTTCTTCACCAACATGTGGCCATACAACATCCTCTTCATTATGGGTCGACTGAACAAGAGGATAAAGAACAAGATTTTTAGTATTCCTGCCATCAGAAATAGTCATGTCACTTAACTAACACCCAATATAAGCATTTTTTTGCTAACCATTTCCTTCCAAGAGTGATAGGATATCCTTCTAGGGTGGCCTTAGGAGAGAGAGTCATGAGGTCTACTGGATACTCCCAAGAGTCTATAATTACCACAAGGTCTTCTACTAAAGTATCGGGCTTCTCAGTAGGATTACCAGCAAGCTGCAAGACAGTAGGAGTAGATCTCATGCTTGCTACATTTAGTTGCTATAGAATTTCCTTGGTCATTACATTTATTGTTGCCCCTAGATCAATCAAAGAATTCTTTACTTTGATCTCATTGATGACAACTGCTACCACAGGACTGCCTGGGTCATTATACTTGGGGATAGTCACTTTTCCAAGCATGATGTTAGCTAGTTGGCCCACCACATAAATTGTAGTTGGGTCTTTCTTTCTCCTACCTGGCTTCTTAAGACAAGATTTCTTGATAGCCTTGCCATATATAGGAACATCTTTTATGGCGTGAAATAGGGGTATCTAGACACAGATGTGTTTCAACTACTCCAAGATGTCAAAAGTTATATTCTCCTTGTCTTCCTTATGCTTGGAAACTCCCGATCTCTAAGGAAATGGTGGCTCTTGGGAAATCTTCCTAGCTAGAATTGGTTTAATATTTTTAGGTACAGTTGGTTGAATAGGATCATTCAGAGGTTCATCTTCCTCTTCCACAAGTAGCTCAATGATGACGAATGTGGAAGGAGTTGGTAAAGTGGTTCCTGAACGCAAGTGGATGTCACTTACACTCACAACACATGCAATAAATTGATTTGGATTATTAGAATATACAGGTTGTTGTTGTGGTTTGTTATTTGGGTTGGGTGTGGGCTAAGCTAGTAGCTAAGTAGGTTTGGGTGCATTGGAGCTTGAATTAGCAGGTGGAGGCATTATAGCAGGTTTTTGTGGTTGAGAAGATGACTACATGCAATTGGTTGTCTGGTTTGGCCCAAAAAAAGGATAGTGGATCTGATGGCATACCTTGTCTTGGAGCCCATGACTCCCTCTATGCAACAAAGTAGACTTGATCTTCCTTAGTCTAAATTGGTTTGAACTCGGGTGGAATCTTGTTGTCAATGTTAGCTACCATCTTGCATCTGCAATCCCTCTTCTTTTGTCTGCAATGAGGTCAATATTCTATCAACATTTCCTCTGCCTCCTCATGTTTCTTTTTGGCCTGAAGTGTATCCAACTAAGTAGTTGGATTGTTTATAGTATCCTACTTGAAATCTACCAACAAATTAGTAATCTCCATCCTTGAAACTCTATTGTTGGATGACTTACCCACAGAAGATTGGTAAGCTCTCTCTTTCTTTGAAGCTTCTCTGGAATAGTTCAAACATATTTTCTTGATATCTTCCCAAGGAACTTGAGTGATATCTCCTCCTTCCATCAGGCCCAAAGAATCAATGAAATTCTCATTGATTCCTCTCAAGAAAAGAAGCTTTCGTGATTCGTCATTGAGTGTATGGTGTGGATATTTCTGTAAGAAAAATAGAAACCTTGAAATGTAATCTTCCAAGCTCTCACCTTCCTTCTGTTGCATCCTAAAGATATCACTACCCCTAAAATATTCCTTGTATTTTTCAAGGAAATTTGTCTTCATGTCTTCCCAAGTCTCCACAGTGTCTATGCCTAGACTCATAAACCATCTTAGTGCAATTTATTTTAAAGTGGTAGGAAATAGCTTAAGTTTAGGAGCATCAATGGTACAGTCATAACTCTTACAGAGTATGTCAAACTCAAACAAGAAGGTATCACCCATGTCTTCTTGATAGATTCCTAAGGAAAAGGGTTATCAATCTAGTTTTAATCTTCAGTGGAGGCTTCAAAACTAGTCAGAGCAAGATATATGTTAGTAAAGGGAAATGGTTCCTCTTCTTCTTCTATGCACATGGTATCAACTCAACATTAGTTAACTCACACAAAGAATGAGAAAATGAATAGAAGATCATTACTTGTATAAGCAAGGGTTATTCTAAGAATAACTCAAGAGAAGTGTTATATCAGAGAAACTATCAATCACTCCAAAGAACTTCCTAGCTTGACACCATCCCCAACAACGGCGCCAAAAATGTCGGCCTCCTATAATTATTTTAATAAATAAGCCTTCATAGCCATGACTTAGATATTGGACATCTAACCTGAATAGCTATCCCAATTTTCATGAAGGTGCATTTAAATTTTCAACCCAGGGACGTGAACTTGAAATGGGAAAGCATAGTATGTGCACTAGGAACTCTCAAGTAGCCATTTCTAGTCTATAACTAAGAAACACAATACTGAAAGTAAATTTCTTAAAAAGGAAATAAAGCAAATGTTGAACATCAACCAACAACTATGCTAAACTGAAATGCACGATAGGAATAAAAGATATTAGCAACAAACAGGAAACTACTCTGTCTACTTTGGTTGCAGGAATAGACACAAAATGGACTTCTAGTGGCTACATGAACAGTCGATGCTAGATTTTGAACTAAATACGGAATAGGAAATAATAACTAAACTAATTAATCTAAAGAATGGATTACTCACCAAGTGGGCCTCCTTGGATGAGTATCCACTAAAAATAATACAAACTCAAATACTTAAACTCAGACTATCATCTCATCCATGGAAAAATGTGTGAACGAAGTAGCAACATGGCTGTATTGAAAAATGGAGAATGCTTAATACATCATCAATATCTCTAACAACATAATCAATAACTAAGAACCTCCAAGAAGAAGATTCAAATCCTTTTTTATACTACTAGCTAAACAGGGCAGTCAACTCCCACTAACTAAGAGGACGACATTTAGGGAAAACGAGGAAAAGAGTGGCATAGAAGTTACATCTGCGGGGAATCCAGTCAAACATGCATGCCCAAACGTGGACTAAGTGTTGTAGTAATGCCATGATTGCTCAATTCCATAAATACAAGGAGGTTACAATTGACTGTTGTGGGGAATCCATTGTCATTGTCCTTCAATTGACTCTTTTGAATGATTCCCTTGCATGACCATTTGTCGGTTTCCTTTCTCAACTTAGCATCCACAAATTATGTTTTGCATAGCAATGTCAGTACACATAATAATTGCGCATCTATAATCAACTTAAAGAACATTCATCAACCATACACAAAATCAATATAGATAATCCACATAATATGCCAATGTCATTAAAACTTCACAGAGATAGGGTTAAACCCAATGTCAATGGTTTGAGCGAAACATTATACAAATATTAACACTTAACTACTAAAGTTCATGAAACTGCCAACAAATGGACTATAGATTCTACCCAAAATTTGGCCAAAAACTAGGCTCATTAGGGATCTTGAGGTGATATAAGAGAAGCTGCACTTTCCATTGCATCCGCATGTCGATTATCTTTTTGTGGGATGTTATCAATGGTGAATGATTCAAACTGTTCCAACAAGGTCATTGTGAGATCCTTATATTTTGATAATTTGTCATGTTTATCTTGGTAGACTCCATTTATTTGTTTGATCACTAATTGTGAATCACCAAAGATCTTAATATCTTTGATACTCATGATTAAAGCAACACGCAATCCAAAAGTTAACCTCATATTCAACTGTGTTATTCGTACATAGGAAATTTAATCAATACGACAAGGGAATAGGCTTTCCTATGGGTGGAATTAATATAACCCCAGTGCCAGAGCCTGTTCTACACTTGGATCTATCAAAATATAATTCCCATGTAGGAACTTTGATTGTCAACACATTATCATCGGGAAAAGAGTCATTGCTAAGTAGTGCTAAAGGAGAAGGAGCATCAGCTAAGTGGTCAGTCAAGGCTTGACCTTCGATTGCTTTTTGTGAAACAAACTTAAGGTCAAACTTAGTCAACAACATCACCCATTTAGCTAGACATCCTGATAGGTCTTTTTTGTTAAAAAGATATTTGAGAGGATCAAATTTTGTCATTACTTGTATTTCTGCATTTAGTAAATAGTGTCGCAACTTACTAGTAGTGAATACAAGAGCCAAACATTGTTTTTTCATTGGTGTGTATCATGTTTCATAATCTATTAGATTTTGGCTAATGTAATAAATAGGATGTTCTTTACCACTTTCATCTTGTTGAGCCAACAATGTTGCAAGAGCATGTGTTGATGTGGCTATATAAAGGATGAATGACTTGCTTGGCATAGTGAGTTGTAGAATGGGCAGAGTTGCAAGGTATTCCTTTAAACTCCCAAAGGCATGTTTACAGTATCGTTCCAATCAAAATGCACATCCTTTTTTAGGATATGTGTGAAAGTTAATGTTCAATCAGCTAAGGATGTGACGAAATCATAGATGGCTTGAATTCTTCCTTGTAACGTGCGCAATTGAGAAATGTTTCTAAGAGGTGGCATGTTGATTATAGCATCAATTTTCTTTGTGTCAACCTTGATGCCTCTATGAGATATGATGAACCATAAAAAAATTCCACTATCTACTCCAAAGGCACACTTTTTCAGATATAGTCTCATGATGTATTTGTGCATCTATTCAAAGATCTTCTGAAGGACATTCACATTGTCTTGTCATGTTAAGGATTTGGCTAGGATGTCATGAACATAATCTTCCAATATTTTATGTATGTAATTATGAAATATCAATTTCATGGCTCATTGATAGGTTGTGTCTGCATTCTTTAATCCAAAAGGCATTATAACCCAACAAAATGTCCCCCAAACAGTTGTAAATGTTATCTTATATTGATCTTTTGGGTTGATGAAGATTTGATTATATCCAAAAATCCCATCCATGAATGACAACAAAGCATGTCCTGCAGTTGAATCCACTATCATATCGATATTAGGAAGGGGAAAATCATCTTTTAAAGAGGCTTTATTTAAGTCACGAAAATCTATACACATCCTAATACAATTTTCAGGTTTTGCAATTGTAACAATGTTTGAGATCCAAGGAGAATAATCAATAGGTCAAATGAAACCTACGACAAGGATTTTTTCAAGTTCTCCTTTAACAAGCAAGGCTATTTTAGGATTCATTTTTCATATCTTTTGTCATACAGTCTTAGCATTTTTAGCAAGAACAATGTTGTGCGTCACTATCTTTGGATCTATTCCTAGCATGTCTGAATATTTCCAAGAAAATAATTTAGGAAAGTCATGGAGAAGGGTTGTAGTATCCTCTTGCTCTTCATCATTAAGTTATTTCCCTATCTTAATTACTTTTTCTTTATCATCTATGTCCATTGGTATATCAATTGTATCTCCCAAGGGAAGCACATTTGATTTAGGAAATTTCAGATCATATGGTTCCATGCTTGTGTCTTTCTCCTTGGTATCGATATCTTTTTGCTTGGTAATGATCATAGCACAAGTAACTTTTCTCTTTGAAGAAGATGTCTTATTATAAGCACCTAACATTTTTTTCAAAGCCTCGTCGTTTTCAAAGTACTCCCATGATGGTGGTGAATCCATATCATGTAATTCAGGATGCTTTAGTGTGAGATTTGTTCTTGGTTTACATGTGATGGTGTTGATGTTTAGAGATGGTTGTTGACTTGCTTTTGTTCTCTTAGAAAAAGAATATCCTAGACCCGTCTTTGTTTCTTTTGTATTTGATCTAGGTGGATCCAGGAAACTTGAAAATTTCAGTCTCAAAATCTCATGAAACCATCATCATTGTGCAAAGCTCGTTGACACGGTCCTGACACAACTTGAATTGTGTCAAAAGGAGATCGTACGTACGAGTTATGCTCGGTCAAAGGTTTAGTCAAACTAGTACCAGAGGCTAGTCAAAGGTCAAAAATTGGTCATCTCCAAGTTGGCATATTTAGCCAATCCAACTCTGACACGTGGCATCATGTTGGCAAAGGGCATGGCATAATTGGTCAATCCTATTCTGTCACATGGCACCTTGATCTTCATTATTCGTTTGAACTATCCACCAAAAGTGTTGTTTGGGGTTTGATCCATTAACCTCCCATTTACCAATATATTCGCCTACCAATGTGCCATAGAATGCACTTTACCCATGATTTGACAATGGTTTATTTTGTTATTTAACTATTTTGGATTTTTTATTTAAAATAGATGGAGGCGGGGGTTGACCATCCGACTTCCCTGCTCCCAAAACTCCTCTCAACCGTCAAGCCATTGTGTGGACTCGAGTATATTTCGGGCCACAATATCTTTTAAAGAAGATTTTAAAAGATAAAACCCCCAAATCCAAACCATAATCCCTATTTAATTGAATATAAACCTTTTTACAGATTGAAAGCCTGAGAAAAGATAAATAACAAGGGCTAAAATAATATATTAAATGATATTCAAAAGGTTTATAAGGGGTTATAAAGGATTTTTATGATGTAAAGGGGGATTTTTAAAAGATTTATTCTATAAAAGGGGATATTGTTGAAATTTACTTATAAAAATGGGAGATAGGCAAGATTTTACAAATCATTTGGTTTTAAACCAAATTGAGTAAATTTTATGTATAAAATGGGGTGTTATGGGTTTGCAAAGGTAACCAAGTGGTGACTTAGAAGTGGTTATTTTTGTGAGAGAATTTCTTTTGTGAGAGTTGAATTCTTGTTTAGAGGAAGAATTGCAAGGTGTTATTGTACATGGAAATTGTAAAAGTGAGAGAGATTGTGAGGAATTTTGTGCATGATTTTGAAGCTTGGATGATGTAAAAAGGAATGTTAAAGCTTGGCGTCATTAATAAAGCGGTCCAACATTGAGAAGTGGACCTGGAGACGTAGTTCTTTGAAGGAAAAACTCTGTTATCAAGCTTGTGATCTCTCTTCTTCTTTCTTGTCTCATAATTCTCTTTAGTATTCACTTCTTGAGTTTTCTAATTACGATATTTAGTAATTAGTTTATGGTTTATTATTTTGGATAAAGAACAAGTGAAATCTAATTTTTGTAATTTCAACGGTTAAACAACATAGTCATGCAATTTTGTTGGATCAGGAAAATGTTGTAATTAGCATTAATTTACAAGTGAATTTGTAAACCACTAATTACGGATCAAATTGGTATCAAAGTCTCTTAATAGGAAATTACAAAAGGGAATGTTAACCAGGTTGAAATTGAAGCAAGGAGAAGGTGCACTTACCGAGTTCAATCCTGAGATCAGAAAATGAAGGAATTTTCCACGAGCAAAGATGGCAGCTAAACAAAGTCCTACAGAGCTTGATGAGAAAGCTGTCTAGAAAGCATTTCTCGAAATGCAGGCTATGGTGGAAGTTCTTTTCCAAGAGAGGCAAGAGCGAAAGAGGAAAAAAGAACTCAAGACCAGAAAGAAGGAGGAAGTTGAATCCTCATTGAAAGAAGACAAAGGTAAAGGAGTAGGAGGTGGTAGTGACCCTCCTGAACCTCCATCCCCGTCTTCCTCATCTTCTTCATCTTCTTCTTATTCTTCTTCTTCTTCATCTATCTCTTCTAAAAAGAAACAACCTATGCAAACTAATTCACCTTTGTTAAAATTGGATGTTAAATTTGATTTCCCAATCTATAATGGAGAACTAGATGTAGATAAACTTGATAATTGAATAAAACAAATTGAAGTTTATTGTAGAGTTAAAAAATTTACTGAGGTTTCTCAAAAAATCCAATTAGCTACTCTTCTCCTAGGAGGCACAACTTTAATTTGGTGGGAGAGTAGAACACAGGAGGATCTAAGTCATTATGGAAAAATTATTTCTTCTTGGTTTGAGTTTATAGTTGCACTTAAGAAATAGTTTTATCCATTAGGGTACATGCAAAAAGCAATAATGAATTGGAAATCATTAAGACATGAGAAAGGACAAAGTGTGCATGAATATACACAGGATTTTAGGAAGAGGGCTTTAATTTCGGGCATTCCATTATACACACAAGAAACTTTGTTAAAGTACATAGGTGGATTACATGAGAGTTTGAGACATACAATACTTATGTTTAATCCAACTAACATTGATGAAGTTAGTGTGCAAGCTATCCATTTGGAAACAAGCTCAAGGAATAGCCATGATAATTTGTTGATGAACTTGAGTAAGTAGAAAGGAAGAAAGAAAGGGAAAGAGAAATCACAGTGAACACCTACTACAAAGAAAGAGGACGAAAATCATTATTGCTCACATTGCAAGGAGGAAAGCATGAAGATGCAAGATGTTGGAAACTGCATCTTGATCAGAAGCCAAAGTGGTTCAATGATCGAAAGGGTAAGCAGAAGACTACAACTATCGTGTAGGATCTCGGATCCGGTTCCAATGATGAAACCAAGATCTTAGTTGTGAGTATCACAGGTAATATTCCTTTTTTCAGTACTAATTCATATGCTTCTTCATCAAAGTGTAATGAAGTACCTATTGAAAGTAAGAGGAATGAATTGTTTCATATAAGGGCTATTGCAAATCAAAGCAAGATTGATACACTCATAGATAGTGGACCACAAGTGAACTTAATCTCTAAACAAGTTGTTAAGCAATTGGGATTAAAAACAACTCCTCATCCTAAACCATATCCATTGGGTTGGGTGCATGATAATGCTCAGCTACATGTTTCAAGGCAATGTAAACTCTGATTTGCAATCACATCCAAGTTTGTAGATGAGGTAGAGTTAGATGTAATTCTTCTTGACATCTGTGGGATGGTTCCAGGTAGTCCTTGTATGACAGAAAGGGAATTTTCTACAGGTAACATAATAGGTATCATTTGTTTAAGGAT
The DNA here is from genome assembly GCA_007258455.2 of Sequoia sempervirens. Classification (NCBI taxonomy): domain Eukaryota; kingdom Viridiplantae; phylum Streptophyta; class Pinopsida; order Cupressales; family Cupressaceae; genus Sequoia; species Sequoia sempervirens. The sequence goes on from VDFB02047397.1 coordinate 123,902,720, forward strand.
GGAATTGAATACATGGTAAAAGCACATGAAGAATGATAAATTTGTTGTAAACATAGGGCATTTGAAGATGATTGTAAACGTAAGCAATGCTTTAACCCTTATGTCTATAACAACTAGTGATACTAAGCATGGTGATTCTAATCATGGTAAGGTGTCACAGATAGCAGAGTGTGAGGATCAGTTGCAAGCAGAGTCAGGCCTTCAGCTAGAGGTGGTAAAAGAGGGTTTGAATGTTTCATTTTCTAATAATGTTCCTATTCAGAAGATTCAGAATGTTGATACTATTTCCTTCACATAAATGTATTTAGTATTGTTGCTTGTTATTCTGCTAGTTATTTCTATGTGGATGATGAATGTGATAGTGAATATTGATGAACATGTAGTTGATTGTATTAGCAAAGCTATCTCATATTTCTTTGTGTTTGTGATGGGTCAGATGTTCAAAATTTTAGTAGGAAGGACAAATGATACTGGGCAAGTGGGTTGACATTGCCCTAGCTTAAATTTTATGTAAAAAATAAAATTTTGGTGGTCCAAAAGCTTCTCAATGGGGAGGAATGATCCAAGTGGATCCATGAAACTTGAAAATTTCACAGTCTCAAAATCTCATGAAACCAACATCATTGCACAGAGCTCGCCGACATAGTCCTGACGCAACTTGAATCGTGTCAAAAGGAGATTGTACGCACGAGTTATGCTCAGTCAAAGGTTCAGTCAAACTGGGTACCAGAGGCTAGTCAAAGGTCAAAAATTGGTCATCTCCAAGTTGGCATATTTAGCCAATCCAACTCCGACATGTGATATCCTATTGAAAAAATACATGGCATAACTGGCCAATCCTATTCTGACACGTGGCACCTTGATCTTCATTATTCGTTTGAACTGTCTGCCAAAAGTGTTGCTTGGGGTTTGATCCATTAATCTCCCATTTACCAATATATCTGCCTACCAATGTGCCATAGAATGCGCTTTACCTATGATTTGACAATGGTTTATTTTTTTATTTAACTATTTTGGATTTTGTATTTAAAATAGATGGAGGCAGGGGTCAACCATCCAACTTCCCTGCTCCCAAAACTCCTCTCAACCATCGAGCCATTGTGTGGACTCAAGTATATTTCAAGCCACAATATCTTTTAAAGAATATTTTAAAAGATAAAATCCCCAAATCCAAACCATAATCCCTATTTAATTGAATATAAACCATTTTACAAATTGAAAGCCTGAGAAAAGATAAATAACAAGGGCTAAAATAATATATTAAATGATATTCAAAAGGTTTATAAGGGGTTATAAAGGATTTTTATGATGTAAAGGGGGATTTTTAAAAGATTTATTCTATAAAAGGGGATATTATTGAAATTTACTTATAAAAATGGGAGATAGGCAAGATTTTACAAATCATTTGGTTTTAAACCAAATTGAGGAAATTTTATGTATAGAAAGGGGTGTTATGGGTTTGCAAAGGTAACCAAGTTGTGACTTAGAAGTGGTGATTTTTGTGAGATAATTTCTTTTGTGAGAGTTGAATTGTTTTTGAGAGGAAGAATTGCAAGGTGTTATTATAAACCAAAATTGTAAAAGTGAGAGATTGCGAAGAATTTTGTGCAGGATTTTGAAGCTTGGATGATGTAAAAAGGCATGGTAAAGCTTGGCATCATTAATAAAGCAGTCCAATATTGAGAAGCGGACCTGAAGATGTAGTCCTTTGAAGGAAGAACTATGTTATCAAGCTTGTGATCTCTCTTCTTCTTTCCTATCTCATAATTCTCTTCAATATTCACTCCTCTTCAGTATTCACTTCTTGAGTTTTCTAATTACGATATTTAGTAATTAGTTTATGGTTTATTATTTTGGATAAAGAACAAGTGAACTCTATTTTTTGTAATTTTAACTGTTAAACAACATAGTCATGCAATTCTGTTGGATCAGGAAAATGTTGTAATTAGGATTAATTTACAAGTGAATTTGTAAACTACTAATTACATATCAATATTGGGTTCTATAGGAACTTAAATGCCTTGTTCGTGCTTTCCACATCTTTTACCATTGTATCCCAATTGTTTCACGAGTTCATAAACCCTTCCATAAAGTCTTTCCATTTCTTTCGGGTTAGACAGTTGTTGATAATCTATCTCATCGAAATTTGTTTTGTAAGTTGTATTTTATTCCAAAGTGGATGAGGTATATGCTTGGGAAGATTCTTCCAAATTTTGAGTTGACATAACCGTTGGTTGTTCTTGTCTTTCATCCTATTTTCATGTGATTATATACTCACCCATAAATGAAGGTGTGAATTCTAATGATCCCCAATCATCACCTAGCAATTTAGACACGGGTTCGTCTTCTTATTTGTTTGTCTCAAGAAGTTCTATCTAAGATGTTAGATTCAATGTGTTAAAAAAACTTGTCGTTCCTTTTTCAAGTTGTAAGCAGCTTTTAGGTTCGGGGTCTATTTCAACTTGATAAACTTTGTTGTTATAGACATATTTCATTATTCGTTGAAGGGTCGAAGGCACCGCATGCATCTCATGAATCCATGGTCTTCCCAAAAGAAGATTATATGAAAGATCATAAGGCATGACATGAATAGGAGTTTGCAAGGTAGCCATTTCAATTGTAATAGGTAAGGTAATTACACCGAGAATTTGCTTTGTTATATTGTCAAATCCTCTAATAGATAAGGAATCAGGTTTGATTTGCAATTTATCCACAAGTAATCTATCTAGAAGTTTCACACTACACACATTAAGGGCAGAGCCATTGTCAACAAGGGTTTGTTTGATGCCTATTCTATTAAATTGGGCTATTATCATAAAGGCTTCATTTTTCTTCCTTAATTCTAATGGAGGGATCTCATGTTGATGGAAGGTAATGTCTACATTAACTATATTCATTCCTTGTATTAGAGCTACCACATCATTTGCATTCATACCGGGAGGAACCACTATTTGTTGCAATGTTGTTTGGAGCATACTGTGATAGTTTTGTGAATTATGAAGAAGTTCCCAAAGGGATATCTTTGCAGAAGTATTCTTAAGTTGCTCAACAATATCATACTCCCTAACATGTGAATTTAATCAAGGAGCACTAGGCAATATGGGATTGAGAAAAGGTAAGGGTGTTGGGGTGGGTTTTTGTGGTTGTGGATTATTTTTAGTGTTATATGTGTGAGCAACAACATCATGCTTAGGTGGGTAAAGGGGAAACTCAGGTTTAGGTGGAGGTTGAGGCTTATGTGAAGGTGGGTAAAGGATGAGTTGAGGTTGAATTAAATTGACATATTTTGTTTTAGGTTTCTCACAACAAACCTCAGTGGATGGATTTTGTGAGATGAAGTTCTGAAGGGCTTCATCTAACATGTCAAAGTTATCACTACTAAAAGGTTTGCAAGGGAAGTTATATTCGTTTGGTTTGGGTTTTTCATCACAAACCTTAGTGGATGATCGTAGTGAGAGGAAGCCCTAGAGGGCTTCATCTAATGTATCCAAGTCATCACTACTAAAAGATTTGGATGATATAGTTTTTCTAAAGTGAAGCATTGTTTTTATTGTTTCATTTGATGTGTTTAGATTTTTGTTTTCATTTTATGATGCTAGTTCCACAAAATTAAATGATGCTAGTTCTAATGTAACATAAATTAATTGAATTGAAACAAGAAAGCAATTGAGACAAAAAACAACTTAAGAAACTGGAAACTAAATTCTGAAAATAGTGATGCCAAATGTGTACTGGGACTAAGTCACCCAGGGTGACAAATGAGTCCCAGTAGGGGTATGTTTTTAGTTTTTCTAATTTTTTTGATGGATTCCTATGTGTTATATGTTGTAAAATGCAAATCTAAAGTGCAGATACAAAATTTCACTATTGTTCAAGGAAATGAAGTGCAATAATGCAAGCTTAAATGAGCTTTTCACTAATGCAAAGTATGAAACCCTATAATGCAAATGAAACAATGCAAAAGGCAATGTAATCTATTCCTAGGGTGTAAATGCACTCTAAATCAAAAATAGAATGTTCTAAATGCAGGTTCACTAAAATGAACCATAGATTTTTGGGATAGGTTACTCCCTTACACTTCTAGGGTTTTGCACCTAAAAGGAGAGTGGAATCCCAAAAACCTTGATGGCTCACTCAAGAATATTCCCTTGAGATTCCAATGCAAATATGATTGAAATATTTCTAAGGGGAATTTCCTAGATGCAAAGAGTTGATAAAAGAGATTGATTATTAATGCAAAACTAAAAAAATGCAAGATGTCTGAAAACACGCAGTGTGATATGCAAAAAGAAAGATAGAATACAATATAAAACAAGATGGAGAATCCAAATAGAAAAAGTGCACTTGGAAACTAATAAAAGATAGAGTGAAGACTGTAAATGTCTCTGAAATTCTAGAAAATCTAATTTTCTGGCCAACTGGGACTCATATGCCAAGCTGGGCGACTTAGTCCCAGATAAGGGTTTCTACCTAGAAATCAGTTTCAAGGAAATGGGTACTGGAATCTGCAAACTGATCTGAAAAATACCTCTAGTGGGACTCATATGCCACTGATGGTGACTTAGTCCTTTTTCGCTTTTCCAAAAATTGAAGTTACAGATCTATACTCCAACACCTGCACTTTGTTCCTAAATTGAAACTTGGATCCGATTCTGTGAAAACACCTACAAAATATAATATTTTTTTTTTTAATGGTAGGTTTCCACGGTCAAACCCCTAGTTGGTATTTAAACCTTGAAAGAGATAATGAAATATATAGAAAAACCCTAGCCCTAAGTGCATCTAAGACTAGGAAGTCTAAAGCAAGATGCAACCCTATTCTAACATGCAAGAATAAGATGCATAAGTGAAATTTGAATAATGCAAGACTCACTTTAAGAGATCCTAAATCACATTAAAGGAATATTAATGGCATGTAAACCTTCCTTAGGCTAAAGATAGAGAGAAAATGGAAGATGAAATCACTTAGAAAACAAGTCCTTAGGCTTGGATTGATGGCTAGTTTCATCTCTCCAACCTAGAATTCTTAATGATTCTCCATAGGCATCCATGATCAACCATAAACAATGTAATATCTTGGACAAAAATTAAGCTTGAAGACCTACAAAAACCCTTGAATGTTGTCCTAAAGCTTCAACTTTGTTGTAGATAGACTTATGAATCTTCTTGTGAAAGATATTCAACACTTGAATTTTGAATTTGTTTGTTAAAAATGACTAGATGATGTGAAAAATGACCTAAAACTTATATTTATAGGCATCAATACCTAATTAAACATTATTTAGACCTCACAGGCTGACATCCATCAAATATTTGAATTAGGTTGGTGATTTTCCCACTCAAAATTGAAAAATCCCCCAAAGGGGACTAAGTCGCCACCCTAGGCGACTTAGTCCCACTAGAGGGGACTCATTCACCCAAGGTGGCGAAAGGGTCCCATTTGAGGTTTTTGAGGTGGGTTTTCTGAAATTTAAATAATTTGTGTTATTTGTCAGGATTTGTATGATTTTTTAGTGGAATAAGCCTCAAGGTCCAAAATAATGGGTCTTAGGGGCCTATAAATGGTAAGTTTAAGAAATTATTAATGCAAGGATGCCCAAAATAGGTCCAAATTAAGTGTGAAATTGCCTCTGTCTTCAAGAGTATACAATTTTCTACACTACAAGGAGGATATCCAGATGCACCCCAAAGGGGTGGATCTATTGGGGATAGGCGAATGCACCCAAGGGGCAGATCTGTAGATGAATAGTGTATATTCCCAAGGGGAAAATCCACCAAAGGAGTTAGAAAAAAATATATGTTGAATAGAAAATATAGAAAAATTAACACTTAGATTGGATGAATGTATGCAATAGCAAGCCTACGGATGCAGGAGAGGCTATCAATGGTCCTACAACTGGCGACATAGTTCTTGGAGGATGATGGGGCATGTTTGGATGCATTTAGGTTATCTTATGTAGCCAAGATGCTAATGATTTTGGCACACATGCCCCTATTGACAACACTAGTGGAGCCCTAGAGCTATGAGACGAGCACATTTCATCTCCTGATAGGGGAGATGACCATGATTCTAGAGAATGTGTTGCAGATCTTGAGGTTTCAATCTAAGGATTGAGAGTGCTAGTATCGAGTGTACAGGTTGTGCCCGAACTACTATAGAGGATTTTAAAGATGACTGACTTTCCCACACAAAGGAGGGCCCTAGACATCAATGGGTGTAGAGAGCTAGTGCTAGGGATGGAACTATACATATGTGGATTGATCAACGAGGTGCTCTTACCTAACAGGAGTGGGAGGTTCTTTAGCTTGACGCTAGGGAACATGGTGATAAAGATAGTGGAGCAGGCATGGTGGTATGCATGCATCCCATGTTTATTAGTGAAACTATATAGGGACATGCACATAGTGTGCTACAGGGGGATTGAGTTTAACCCACATCACCCTACAACATGTGCATGGGAGAATATCAACATGGTGCATCCACTTGGGGAGAGGATGAAGAGGTCAATGGATAAGCCCATGGTCTTCAGTTGGAGGTTGGGGTTGAGATATCAAGAGGTGTGGATCATGGCACCATGGAGATGACTATTGGACAAGTTAGAGGAAAGGGATATTGTATGGAGTTCATATAAGGAGATCAGTGATTGGGAGGAGGATGAGGAGTGGTGTCAATATATGTTAACTCCATGATACATTATAGGCCAGTATCTAATTTTGATCAAGAGATACATGCTTGATTGACTGACTTGACAATTTAGGGTGGTGTAGGACATTCTAGAGGGCAGGGAGACATTTTCCCATTTATCACGAGAAATAGGTGAGTGGGGCTCATAGATAACACCGATGGTAGTAGCACACTCATGGAGGCACTTGGAGGAGGCCATTTGGGACAAGTAGGGTGGTGTAGATGATCTATGGGCATTGATGACAAGTTATGTGGAGTAGTGGGGAAAATATAGACCAAAGGAAATGGTGTCGACAAGGGGTGTACCAATAATGGGGTGGATGGAGGCAGTGATGGGGGAGGCTAGGAGAGCAAGGAGGAGGAGGGTCATCATCTGTGTGGAGCGATGAGAGAGGGAGGACATTGTGGAGGAAGATATTGTGGAGGAGGAGGTGTCGAGATTGAGTGGGGAGGGAAAGAGAGGGGAGGGGGGAGGGGGAGGAGGTAAAGGCACAACAGATAGAGGTAGATGTGAAGTAGAGGAGGCCACCTAGTATTCCTCCTTTATAGGATATTACGTCTCCACGGTAGGAGGAAGGGCAACAGGGGGACAGTGATTTGGAGGGGAGGATAGAAACTACAAAGAGTTGGATTTCATAGTTACAAGGATTGTTATAATAGGCCCAGGATGACCTTGCAACATGAATGACAAAGAGAGACAATCTATAGACATGAGTGGACAACTTGTAGGGTGATGTATAGGTGATCACCATAAAGAGGAATAAATAGAGATTATCTTGGGATGCTTGGGATATGGAGAGGGCATGGTTTTAGGGTGACCAAGGCCGCTATAGGATATAGAAAGATACTAATAGAGCCCAGGGGGAGGAGTAGGGATCGCAGATGGCACAACAAATTTTGTGTGTACGAAAGTAGATGCAGTGCTACAAGGATCTGTATTATGCGGTCATCCTAGAGGCTAAGATGCATCCCAATTTTTAGAGGCAGTGAGCTCAAGTCAAAGCAGGTCCCAATCATTATGATCAAGATTCGTGAGGAGTGGATCAATGGGGCTCCCACGGGGAGGTGGAGGGGGAGGAATGACAACATCAAGGGAGTTCCACAATCCTCAATACATTCAAATGAAGGGAACAACAGTTAGGGAGGATATACAAGTGGTAGTTTTGGTATGATACATAGTTTTTTGACGGATGAGATATGAGTCATCATGTACAAATGGTATGATTTATTTTGATCAAGATAGTGATCTTGGGTGTATATATGTATTTTATGATTATTCATGACCTTTATTGTATCATAGTCATTCACTAATATGATGGAAATTTATATAGACTTTTATTGATATGGACATTTGATGGATTAATGGGCATGCACATGAACATTTTATTATTTTAATGATGCATATGGATGTATGGTGTCTATGGATGATTATAGTTTTGTGGATTATGGATATGGATGCTCACTATGCATGTATGATGTATATGGATGATTGATTATGTTGATGATGCATATGGATGTGATATTATAATTCGATGCACATATACGATTATGTATATGCAATGTATGTGATATTATCGTTTGATGCACATGTATGATTCTGTATATATGATGTATGTGAGATTATGGTTTGATGCATGGTACTAATGATTTATGATGTAAGATGCAACTATATGTGTGTTATACAAAGGTCATGGAAACTAACATGTGTTATGTAGGATGGATATGCTTGTATGTTTACATGAGCTCTAATGATGATGTAATGATGTGTGATACGTATTGATGATATGTGATGTGCACTTATGCATTTGATTTTATGTATGGATGTAAATGAAAAATGGAATTCAAATGGATTAAAATGTAATGCAACTAAATGTGATAGATGAATTTAATTATATGATGAAACTACATAATGGATGTAAATGAGTAATGCAATGTAATTTGAATGCACCTAAAACAACTAAATGCAAACTAAAATGATAATGAAATAATAAAAAGATTCTTAAAATCAAAAATTATAAACGACTTTATGCAACTAAAATGATAATGAAAAGATGAAAAGATGATTAGAATAACAAATTCTAAGCAACTTAATACAAATAAAATAATAATGAAATGGTGAAACGATGCTTATAATAACAAATTCTAAGTAGCTTAATGCAAATGAAATGATAATGAAATGGTGAAAAGATGCTTAGAGTAATAAATTCTAAACAACTTAATGCAAATGAAATGATAATGAAATGGTGAAAAGATGCTTAGAATAACAAATTCTAAACAACTTAATGAAAATAAAATGATGAAAAGATGCTTAGAATAATGAATTTTAAACAACTTTATGCAACTGAAACGATAATGAAATGATGAAAAGATGCTTACAATAAAAAGTTCTAAACAACTTTATGCAACTAAAATGATAATGAAATGATGAAAAGATTCTTAGAATAACAAATTCTAAAAAACTTAATACAAATGAAATGATAATAAAATGGTGAAAAGATGGATAGATGATAGGTGAAACCGTAGTTTATCAACCAAAACCAAACCAAGCCTGATAAGGAAGATGGAGGGGGGACACATTTGCACATTCAAAACCAAATAACTAAGAAAGGAATAACAAGAATAGATATGAAAGATATGATGATGGGAATGGTAGATGGTAGGATGATATTTTGAGAAAATTAATAGTATTTATTAAACTAATATGTAGTGAGAACTTAATTTGATATAGCATGAGATACTATGTACCAAGGTATGAGGAACTAGGGTGACTTTGTATCACATGCATGGGACTGACACAAAAAATAAAATGAGGTTATTCCAACATCACACAAAGTTGTGGCAGGCTTCAGAGGGTCTGATGTTGGAAAGCCACAAGCACATGAGGATGCCCTAGCGCAACACAAGATCGCAACAGATCTTGGTGGGTACAACGCAAGACAACCAAGAAAATATGATCACAAAAATCTAAGATATGCCCCTACTCCCACCAATCAAAGTACACCATGATATGATGGATCATGGAGACCTTAAGTGGGTATAGTGGGAAGCTCAAAAAGATAAACAAAAAATTAAAAGCACCTAAGAAATAACAATAATTCTCAAATATCCTTTACCATGAAGACTTTGGGTGGATGGATGTGGTCTGATGTGAGGAACGATATATCTTGTGAAGACTAAAGATGGATGGGATAGATTCTAGGATTCATATGACAAGGGATAACCAATAGGTTTTGAAACCTCGAGGAGCTAATGGATTTTGTTGCAAGAACTAGCTTGATGGGAAATCTTGGAGATACACAGACACAAAGATGAGACCTAACGATCAAGATATACATAGATGGGACCTAGGTTATGATGCAAGACTAACCTTATGTACATGATATACAACTGACGATAGCCGACAAAAGCCTAACTAATAAAAAATGGTTGAATATAAGGAGTACATTAGGACCCAAGGGGTGCATTCTAAGATAAAAAAAAATGAAGCTCAATAATTAGGATAGAAGATACAACTTATTGAATTCTAAACCAAAAATATACTATGAGGTGGATAGAGGGATGGGGACAGATAATGGATGTGAAGGAGATAGTGTGAATAGGATGGATAGGATATGAGGGTGGATAGGGTGAAAGCGCATGCAAAAGAAGGATTTAAGGTAAATAATGATTAAGCCCTATATGAATGGCGCCTATTGTCAAGTTTTCACCAAATAAACTTGTCCAAGGTGCCACTAGGGGTGGTTTTCACCATAGGATGACTTATTTATCTTTACTATTTTCTATATTTTTTAGGTGTGTGAAAGATGTGAGTAAAACATATTCTATATCTGTTTGAGTAGTAATCAACAATAACGAATAATTAGGTAAGGATGAATTAGGTAGAATATGTGTGTGTGTGTGTGATGCTTTCAAATGGTGGTACTATTATCCTTAAAGTTATATTTAATCTTATGTACTAAAATTTAAAATGCTTAATTGGATGAATTATCAATAAATAAAATCATGAGAAGTAGCCTAACCAATATTGAAATTATTATTATGATCTAACCTTACTAATATGATGCGAGCTAATGTGCGGGAATAATAATCATGTTAAAGGAAAGGGAGGACCATATATACATAAGCTAAATATCTCCTTGTAAAGTTGTATATTGTGAAACCCTTTGACCTAAGAGGTAATTAGGTTTAGTGTTTTAATGGTTTAATGTGTGGGTTATGTGTAAGGAGTTTTGTGGGGTAATTAAATATTTATGGGTTTTAATATTGTGGGTCAAGTTTAAATGTGATTGGGAGAGAATTTAATTGTGAGTCATGTGATGTAAGTGGGGTTAGTATTTGGGGACCTCAGTTAGGTTTAAATTTCGGATGGACCTTTGAAAGGATCTTTAAGGAGTGTTATTTGGTCAATCTTCTTGGTTATAGTGAAAAAATAGACCCCTAGGGTCTATACCTTTGAGGTAAGGACCTATTGGACATGCAATAAAGCCCCTAGGACATGATTTAACCCCTTAAAATCTCTCATTAAGAAAATTTACGAGTTTTGGGATTGAGTGGAGGAGAAGGAATGGAGATACCAACCCCCCCCATCCCCATAACTCATTTATGAGAGGAGACCTTGTGGGATGGGATGTCCAAGTGCATATCTCCATATTAAAAGAGAGATACCCTCATTCAAGTAGGGGAGTACACTTCACATCTACCCATCCAAGGCTCCCAAGTTGCAACTCCTTTATATCTTATTTGTAAAGAGAAAATTATTGTTACCCACTTCTCCTTTTGGATAATTTTCTAGTTGAGTTTTGAAATAGGAGAAAGTTTTAGAGAAGGATGGAATTATTGCTTATGGAGATGAAGATTTCAAGTGTAGGGCTTGTAGAAAGATAAGTTACTCTTCCATTTCTTATGGTTATTCTTGTCAAATTTTCTTTGTCTCTAGGTGCTTGTGTTGTACAAATAAAAAATGAGTCAGTGAGAATGTTTGAGCGATATTTTATGTAACAAAAAATGATCTTGGTGTTGAGCTATTACCATTGAACTCAATGGATACATAGTGGTTTCTTCTTGATTGAGTTTTTGGATAGAGCCCATGATACTTATGATATCGATATGGCTAAGTGGAGAGAAATTTTTCATTCATAGGCATGTTGTTTGTTTCATTTCTATGTATCAATTGTAATATGGAAATTTCAAGTAAGGAATTTGTATCTTATTGTAAAAGGAGAAGAAAATACTCTATGATCTTGTGTTAAAATAAGAGTTTGGGATAAAGAGGTGTTTACATTTGGTATTTGAAAGAATATGATATTGTTCATAATGTATGTGATAGGCTCTTGTGTTTACACCTTGAAGGAGAATGTTGTATTTTGTTAATGGAAAGAGTATAATAGACCTATGTTACAAAAGGGGTTGTTGTAAAAGATCTTGCAAGTTTTATTTGAAAATTATATTAACTTCATGTTATTGAGGATAGAAGAAAAGATATTTCATATTTTATTTGGTTTTTGTAGCTTAATCAAGAGGAATGTAAGTGATGGAAGAAAGGATATATTGTCCACTCACTTGAAAGAGTAATTAAATATATAGCTTAGTATATATATATATACATGCACATAGTGTTTGAAGTGTAACTAAACAATTCAACTATGTTGTAACTATTTATTGATGCAACTATTATTAAGTAACTGTTGATAATCAAATGATTGTTATTTATCAAATTAAATCAAATAAAATAACATGGTTATTAATAATCTATTTTAACAAATCATTAACTAATAATATAACTATGAAGATTATTGTAGTTACCTCAAGTGGCCCTTGCTTGAGTGGCTACAATCTCACAATATCTTAATCAAATCTCAAATCCATCGAATTAACTAAATCTATTTTCTTTATTCCATTTTGAAATTGTAACTCAAAGCTGATAACAAGAGTGTTTCAATACAAAAATCTACTAGATCTTCGACTCATACAAGATTTTCTATATATAGAATCTGAATATTCTGACTATTCTAGACTCTAAACAAATTATTAACAAATGTAAACTCATCCACAAAAATAGGGAGAGGACTTATTCCTATCCTAAGAAAAATTCAAATAAAAAAAAAATCATAGGAAGAAGCGTGAGACTCATAATCATATTATATCTCTTAATCACAAAGAAGGTAGTTATAAATGGAAACATGTAGAACATAGCATAATTCACATTTATGAACCAAGATCTACTAATGTCATAAATTTATAACTCTTCATCACAAAGAAGGTAGTTATAAATGGAAACATGTAGAACATAGAATAATTCATATTTATGAACCAAGATCTACTGATGTCATAAGTTTATTCTTATCTTCGTGATTATCTTCATTGCTAGTGACAATATCAGTGAAAAAAGAATTATTTATAAATAAACTATTCCCACAGTATTCATCCACTGCCTCCTTTAGTTGCATGGACAACAACAAATTTTGTTGTAGGGTAAAAGCACAAACCTGTGTCACACTTTATAAAGGAATTGGCCAACAGCAAAAAAATTATGAACTTCGACCACATAAAAGTGGTCTTTATGTTTTGAATTTCAAAATGGTGTAAACTAATAAAATGTAGAACTTTTGGTGTAGTTTATTCCTGTAATTTTTAAAATTTAAAAAAAAAAAAATTATTATGTTTTTATCAATTTAAGGACAAATTTTGGAATGCTGAAAATTTCATAAAAGAGTGACTTCACGGGCCGTCAAGAAATAAAATGAAAAAAACTTCATTTCTCCCTATTTTTTTTTTCCAAATAGGTAATTTCAATATCCTGTGCATGGAAAAAAAAAATCACATTTTGATGTATATTTTTCTCGTAATAACGTTTTAAAGTCAAACATGTCAGAATTTGACAGTTTTCACGGGCCGTCAACTAATTTCAATTTTTTCAATCATTTTCAAAAAAAAAATATACCCTTTTGAAGTAGACTCTCTCCTCTTATGCCTCATATAATATTTAAAACATTTTAATAAATTTTACTATCATTTTTTTAATATCAAATCAGCCTCTTTTTTAATTTTTAAAACCTACTTGCATTATTTTAAAAATAAAAGATATCAAAACTAATCAAAATATTATAAAAATTCTATATTTGGATTCTACACTTCAAGCTCTACAAAAGGGTATTTTTATTTTTTGCAAAAAAATCAATCTGACTAGAGAAATACTCTGCCAAAAATGAATGTTTCAGAAAATTCTTGAAAAATGATGAGTAAGCTGCCATGTAGGATGCCAACTAGATGTTTTCGGCCGACCAGGTTTTGGCCAAAACCCTATCGGCCGGTAATGAATCGGCCAAAAATTAATCGATCGGAAAGTTATCGGCCGATAACTACTTGCCGAAAATGAATGAAATAAAATAAAGTTATTTTTTTCCAAATTTATCAAATTAAAAAAATTTGAAAATAACAAATATTTCAAAATTTTCTCGACTATTTTCGATTAAAGAAGATTTATTTCAACATTTTGGAAGGTTTATCATTTCTGAAATTTACAAGACGTATTTCGACAAAAAAAAAGGCATTTGGAGAAGAGGAGAGATATTTTTAAGGTGTATTGATCTTTAATTTATTTAATTGATTATGTTTTTTATTGAAAATGCATTTGAAGTTTGTTTTCACTTTTTTTTATTAAAATATTAACATCAAAGAAATATGTGTAGAAATATATTCATTATTCAATTAAAAATATTTTATGTTTTGCATGTTTATGTTTATTAAAAACTTTTGTTTAAATATTTTATGTTTATGTTTTGCATCTAGTTACAAGTTTTTTAAAATATTTATGCTATATTACATGTACATGTTTCATGGAAAGCTTATGTGTGTACAAATTTCTATGTAGGCAATCATTCAAATTTGAGTGTAATTTGTGATGGCAAATCCAAGGGCTAGATCAAGGAAGTATGAACGAACACGAGTAAGACAAAGAAAGAGAAAAGCGGATGAAGGAACATCTACTGAACAACAACCCATGGAAAATATTGATGATCAAGGTGACGTACAGGTACAAGAACAAACTGAACCTAGTACTAATATAAATGTTTTGGACTATGGTATGGAAAATTTGATGGAGATGGATGAAGATTCTCTTTTCAATAATATTTCATCTGAAGATATGTTATCTGAAAGCACATTAAAATTACACTCTAAAAAAATATGGGATGAATTTTTTGAAGAGAAATCTTTAATTGGAAGAGCACAGTTAATTGCAAAGTTATTTAGACGAAAAGAAATGACCCCTGTTTTGGAGTTGTTAGGGGTTGATAATAGGAAAAAGTCATCAGATTTAAAACAAACAATTGTTGAAAACCTGCAAGAAGCATTAGAATGTATTGAAAAGAAGAGTCGGTCTAGTGATTTAAGTGTTGCACGTAGAGCGTTGATGACTGTAATTTCTAGTAAGAAATTATCATATAGAAGACAAGTTCAAGCAATTTCTGAATTACTAAATGTTTCTAGGAGAACTGTTCAAAGATATATTGAAAAGAGAGATGAAATAGATGGAAAAATTGAGAAAAATTGGGTAAATATTTGTAGGGTTCCTCGAAAAGATAGAATTTCAGAAGATGTAAAGAAACAAGTTGTTGAATATTGGACCACCCACTCTCGTGTTTCTTCCAATAGAAGGGATACTATACAAATAATAGGTGATGATGGTACAAAAATTTCTCATCCAAAACATTTTATAGATACAACACAAAGTGAACTTTTTGAAGCATTTAAACAAGAATTTTTAAATGTGAAGATTTGTCAAAGGATGTTTGAAACACTACGACCATCATTTGTACGTATAAATAAAGTACGTGAAACTTGTTGTTGTCGAAATCATGTTGAATTTGATCTACACCTACAATCATATAGAAAAGTTATGGCAACAATTGATCGAAATTTAGCCATCCCTGGAAGCACAACACAATTTGTGAAGTCTCTTCTATGTGAAAAATCAGAAAATTCGGATGAATTCAATGTTCAGTGTATAAAAAATGTATGTAATGATTGTGGAGATTTGAAGAATCTTTTACATGTTGACAATAATGAAATGCAAGTTACTTGGAAGAGATTTGACTATGAGACATACTTAACGAAGTCAGGAGTTGAGGCCAAAAAACTTGTTCTCAAAGAGAGTGGATTGCCTTACAATGAATTCATGAGTAAATTTCTCAATATCATATATCCACATATCCAACATTGTCATGGTGCAAGATGGCAATCTAAGCAATTTCGTTATTCAAAGAATTGTTTTCCACCAGGTTGTATTCTCTCTATTGTAGATTTCTCTGAGAACTATACATTTAGTCCTCAAACTGAGATTCAAAGTCAATATTATCATTCAGAGCAAGTTGCAATCTTCGTGCAAGTTTGCTACAGGCATGCAGAGTTAGCGGTCGATGGAATACAAAGTAGCAAAGATGATAGAATTATCATCAAAGAGGTTCACTTTTATATCAGTGATGATATGAATCATGATAGAAGCTATGTAGCTCATTGTTTCAAAATGTTTTTTGAAGACCTAAGACGACGTGGCATAAATCAAGAACAACACTGGATATGGTCTGATGGATGTGCTGGTAAGTACATTGGTTTTTAAATTATTTTTAATTAATTTATATTTACTTTTAAAACTTTGAGACTTAAATTGTTTTTTGAAGATAATTTGGTTTTCAAGTGTTTAATTATTTGTAACTTCACAGGACAATTTAAGTCTGCAAAAGCCTTTGTTTGGTTAAGCAGTCAACATGCTAGACGCAACACCAAATTTTTGTGGAATTTTTATGAGAGTGGACATGGAAAAGGAGAGCACGATGGAGCAGGAGCATGTGTGAAGCGTGCACTTCGTCAACATGAACTTGCTGGTATGTCCAATTTAGCTTCATACTTTTTAAAAGATTAGATATATATATATATATATATATTTAATTTAACTAAATTAAATTCTTTTAAGTTCTTTGAAAGTAATAGGTGACAAATTGTGCCAACTTGTGTGTAACTTGTAGGTAATGCCATACGGAATGCAAACGAAATTGTTGAATGGTGCAAAAGTCATTTTTCTGCTCGCGACTCAACATACAACACACGGTATTTTTGGGAAGTTACAGGTATGTATGTCTAGTCAAAATTTGTTAAAAATTTGAATTTCAAAGTTCAAGTACATACATGATTTCAAATTGAATTTTCAAGTTTGAATTTAAACAGATATTGATCGATCAAATCCTTATAATTGTCAAGCAATTCATGGTATTAGAAATCTACATCAAATCATGACAACGGGGAGTAGTAGGCCTTATGCAATGAATGTGAGAGAAAATCATGTTTTTGTATTGATTGCATTGAGGACAATGCAAATATTGATCAATGTGAGAATATTAGAGATGGGTATGTTTCACAATGGGAAATGAAACAATTAATATCAATGCCTCCTTTTGTTGAAGATGACAATGTTGATGTCTATGATCCACTATATTCAGCTGATTACGAACGTGTATCTGATTTAGTTGTTATAGGTATGTCCAAATTGATTAATTTAGTTAAAATCAAGATTTAAATATATATATATATATTCTATGTTTAAGTAAGTTTCAAATATAAAATATAATTTTTTACAACTTTTAAAT
Source organism: Sequoia sempervirens (assembly GCA_007258455.2). Taxonomy (NCBI): domain Eukaryota; kingdom Viridiplantae; phylum Streptophyta; class Pinopsida; order Cupressales; family Cupressaceae; genus Sequoia; species Sequoia sempervirens. The sequence goes on from VDFB02047397.1 coordinate 123,920,045, forward strand.
GTATAATTTACTTAAATATGTAAATATGTGGTGTGTGTACAGGAGATATTTTCGTTGTAGTTGCAGATCCTGAAAATGCGGAAGGTGTAGATTACTATCTACTAAGATGTACACAACCAAAAAGAAAATTGTTCGAATCGATGACAGATGGTGATGGACAAGAGTATCCCATTGGATCAGTCATTATTGAAGGCACATATTATCAACAAATAAAGATAGATAAAAATGGTATTATATTTGTTGATTATAGGCCAGGACAAAAGGTTCTACATTACAGTCACTTAGTTTTGGCAACAAAAATAAATTTAGAAACTTTACCTAAAAGAGGACGTGCCAAACAAAAGTGGAGGTTGCCTATTGAAGATCATGAGAAGATTTTAGAGATAATTAAAGATAGAGAGGATCCAGATTTTATGTACCAGGAGCTTTAAGTTGTTTTTTGGATACATGTGTACACATTTATGACTCCAAATCTAGATAATTTATATATTTGTATTGATTGGACATGTGACATGATTTAGAATGGTTTTTTTTTTAGAATGTGACATGTATGTTAGATCATATATATGCTTGATACAAAACCCAGTGACTTTAAAAATGTTTTAATTTACATTTTGCCTAAACTCCTTTAAATAATCTAAATTTCCAATTGCATTTTTACATGTTGGACATGGTTCATTCTTTTAAACTTTCACTCTTGAGAATCTCTAGAAATTCCTTTATATCATCTCTCTAGATTCCTTGATTGTAAATTTTTATGTTTAACACATGGAATTGTTAAACTTTCACTTTCAAATCTTTGAATTTAAATATTTGTTCAACTCCACCTATATACATGAGCTAGATTGAATATATATACGTGCAACAATATGTACAAAACCTAGTCTATGTTCCAATTTTGCATTTAAATTTATTTATGTTCCGTGGAATCTTAAGTTCACATTCAAATCTTTAATTTCATTTGAACATTCAACTCCACAAACTTGTATAAAATTATCTAGTTGATTTGGTGTTTTCAAGTGGTGAAGAATCTAGACATAAATGTTGTCTCTAGTTTTCTTTATTTTTTATACATTACTAATGCACGACATTCAATAATTTTAAATGATCATTTGGATTTTCATGTATCCTAATCATCACATCCTAATTTTATTAAATTTTCATCAGGTAAGCATCCCTCATCCTAGAATCATTTAAAAATTATCCATCTAGATCCATCTCAACCGTACATCCATTCTCCATCCTTAATAATAAAAAAGCATCACTTAAACATCAAAATTTGGTTACTTGGTCTCAATCTAGTCCATACATCATATTGTCCTTTCGTCATCACCCAAAGTTTTCAACATCTAGGGACCTTATCCTTAATCTAGACTATCATCCATTTCAAATCCAATCTCCTAATAAAAAATCACTTGACCTTATAATTTGATTTCATCTTTAAAATCCAAATTTGCTTAAGAATATTAGCTCCTATCTTTTAAGTATAGAACTAAATTATTTATCCATTTTGTTAATGTTAGATTGTATCCAGGTTCTCTTGGTTTGTCCTTTCTTGTTCACCTTAAGGTGCATTGGAATATATGAACATTGTAGTGAATCATAGTGATGGTGTTTGGGGTGCTTGAGATAGCTACATTTTGGCATCAATTTAGCTTTGTTTACCATGTATAGCTTGAGACCATGTATGTAATTTGGTCCATCTTTCCAGTACAATTAAATATGGATTGATCAATTTTTAATTTATATATAGAATTGTCATCCAAGAGATCTACTTGATCAATTTTTAATTTATATAGAATTGTCATCAATTTTTAATTTAATATTAAATGTGCATGTCTTTCAAGATTTAAATATATATATCAATTTCTAATTACATATATATAAATGTTCCACATGGAATTCTTAAACTTTCAAAACTAGAAATTTGATTTCATTTACATTCAACTCCACTTATAGCTTGCATGCTTTATTTGAATTATATGGTTCATTCTTAAGTGAACACTTTCAAACATATATATATATATATATATATATATGATTTCATTTACATTCAACTTGACACAAGTATAGCTCATCATCTAGTTCAAGAATTCTTTGCATGCACATTCAAATGAACATGTGTATTAGATTATATGGAATTAGAAATTAGGTTAATGTAGAGCATGATATATGCACAATTTAAATGTATTTAACTTTTACTGACTTTAAAAATGAACATTTAGAGCTTTAAAGAATTCAATCTAACTATCATCTATTTCCAATTGCATTTTTATGTTCTACTTTAAAATGTATAGCATTAATCTCAAGCATATTTGCATTCAATTTTTTCTATTTCTTGACCTATTTATTAAAGACAAATTCATTTGAACTATTTATTTAAATTAATTACATGTACATGTCCATCTTTTTAAATTTACAAATAGCAACCATTAGATAGTGGAGTCCAACATTTTGATTTCACAATGTATTTAGTTATCTATATATGTACAACAAGTGCATTTGAACAAGTTACCATAATTTAAATTTAAATAAAGGTACTTATAGATGTAATGTAAGTGAGTTCATCAAACCATAATAATGCACATATATAACAAACCTCTAAGATTCAAACCATAAAACATAACTGTATGAATGTGACATGTAAATTATAACAAGTATATATATGTGTACCATAAAACATAAGTATGTAACACGTCCAAATGTTCAATACATAAATCATAAAAAGTGTCTCCAACATATAATAAAATGATCTCAGACATGTAATACTATAAAACAAATCTCAAAGAGAGGGATGTCTGGTATGAATAGAATCATCAGATCTATGGCTCGATCTCTCCCTCGACCTCTCCCTCGATACATGGCTCGATCTCTCCCTCGACCTCTCCCTCGATCCATGGACCGATCGCTCTGCTGATCCAAGATGTGTGGATCCATGTCCCGATCCAATATCTCCCGATCTGTGTCCTGAGCCTCGTCCCAACCCCTGCATGTGTTCAAGTACACATATATATGTAAAATTATCTAAAAATTTTACAATGTACTTGAGTTCAATGTGTTCAAACTTAAACATCAAGTAATTAGTTTTTTAAAATTAAATTTAAATGTACCTCATCTACATACTGCATGGGATCGCCATCATGCTCCAAATTTCCAAAGTCTGGGAATTCACCATACTGCTTAAAATTTTCAAGTACACAATTTCAATCAGGAGTTAAACCCCTAGAAGTTTTTAAAATGCATTACATAAATTTTTAGAACACAATTTTAAAAATATATACATGTATTTAAATTATAAATTGAAAGTACCTGTTGTGCCTGCTTGATGGCTCTACCAATGTCACTAAGATCACGAGAATGTAAAGACATCGTAGGGGGCTCTGTAGCATGTACAGTATCAGTAGCAAAAAGAAGTCGACTATATGTCCCATGGACAGGATCAGGTGTCGCAGTAGCCTCAACGTGACCTGTAACATCCTGATGACCACCTGGACAAGCTAAAGGATCAACAAAAACATGATGTGCATGGGATTCTGTAGGCTGATGTGGAATATCCTGAGCTGCATTTGCCACCCTGTGGCTCATATGTGTATGAGGATATCGTTGTCTAATAAATTCTGGTACCCTGTCAAGAGCAATCCCATGGTCCTCACTGATAACCTGATATGCTGCTAGTAAATCCAAAATTGAGAGTCTACACGTATTACGCAGAGTCGTGTGGGTCATATGCTCGACATCTGCAAGAGTAGGTAGATCGGCACTAATAAATGGATCATACGATGCAGATGTAGCCTCAGTGGGAGGAAGGTTGATCCGTGGGCGTAATAAATATCTACCAACTCGATCAGATGAAATCTGATCAATCTGTGTCGTAATAGAGGCAATGTTTTCAAAAATCTGACTCTGAGTGGACCCTGTTGCTGCCTCCCCTGCTGCTGCCAATTCCAAACGTTTTTAAAACCAAAAGGTTTAAAACCAAATTTGAAGGTCTAAACTGTGGTTTTGCCTTTACCTTGGCCAGCATGCTCAGGATAAGATGTGTAGTCCACCTCTATATGTAAATGAAATTCCTAACTGTTTGACAAAATACAATGGCAGCTCATCATTGTGAGGCCATCTATGATGTGCTGCCAACCATCTAGGGTATATGAATGGCGCAACAAGAGGATCTTCACACCTCGTAACCACATATCCTCTAATTTTATTTTTTCCTCTATAAAATGGGAACATGGATAACACATTTTCACCTGAAACTAATTTGGCAACTTCTCTATGTTTCACTGTGCCAGTAACACTCCTAGCAAGAGAAAAATAAAACTGTTCAATGTTGATTTCATCATAAGGATTGTATGATCAAATTGTCTCAATCATCTTAATAATCTCTTGTCTAATAGTGACTAATCTATCTTGATTAGCCAAATTGGGGGAGTTGTGAATTGTTTTCTCTAAACATTTTAGAGCATTGTCCAATCTAGCAATACTATCTTGAAATATATTTGATCTAGTTTGAGCTTCTCGCTCAGAACGAGGGGAATGATGAGATCCCTCATCGGCCATGATATATATAAATAGATAGAGATCTACATATCATTAAAACAAAATTACATAATGAACTAAACAAATTTAAATTGAATTTTTTTTTAAACTAAAAAAATATATATTTAAATTAAAGGTAAAATTTTCAAGTTTCAAAACTAGAAAACATTTTTGAATTTAAATGTATCTAATGAGATCTAGTTCAAACTTTATATCTATCGAGCTATGTGAACCTATTAAATCATAGGCATGCATGTAATATTCAACCAAGAGTAAATATGGAAAAAAAATATTTATCCTTTCAACCACTCTATACTAAAATTTTGATCAAAATAAAAAAATACTCTTCATTACAATTGGTCACATATGATCTAGCCTTTCTTTGTAATCAATTATTTTTTAAATCAAACACTAGAAATTATAAAAAGGTTAACATTTCCTTAATTTTTCGATCTAACTTAAAACATATTAAAGTAATAAAGTTAAAATTCTTTGAAATAAATTCCTTAGGAATAAAATATAAACATATAGATACATGTGCATATATCTGTATGTACACATGTATGTATGTGGGAGTGCATGTGTGTACGTGCATGTATATATATATATATATCTGTGTGTGTGTGTATGTACATGCATATATATATGTATATGTGTGTATGTGTGTATGTATGTATATGTATGTGTGTATGTATGTATGTATATACATATATATATATGTATGTACATGCACATGATATATATGTGTATGTGTGTATGTATGTACATGTATTATATATGTATGTGTATGTGTGCATGTACATGCATATATATGTGTATGTGTGTATGTACACATGTATATACTCAAGTACATACATACATTCACACATACACATATATATACATGCATGCACATACATACATGTACATACACATATATATGCATATACATACATACATACATACATACACATATGTATATATAATACATGTACATGCATACGCACATACACATACACATATATATAATACATACATACATACACACATACACATATATGTGCATGTACATATGTATACATGTACATACATATATATGCATATACATACATACACACATACACACATGTACACACATGCATACATACATGTACACACATACACACATACGCACATACACATATATACATGCATGTACATACATATGTATACATACACACATGTACACATATGTATATATAATACATGTACATGCATATGCACATACACATATATGCGTATGTACATATACATACATGTACATACATATATATATGCATATACATACATACATACACACATGTACACATGTATATATAATACATACATACATACATACATATATGTGCATGTACACATATACATACATTTACATACATATATATATGCATATATACATACATACATACATACACACATGTACACATATGTATATATAATACATACATACATCCATGTACATAAGAATATATAAATCATTCTCATTGGTATGGGTCATGCTAAGGTTTAGAAAACCACTCTTGGGTGGAAGATTAGGATCCTAATTGACTTGTGGTACAACCAAAATACATCAAAATAAAGATTAAAAATATACTTTCAAATTGGAAAAATTAGAAATACTAGTGACATGAGATTTGAAAATGAAACACTAGTGGACTGGCTAAGGTTAGTTAAGGTGTATAAAGAGATTTCACAACAAATACCTAAAAAATAGAGCTCCTATTTTCTTATACAATATTCTATGAAGTTGATGCCTTTTATATGATTGAAATTAAAGTGTTGAAATACCCTTAAATCTAATACCTAAAAGATCGGAGCTACACTATTCAATGAAGTTGATGACTTTTATATGATTGAAATTAAACTATTGAAATAGTAAAAGTTGATATATAATATTCTATAAAGTTGATATCTTTTATATGATTGAAATTAAATTGTTGAAATAGTAAATGTTGTCATTTCATATTGATAACCTTATATATGAATGATATGTGATAGCAAAATTTTAGGAAGTATGTGATGAATTTTTTTGACCCCATCTCAAATACATCTCCTTAAATCTAATACCTAAAAATCAGAGCTCCTATTTTCTTATACAATAATATGAAGTTGATGTCTTTTATATGATTGAAAAATAGGAGCTATAGTATTCTAATACCTAAAAAATAGGAGCTATAGTATTCTATGAAGTTGAAAATTTTTATATGATTGAAATTGAAGTGTTGAAATACCCTTAAATCTAACACCTAAAAAATAGGAGCTACAGTATTCTATGAAGTTGACACATTTTATATGATTGAAATTAAAGTTGTTAAAATACCCTTAAATCTCATACATAAAAAATGGGAGCTCATATTTTCTTATACAATAACTATGAAGTTGATGTCTATTATATGATTGAAATTAAAGTGGTAAAATAGTAAAAGCTATCAATAAGCTCATATTTTCTTATACAATAACTATGAAGTTGATGTCTATTATATGATTGAAATTAAAGTGGTGAAATAGTAAAAGCTATCATTTCTTATTGATAAGCTTATATATGAATGATATGTGATAGCAAAATTTTAAGAAATATGTGAATGAAACTTTTAACCCCATCTCAAATACATCCTCTTAAATCTAATACCTAGGAATTCAGAACTCCTATTTTATGAAGTTGACACCTTTTATATCATTGAAATTAAATTGTTGGAATACCTAAAACTTGATGTGGTTGTGTGGATATGTTTGCTCGGTGCTTGTAGATCACATAAGAGTATAACATTAGGAGAATTTGTTACAAGACTCCTCTTTGGGTTGGATTGTAAAAAGATTGTACCTTATGTTCGTTTGTCAAACATTTATTCAGAAGCAGGTAGGTGGAGTGAAGATCAACAGGTATAATACCCAAGTTCTATTGGCATGGGCATATTTTTACAGCCCAAGTACATGATCACCCAAATGATGAGTAAATTTTGCAAAATTGTATGATTTTAAGATTCTTCCAATTTATATAGGTGTTTCCGCAGAAGCTTCAAATTGACCTAAAACCATATGATTCGATTCCAATTACGTTGAAAGTAGATGAAACACATGACGAAACAAACCTAATGTTTGAATCGACATAAGAAATAAGACCTGCATGGTAGGACAGTTTGCACAAGCTGGCAGGACAACCACAATATTTGCAATTTAGCATATCTCAAATTTGGTCAAACGTAGAAACAAATTTGGTTGAAGCAGAAACAAAATGACCGAAAGAGATATACTCTGATGTGAAAGAACTTAGAGCAGAATGCATGAAGGAGTCGTCTGGCTTCCGTCCCTCTCTCTGAGACATTGAAATGGATGGTTACTGTGGGTTCATTGACAACTCCTTAGAATTTCCTTAAAAGGCATTCTGCCATGGAATGCAATGATTGCCGGACATGCATAAATTGGGCGTGTTTCACCAAAGCATTATCTAGAGGACATAGTGTAAAATTGAAGTATTTGTGGTGGTTCCATGCTCTGTCAAGGGCGTTCGTATCAGGAAAAATTTTTGACCTAAATGATATCAATGAATATATCATACAATATAACTGTTTGGGTGAAATGCATCAAAAGAAACGCAATGCTCCCATGTTTAGTTGGACATGAACCAAGTTGAAAAATCAAAAGGAAATTGTGTAGCTTTCTCAATGTTGAAATTTCAATTGAGTGGCAAGTAAAAAAATAATTGTAACATGGAATAATCTAAAAAATCTTGATTGTGGTTTCAAATTTTGCATACATGTCTACCAAGAAAGTTACAACTATAACATTTGACAAAACCCCCTTTACTTTATTCTTTAATACATTTCCATACCTTGTTTCAAAGCTCCCATTTTGACGCTCAACAGGTAAGAAAATTCATGAGTGACAGAGGAATTGAAAAGACACCATGTTGTAGTTGGATTGAAGTTCATAAAATGGTACACACCTTTTTTGTGGGAGATAGATCGCACCCACAAACACAGTATATCTATGCAAAGTTGGACGAGTTGTTTTGCAAGATGAAGGAAGCAGGGTATATTCCAGATACGAGACCTGTATTAAATGATGTAGAGGAGGAGGAGAAAGAATTACTCCTCGTACACCATAGTGAGAAGTTGGCAATTACATTTGGATTGTTAAACACATCCCCTGAAACAACTCTGAGAGTTGTTAAGAACCTTAAGAGTATGTGCTGACTGCCATTCTGAAATCAAGTTTATTTCAAAGATTGTTGCAAGAGAAATTGTTGAGAGATGCAAACCGTTTCCACCATTTCAAAAGTGGACAATGTTCTTGTGGATATTATTGGTGATACAAAGCAAAACAGAGCCTATAAATACAGGCTTGCACTAAAACAAGGTGCATGATGCTAACTATTGTGCAAACTCTTTGGCAAAATTATGACTATTTAATTGATATACTTCAAAATAAATCAGAGGTTTTTCATATAGCTAGATGAATTTCTAAAAGGAATGGTGAATACATAAATTCTTCACAACATTCACTACCTTTAGGCCAATATCCATTACAAAACCTAATTTTTGCATTTCAATCAAACCCTAACAAACGAGAAATCACAAATTTCTTTAAACTTTATCACAAATTTCTCAAAATAGACACAAACGAGATGAGAAATCAAACAATCCAATGAATGCCACGAATGGAACCTATTAAAATAGTCGCTGTTGCTGGTGATCGACCGACAAGCTCTCGCCCTCAATACTTTCACCCGAGTGTTCCAATAGGGGCCTGGTTTTTTTTTTTGGATTTTATTAAGGCTTTTCGGTCGATATACTTCCGGTCGATAAAGTTTCGGCTGAAACATACTCGACCGAGAGGTCTTTCCAGATGTGCGCTGTGTTGACATTTTTTGGCTGATAATGTTTCGGCTAAAAGTAACTTGCCCGACAAGTTCCAGCCACGTAGGTGCCATGTGGTTGCCTCGTGGATTCGGCTGAAAGCTTATCGGCCAGAAACTGGTCGGCCGAAAGAAATTCGTTCGAATTACTTTATTTGGCCGAAACTGTGACACAGGTTTGTGCTTTCACCCCATTTCATTTATCTTTACAAGTCTTAACTTGGTGGTGAACCCATCATTAGTCTACATTCAACCCCTAGGGAAACCATATTGCAAGATCTCTTTCCCCTTTACATTGATATCTCTAGAGTTTTTTCTTTGAGTGAAAGTGAGTGAAGATTGTCATTCTAGGTCCTAAACTCTAGAAAAACATACAATTTTCCACCTTTCATCCTACAACATTAATATTATGAGAATTCATGGAAAATGATTTTAATATGAATAGGATAAATTTAAACCTAAATGGTTCATGATCATGAGAGATATAACATTACTTGAAGCACAAGATTCCAACATATACTTATGAGAAAGCTACCCATTGATTATAATTGAGGTGTAAAATGGATTAACATTTGATTGATTGTTGAATATAAAGTTCCCTAAATACATCTCTATGGTTTGCTCTTTATTTTGAGGAACAATAATAGGGTTTACAATATGATAACCAATCCCTTTTATCATAGTAAAGTAAAATAAAACCCTATCCCTATGTTTAAGGATTCTACATGGTTCATTAATTGGCATGTAGATTCTACTTTAGTTTACCACCCAAACTCTATCTATAGGGATATAAGTAGGTAAAGATGAATCATGTGAGACTACATGATATCCTTAAGTTGAATAAAATTTATTTCAAACCCACAAGGTACAAGATCATAAATTTTACATATTTCTTCTTTCTTTTATCTCCAACTCTACCAAATGACCGAGATAGATTGTATTATTGCATCACAATAGGATTTTTTTCTCTTTTAGGTGTCCTTCACACCTACATGTGTTGCATCCTTATTAAATATATAGAAGTACTTCCTCTTGTTTGATGGTTTTCTTATAAGCAGTAATTTGAAATTTTAAATAGAAAATAATACAAGATACAAGATGCCTATTTCAAACCACTAAAAACCTCTAAATAGGGCTCAACAAGAGAGTAAAAAAAAAGAAATAACATCAAAAAAAAAATTCAAATGTTACCATATCATCCATTATTGAATTATTTTCTCCTTAAATAGTGATATGTATGTTGGCCTCCTACAATGATCTAACAACTAAGCCCTTACAACTGTGATTCAAAGATTGGACATCTAATCTGAATAGCTATTTCAATCATCATGAAGGTGCATTTAACTTGTCAACTCAGGGACATGAATTTGAAATGGGTCAACACAATATGTGCACTAAGGATCCAAAGTAGCCATATTCATTCTACAACTAAGAAAAACATAATGCTGAAGGTAAATTGGTTGGAAAGAAATAACATAAGTGCTGAGCATCAACCAACAACTATACTAAGCTGAAATGCATGACAAAAATGAAAATTTGACCAAACAAATAGGAAACTACTTTGTCTGCTTTGGCTGTAGGAACAATCACATAATGGAATTCTAGTGGCTGTAGGAATAGTCAGTGCTAGATTTTTAACTAATTACTAAACAAAAAGTAATGACTAAGCTAAGGATGAAATTCTCACCAAGTGGGCCCCATTGGATGAGCATTCCATAAGACAAATGTAAACTTCGATGCACAAACATATAACTTCATTTTATTCATTGAAAAATAACAGTACAATGGAGCAACATAACTATATTGCTTGAAAAACTAAGAATGCGAGTGAATCATTAGATTAAGCAACCTCTTTTGAAAGAGCATCCAAGTATTATTTATAGGGAGAAAAGCTACTAACTAATCACCTAGCAAGGCAGTCAACTCCAATAGATTAGGAGGACGCCACTTTAGGGAAAGCATAGAAAGTGGAGAGGCAGTTATGCATGTGCGAAATCTGATCATGTATGTTTTCCTTAACATAGATTTAGGAAAAAAATAAAACCTATATTCACTCAACAGATAATGAAGACCATTTACAAGGTGGTTACAATTTTGATTTGAATGAGGAATCTCCCACCGTTGATAGTCTTCCCTTCATTGACCTATGAATGGCCACCTTGTTGAACGTTATGGAAAATGACTAGTTGTCAGGATCTTTAATTTTGTAGGCTACTAATTATATCTACAAAACAATATTAGTATGCATGCAACAATTGCATATCTATAACTATTTTAAAGTAGCATTCATTAATCCACATGTAAAATCAACACATATAGTTCATATAGCATGTCAATGTCATTAAAGATTGTAGAAATAAGCTTATGCCCAATGTCTATGGTTTTGAGGAAATATCATAAAAAAAACCAACATCCAATCATCAAAGTCTATGACAACTACGGAAAACAGACAATAGACTTCTATCAAAACTAAGTCATAAACTAGACTCATCAATGTAGATGCTCCTTTCCTTGAAGAAACTAATTTTACAACATGTTCTTAGCATAAGTGATGATTGATATGGATGAGAGAGTGCCCAAATTTATAGATTTTTGGAAGGAGGAATGGATGGTCAATATCTGATTATGAGATCAATGGTGGAGAATGGTTGAGAGGTGTTCCCTTGGATCAAGGAGAGGATGGAGGGTGGATATGGAGGTTGTTAGATTTTGAATGGATAGGATGAATTTGTTGGTAATAGGATACCATTTAATTACAATCCTAAACATATTTCATGTATCTCCTAAGTCCTTAGAAAGTGTTCCCAATGCTAGGAAATTCAAATGAAATGAAAATGTAAATTGACATTTATAATTATTCCTAAATGATAGGAACATGTGAGGATGTCCAAGAAGAGCTCCTACAAAATAGGAGCACATGGGGCGGCCACATGGAAGGTGGAACCCACCTTGCTTAAGTTGAATTTTTGGAGGATAGATAACACTTTAGTAATGCATGTGTAAAGATCCTACAAGTTAGGGATTGCTATTTACATTAGTAGAGTTCAGTTGAGTTCAGTTATGGTTTAGTTATCTTCAGTTGCATGTAGTTAGTTTGAGTTGCATGTTAGTTGAACTTAGTTGAATTGAGTTGCATGCTAATGAATTCAATTGCATGACATATAACAGGTGGATAAATTTAGTTAAGTGGGGATGATCAAGCATGAATAATGTTTGCATGAATTGATGGAGAGATATATTTTAGTTAATTAATATTGACTTGGACCCACCTTGGGTGCCCAAGTTGGCATCTTTGAGTTAAGAACTTTTGCATGAGAAGATATTTACAAGGCTTAGTTAAGTGGGCCCATTCTTGGGCACCAAATTTGAGGAGAAGCTTGTTAGATATTTTCTTGACCAATGATCAATTAAGTCTTTAGTTTGGGGTGCCTAAATTGAGGAGACTTTGGTTTTGACTTCATGTTACAAGATGAAACTCTACTTGCACAAAATAGGTGTAGGTTTTTGAGAGGAGCTTTGTGTTTTGTAATTGACAACTCTTTGGAGTTTACAATGCTCATTATTTTCTATTGATTGCAGCAAGTTGAAGAGAGTTTGATTAGAGTTTATTGCAGGTTGTGAAGAAGAATTGTTGAAGGAAAAAGAAGCATCTCAATCAAGGATTGATACAGTGCTATTGTAATATTTTTCTAAGGTTAAATAATACAAGCACTATTGATTCTGGTGGTGGATTTTTTCCTGAAAGGGTTTCTCCATATATATGCTATGTCACTTCTATCTTCTTATCGAATTCTTCTACAATCTTTTGTCTCTTTCTACAATTGGTAAAATTGATCTAAACACATAATCATACACAAATAATTGTGACAAAGAACACTTAATTAGATCTACAATCTCATTTTTTTATAAAATTTTAAGGTACATAATTACCTCCATTTTCAACATTTGGTATCAGAGTTAACAATTGGGTAGTGTTTGGGACACCTTTCTCTTAAAATTTTGAAGGTTTTTTGGCGATAGTGGGAGATTTTACTATTGTTTTATTGCTGACTTTGTAAAATAAGTGTGTTACAAGGAGTTTTAATTCTCGTTTTGATATTGAAAGATTCAAGGATCTAGTTATAAAATGTGGAAACTAAAAATGGAGGATATTCTTGAAGAAAGAGATTAGTGGTTAGTTGTTTGTAATGAGACAAATTCACCTACAATGATGTCAGATGAGGATTGGGATAAGCTTGATAAGAAGGAAAGAGAGACCATAAGATTATTTCTTGTTGATGTTGTTCTCTTGAATGTTTTAGATGAAACTACCACATATAAACCGTGGAAGAGGATAGGTGATATTTATCAAACCAAAAGTCTTACTAATAAGTTATATCTGAAAAGACAGTTGTATTCTTTAAAGATGAAAGATGGTGATTCTGTTGCACATCATCTAAATTATTTTAATTTGATTCTAAGTCAATTAGCATCTATAGATGTAAATCTAGAAGATGAAGATAAATGCATTTTGTTACTTTGTTCTTTACCATAATCTTGGGAAAATCTAATTGTTGCTATCAGCGGTAGTGGTGCAGATCCTAAGATGGAAAATATAATTCCTACTCTCCTATTAGAGGAGATGAGGAGGAAGTCTAAAACGGGACCCCAAGATGCCTTGTTTGTAAGAGGTAGGCCTAAGGAAAAGGAATCTAAGGCAGACAAGAAATGAAAGGGTAAGTCCAAAGGATAGTCTAAAACCCCTGGTAAGAGTAAGGCAAAGTGTTAGAATTGTGAGAAACCTGGACATGTAAAGAAGGATTGTAAGAACAAGAAAAAGAGTTCTGATGATTCTACAGAGAAATCCTTGGATGAAAGTAATGATGAATTAGTCATTTCATCTAATACTATTTGTGGTAGCTCCTGTCATATCACTCCTAATAAGGAGTGGTTCACTAAGTATACTGCATATGATGGAGGGAACGTATTCTTTGGAGATAATAGCACAACAAAGGCTATGGGAAAAGGATAAGTAAAGTTGTGTTTCAGTGATGGTAGGGTTAAGACCCTTAATGATGTTTTACATATTCTAGGACTTGCTAGAAATCTACTTTCTGTATCTAAGTTCAATGATTTTGGAATGCATGTGACATCTGAAAAAGGTGGTTGCATATGGGTGAAAGGGAATATGGTGGTTCTAAAGGATCTTGGATTGGGACTTTGTTTAAGCTTAATACCTCCAATTTGAATAAATCAACCAATGTAACTAAAGCTGAAAATACATGTATGTTGTGGCACCATAGATTGGGCCACATTGGTGAAAAAGGTCTTAGGACCATTCTTAATAAGAAATTGGTTGATGGTATTCTTGATTATAATATTGGAAAAAAATGAATTTTGTGAGCATTGTGTGTTTGGAAAGCAATCTAGATCTTCATTTCCTAGTGGAACAAATAAAACTAAAAGATTATTAGAGATTATTCATTTAGATGTAATGGGCTCTGTGGATATTGACTCTATTGGAAAATATAGATATTATGTGATGATGTCTCAAGATACACTTGGATCTGTTTTATGCATAACAAATATGATGTGTTTAATAGGTTTAAAGAATTTAAGGCTTTGGTTGAGAAAAAATCAAATCATAAGATAAAAGTGTTGAGATCAGATAATGGTGGTGAATATTGTTCTAGGGAATTTGATGATTATTGTAAGCATGTAGGAATTGTGAGATAGAAAACTACATATACACCTTAAAAAAATGGAGTACCAGAAAAGATGAACCAAACCTTAATGGAAAGAGCTAGGAGTATGTAAGTAGTGCTAAGATAGATTGGTGCCTTTGGGTTGAGGTTGTAAGTACTTGTTATTTAATCAATAGATCTCCTAGTTCATCTATTGAAGATAAAACTCCTATAAAATGTGGCTAGGTAGGAAACCTAGTGTTGTACATTTAAGGATCTTTGGTTTTGAGGCTTTTGTACATGTGCCTAACAAAAAGCGATCTAAATTGGATTTAAAAGCACAAAAATGCATATCCATAGGTTATGGTGAAAATGTAAAAGGATACAAGCTTTGGAATCCTCTAAGCCAAAAAATTACTTTATCTAGAGATGTGATTTTCAGAGAATTTAGAGCTTATTCAGGAGAAGGATACTTCTCAAACAATGCATTTTGAGATAAATACTAAGAAGCATGAAGATGCACATGTTGAATAACAATTGGATGGATTGGATGAGGAGAGTTCATAGAGTTCTTCTGAGATAGATGCTCATGATGATCATATTGAGGAACAAGAAGAAACCCCTTTGAGAAGATCCACAAGACAAGGAAATAATGTTGATAGGTATAGCCCGCCTGATTTCTGTTGTATATTTTCTTTGATGAGTACTAATGATGAACCTAGATCTTATAGGGAAGCTTTTTCTTCAAATGAGAACAAGCTTTGGTCACAAGCTATGCATGAGGAAATGGAATCCTTGGATACTTGTGACACATGAGATCTTGAGATTTTTCCCAAAGGAAGAAATGCCATTGATTGTAAATGGATCTTTAAAAAGAAAATTGGAGTAGATGGTAATCTTGAAAGGTACAAGGTTAGATTAGTAGCCAAGGGCTACTCCCAGAGAGAGGGAGTTGAATTTAATGAAATCTTCTCTCCTGTTGCTAAATTAACTTCTATTAGATTCTTTTTATCTATTGCTGCTACTTATGATTTTGAGATAGAGCAAATGGATGTGAAAAATACTTTTTTGCATGAGAATCTTGATGATGATATTTATATGAGGCAACCTGATGGTTTTGTTGTAAAGGAAAAGAAGAATTGGTTTGCAGGTTAAAGATATCTTTATATGGATTGAAATAGTCACCAAGAATGTGGTACCAAAAATTTGATGCTTTTGCATTGAAAATTGGTTATGTTAGGAGTGAGGAAGATCATTGTGTTTACATAATTTAAGTTATTGATGATCAAATTTTAATTATTATCTTGCATGTTGATAACATGTTGTTTATTGGTAACAAAAAGGTAATGATCAAAGAATATAAAGCACAAATCTCTAGCACATTTGAGATGAAATATCTAGGGGTTGCAAAATATATCCTTGGTATGGAGATCAACAGAGATAGAGGTAACATAAAGCTATGCTTAAGTCAAAGCAACTATGTTGATACTATTTTGAAACAGTTTAACATGTAGTATAATAAACCAATTAATATTCCTTTACCACTTGGCACAAAGTTAAGTTTAGACATGATTCCTAAATCTAATTTTTATCATAAGGAAATGTCTAAAATCCCATATGCTAGTGTAGTTGGTAGTTTAATGTATGCAATGGTCTTTACAAGACTAGATATAGCCCAAGCAGTGGGAGTTCTAAGTAGGTTTATGTCTAACCCTGGTAAAGAACATTGGACATATGTTAAGAGGGTTTTTAGATATTTACGAGGTACTTTTGATTACTATTTGCTTTATCATGGTGCTAATGATATTGATATTATACATAGATCATTGGACATACAGGGTTTTGTTGATTCAGATTGGGCAAGAGACCTGGACAGTCGGAGGTCGACAAGTGCCTATGTGTTTACTTTGTTTGGAGCCACGTTTAGTTGGATGAGTAAGAGGCATCCCACAGTTTCTTTTTCCACCATATAAGTAGAGTGCATGGCTAATACACATGCCTCTAAAGAGGCGGTTTGGTTACAGAGACTTGGGAAAGGTATTGGTTTTAATTGCAAGCAAATTAAACGTGAATGTGATAGTCAAAGTGCTATTTGTTTATCCAAACATCCTATGTATGATACTCATACTAAGCATGTTGATGTTCAATATCACTTTGTGCGAGAAATGGTTGAGAGTGGGAAGGTATTGATTGAGAAAGTTGACAATTTGATCAATGTTGTAGATTATCTTACGAAACCAGTTCCTACAAATAAGTTCTCTTGGTGCAGGAAGGCCATTGGCCTTGATTCCTGTACTTGATTTATATTAATGATTCCTTGTTTAGAATAATTGCAATGAATAATGTCAAGTGGGAGAATGTTGGGAATAGGATGCCATTTAATTGCAATCCTAAACATATTTCATGTCTCTCCTAAGTCGTTGGAAAGTGTTCCCCAACTCTAGGATTAGAAAGAGATTAAATTCAAATGAGATGAACATGTAAATTGATATTTGTAATTATTCCTAAATGATAGAAACATGTGGGGATGTCCAAGAAGAGTCCTAAAAAATAGGAGGACATGGGGCACCCACATGGAATGTGAAACCCACCTTGCTTAAGTTAATTGTTTGGAGGATAAACAACACTTCAGTAATGCGTGTAAAGATCCTACAAGTTAGCGATTCATGTTTAAATGAGTGGAGTTTAGTTTAGTTTAGTTCAGTTCAGTATCAGTTAAGTTAAGTTCAGGTCCGTATCAGTTCAGTTCAATTCAATTCAGTTTAGTTATGGTTCAATTATCTTCAGTTGCATTTAGTTATTTTGAGCTGCATGTTAGTTCAATTTAGTTGAATTGAGTTGTATTCTAATTACTTTAGTTGCATGAAAGATAATAGGTGGATACATTTAGTTAAGTGAGGATGATCAAGCATGCATAATATTTACATGAATTGATGGAGAGATATATTTCAGTTAACAAAGATTGAATTGGACCCACCTTGGGCACCCAAGTTGGCATCTTTGAGTTAACACCTTTTTCATGAGAAGATATTTACAAGGTTGAGTTAAGTGGGCCCATTCTTGGGTGCCAAATTAGAGGAGAAGCTTGGGAAATATTTTCTTGACCAACGATTAGTTAAGTCTTTAGTTTGGGGCACCTAAATTGAGGATTCTTTGGTTTTGACTTCATGTTACAAGATGGAACTCTACTTGCACAAAATAGGCATAGGTTTTTGAGAGGAGCTTTGTGCTTTGTAATTGACAACTCTTTGGAGTTTACAATGCTCATTATTGTTTATTAATTGCAGAAATTTGAAGAGATTTTTATCAGAGTTTATTACAGTTTGTGAAGAAGAATTGTTGAAGGAAAAAGAAGCATCTTAATCAAGGATTGATACAGTGTTATTGTAATATTTTTCTAAGGTTAAATAATACAAGCACTATTGATTTTGATGGTGGAGTTTTTTCTCGAAAGGGTTTCTCCATGAATATGTTGTGTCACTTCTATCTTCTTGTCTCATTCTTCTACAATCTTTTGTCTCTTTCTACAATTGGTAAAATTGATCTAAACAGATGATCATACACAAAGAATTGTGACAAGGAACACTTAACTAGATCTGCAATCTCATAGTTTTACAAAGTTTTAAGCTACATAATTAACTCCATTTTCAAAAGAACTTACTAAATTTAGTAAGTAGTTGTACGCATGAGGGAAATTAGGGACATGTGGATCTAGTGGGGCTAGATTTTTGGACTATGTTTGAGAGAATAATGAGGTCCCATGAGGAGAAGTGTTCCTAGGTTCCCCATATTCTTGGAATGTGTTGGAGGGAATATAGGCTTCATTAAATAACATTATTATTTAATTAGTTTATCCATGTGAGATGGATAATAGGTGGAAATGATAATTATTTGTTATTTATTGTGAGGAGATGGAAAATATGGTTAACTAAATAATATGATTACTTAATTATGTGAGGACTTTAGGTAAAGGGGACTATACTAGGTGATAGGTTTAGTATATTAGAACTAGGTAAAGGTGATTAGGCCTAGGTGATGTAATTGACTAATAAGGGATAGGTGATGGATGAATAGGAAATATTTTAGTTGTCTACAACTCTTAGATCGTTTCTCTTTTCCATTATTCCTTCCTTTTGACTATATTTTTTTATATCACACTATATAGCATGCCTATCTTTCTCTAAACTTGGTTCATTTACCTTTGATTTCATAGCATTAGTTCTATCTTTTGGAGGGACATTCCTCTTTATTAGCCTATATTTTAAATATGTATAAATACATATTCAATGAAGAATCCTCTTGTCCTCATTAGATGGTGTTCTTCCTTGGAATTTTTGCCTCATCATTTCCATTATATTCTCAAAATCATGAAGAAATAGTTAATATTGTCTTTGATTTGCATCTTGATCATTTTGGAATATTTGATCAACACTCTCATGATTAGAATAATCATCTCCCTCATCAGTAGAATTATCATCAAATTTATCTAATTGATCAATATATTCATCATAATACTTTGCATTTTCATGCTCATAAGTAATCTCTTCCTCTTTATTATTAATTAGGGAAGCTACACAAATAACAAGATCATGAGGAAGGTTACAATTTTTACACCATAGGGAAATTTATTAGATATATAAATTATCGCTTCTAAGAGGATCAAGGTTTACCTTACCTTGTTGCTTGAAATACCTTTGAATAAAGGAATTATTTCTATCATGTTGTGGTGTTATTTTAGAAAAAAATCATAATTATATGGTCTATTATTTAAATGTCAGCCCTCATTGAAATGAGTTGCAACATTGGGAGGTGGTAGCCCTTTTTATTTCCTTACAACTTTGTATGATAAATATTTTACAACACCCATCATATTGTTTAGTTTAGATCATTAGTATATAGAGGTTTAACTAGCGATTTTATATCAGAATGAGATAACATATTCCCTTTTAAAAAATTTCCTATATGCCCTCATATTTCTTTCAATGTTGATGGAAACAATATATGCTTTCTTGAGGCAATACCCAATTTTTGTATCAAATGCACTACACTATGCACAAGACATGTGTAGAATACTTAGGTCTTAAGTGTGGTGGCATATTTCTCATTGGCATAATGAATTCTCTATTAAACTCAACCATCATTTCACTCATTACATTTTTTATGGTTATAATCTCATGAATAATAAATTTATGGTCAACACTATCATTGTGTTATGATCTAAAAACCTTAGGAAATTTTTCCATTTGTGAATATTTGTATTGGAGGCTCCTATACTATTTCCTTTATACTTTCCTCTAAGGATTGCACAAAAAAATACATCATCACATCTTCATCATCAAATTCATACTCATCAATGATATTGATGAAGTGTCTAATATGTGCATCACCGATGATTGCATTATCACATTTGAATCTTTAGATATTTCCTTTCATTTCATTTGGTATAGTTAGGGTAGCTAATTATTCCTAATAATTATAATTTTTTATATGTATCAATCTTAAGAGGCTATCTAATTGGATGAAATATTTGAGATATCCTCCTAGGGTTTGCTCTTATGTTTTGCATCACATTCATATGATTATTTCCCTATCATCTTGTCTGGTTGTTAGGAATGTTTTGATGTTGAACATTAAGGGAAATGTGTGGGGTTTACTCATTGATTTTTCTACTAAAGATTTTAAATATGCTAGCTTTGATTAAGAAGTTCAACATTTTGTGCAATTTGATCTCGTTGTATAACTATTTGAGCTTTAATTTATCTCTATCTTTCTCTTATATAATTTGTTATGTCAAGTCTTCAATCTACTTCCATTTGCCTTTATTAATTTTTTTATTGAGTAGTTGCATTATAATCATAGAAAAGTTTTTCTACCTCTTAGTTTTGTGAGATGATGTATGCAAGTTGTGATATAGAATTTTCCTTGAATTTATTAGACATGGAAGTATAGGTAAATTCATATTTACACCTTCAATATGGAATTCCTAGGGTGTAACTCTATTTGCTATACTAATTTTTACTTCATTCCTAAGCATATTATAATCACTACTAAAATTTCTCCTACAATTTCTAATGTTGTAAGTTGAGTCATATAAGATGTATTTATAGTGTTCCATTAATTCTTATCCACAACTTGATGTACCTAATTATTTATTACTTTAAGAATCATTGGCAGATATAACTAACCTAGATTCTTATCCCTCTACTTACTTTAGTTGGAACACATCAGGCCATTTTTTACTTCTAGATCATTTTCCTTTCTCCATTTTTAAATTCATTTATGTTGTATTTTTTCTTTTGGTTTGAATTTGCAATAGAGTGGCCATTCTTCTTCTAGAAGAGGCTTCATCTTTTCTTGTAGTAGTTGCAATAAATGACCCCAAGATTGTAGAGTTTATAATCCATCCCTATAATCATAATCTTATCTTCTCATCCTTAAGAGTGATGTCAAATGTTAGGTCCCAAAATCAATCTCCTAAATGTTAAAAATAATTTCTACCTTCAGGGCTAGGGGTTTTTCTTTGAGAAGGTATAATAGGGGTTCATTAATAGTCTTAGGATAGTAAAATCTAATCAATGAGTAGGAAATATCTCCTACACTTTGAGTTCAACTTAAACTCAAGAAGGTGTTCCTTGAGGCATCCTTAGTAGTTTCAAATAAATTAAAATTAAAAATAAATAGAATATTCAATAGCTATACTCAAATACACACTTGAGTCCTATACTTCTAACTAGATCAGGGTCAATTAGCTACAACAACCACTTATATAGCTAATTCAATACTCTGCACTATGTATCTATGTATAGTAATAATAATATAATTCCTTGAGATATTTTATTTAAATATTTCATAAACAGTCACAATGTACTTGTAAACATGGTAGTAACAGTTTGCAAAAATTTAACAGTTTTGGTTTACTTAGATTTGTCCCTAGTTTTCATTATTGAACTACAAACATGTATAAAACCTATTTCTACTTTCTATAACTACTAGTAATTGATTTTTAATTTTTTTTGATGTAGTGTAGAAAATTGTACTCCCTTCTTGGAGATGGTACAATTTCACACTTACTTGGGACCTATTTTAGTACCCTTGCATTCATAACCCTTTAAGTCATCATTAATAGGCCCCTAAACCCCTTTATTTCGGATCTCAAGGCTTATTTCATCTAAAATCTTGACAAAATCAGCAAAGGCATTAAATTTTCTAACAACTTGACATTTACTCACCTCAAAAATTTAGGGTGGGACTCATATGCCACCTTGGGAATATGAGTCCCCCTAGGTGGGACCCATACACCACAAGTGGAATATGAGTCCCATGTGGCCCCTTTTTAGGATTTGAGTGATAAATTAAGGTTTGAATTCAAATTTTCGGTTCATGTCAGTATTTGAGATCTAATAAATGGCACATTAGATAAAATTCCTATATAAACAAGGTTTAAAATCATTATTTTCATCTAAAAAAACCAATTCAAGTTCTAAGCATTCATTATATCAACTTGAGAACTCAAGCATACTTTCATAAGAGCATTCAAGAGCAAGTAGCAAGAAAAGTTGAAGTTTTGGAGCAACACTATAGTTTTTTGCCAAATCTTCAAGCTCACTTTCATTCAAGATCTACCATTGTCAAGATTGAAGATGGTTCTAAGAATTCATTATATCAACTTGAGAACTCAAGCATACTTTCATAAGAGCATTCAAGAGCAAGTAGCAAGAAAAGTTGAAGTCTTGGAGCAACACTATAGTTTTTTGCCAAATCTTCAAGCTCACTTTCATTCAAGATCTACCATTGTCAATGATTGAAGATGGTTCTAAGCATTCATTATATCAACTTGAGAACTCAAGCATACTTTCATAAGAGCATTCAAGAGCAAGTAGCAAGAAAAGTTGAAGTCTTGGAGCAACACTATAGTTTTTTGCCAAATCTTCAAGCTCACTTTCATTCAAGATCTACCATTGTCAATGATTGAAGATGGTTCTAAGCATTCATTATATCAACTTGAGAACTCAAGCATACTTTCATAAGAGCATTCAAGAGCAAGTAGCAAGAAAAGTTGAAGTCTTGGAGCAACACTATAGTTTTTTGCCAAATCTTCAAGCTCACTTTCATTCAAGATCTACCATTGTCAAGGATTGATGATGGTTATCTATAGAAAATCATGATGGATTCTAGGTTGGGGAAATGCAACTAGCCATCAAGCCAAGCCTAATGACTTGTTTACTATGACATAGAAAATTGGACCCTCTTGACAAAAGAGACAATTTCATGTCTAATTGGACCCAATTTTGAGTACCCTTACACTGTTTATTCTTAAAAGCAACATTTATAGGCCCTAAGACAAATTATTTTTTATCTACATGCCTGTTTCACTTGAGAAATCACTTAAAACCCGACAAACAACACTTAATTCTTTCATATCCCCAAAAACCACCTTCAAAAGTTAGTAGTGGGACCCATTCGCAGCCTTGGGCGAATGAGTCCCCTATAGTGGGACCCATTCACCAAGGGTGGCGAATGAGTCCTCTCTAGTGGGACCCATTCACCAAGGCTGGCGAATGAGTCCCCTCCAGTGGGACCCATTCACCAAGGCTAGCGAATGAGTCCCTTTTGAGGGAATATTCAATTTTGAGTGGGAATTTAATTAATTCAACTAAAAATTTTGGTGAATGTCGGCCTCTTAGGTCTAAATAATGGGAAAAATAGGTGTTTTTTCTTATAAATACTCATTTTAAGTCATTTTATACAGCTTTTAGTCATTTCACAAAAGTAAATTTCTAAAGTCGAGTCTTCTACAACAAGTCTCATTAGCAAAGTTGAAGTTTTAGGGCAGCAAAATAGGGTTTTTGTAGGTCTTGAAGCTCACTCTTTAGGTCAAGATTCAACATTGCAAAGGGTTGATGATGGATGCCTATGGTGAATCATGGATAAATCTAGGTTGAGGAGATGCAACTAGCCATCAAATCACACCTAAAGACTTGGTTTCAAAGTGATTCCATCTTCCATTTTCACTCTATCTTCAGATTAAGGTTTGCATTTCATTTATATTTCATTTTATGTTATTTCATCTCTATTTTTGATGTGTTTTAATATTTCTAGGGTTGAGATATTGCATCATTCAAATCAAATTTACATTTCTTATTCTTGCACAATAAAATAGGGTTTTTGACATACTTCAAATTTTCCTAGTCTTTAGCACAACTAAGGCTAGGTTTTTATGTAGATTTTTATTCATTCAAGGTTTAATTACCAAATTAGGGGTTTGAACAAGGAAAACCCCCCATTAGACAAACAATTTTAGGTTGTTTTGTAGGAATTTTCAGAGATCCTGATTCAGGTTTTCGCCAGAAATTGTTGTACAGGTGTCAAGGTGTAGAACAGAGATTTGAATTCACAAAAAATTGAAAGTGGACTAATTCGCTATCCATGGTGAATAAGTCCCTCCTAATATTCCATTTTGAGTTAGATGTAGATCCCGACACCAAGTTGACATAAAACATCTTCTGTGTAGAAAATCCTTGACCTGGGACTGATTCGCCAAGGGTGGTGAATGAGTCCCAGTCAACTCAAATAAGGTCTCATTAGATTTCCATATTTATTTTCAATCTTCTTCATCTTCTCAATTTCACACTTTCTAAAAAAAATCCTTTTGTTTGGTTTGATTTGCATTCTTGTAAATTCTTTTAAGCTTTTTGCAAACAACATTGTGTTTTACAACATTGCATAATTCTTAGGTTATGCATACACAATAAGTCAATTAGTTCATATAATTGTACTTAGTTCATTCCATTTAGTTAAAATAACATCCTACATTGCATAATTTGAGTGAACCTAGCGTAGATCCTTTATGTGGGGTTTATCTCTCTCCTTTTGGGCATGAAATACCCTAAGAGTGCAAGAGTGGCCTATAAGCCCTACCCAAAAATCTATGGTTCATTTTGGTGAACCTGCATATTGAAAATCATATCATTTTAATTTCCATTTCTACTAGCATCTTAGGACTTAAGTGCCTTGTTGTTTTGCATTGTTTTGCATCTTTGGGCTTCTTAAACTTGCATTCGTGAAAGCATCATTTAGAGTTCATTATTGTATTTCATTTCGTTAAATCATTTCAAAACTCTACATTTTCAATCTATATCTATATTGTATAGACCTGAAAATA
Organism: Sequoia sempervirens; assembly: GCA_007258455.2. Taxonomy (NCBI): domain Eukaryota; kingdom Viridiplantae; phylum Streptophyta; class Pinopsida; order Cupressales; family Cupressaceae; genus Sequoia; species Sequoia sempervirens. The sequence continues at coordinate 123,945,279 of VDFB02047397.1, forward strand.
TTTAGAAAAGACAAAAAGATAAGAAAAAACCTAAAAATTCATCCCCTGGGACTCATTCGCCACCTTGGGTGAATCGGTCCCATAACAGTTTCTGAATCAGAATTTCTAGATTTCAGTTTATTGCATTGCACATTTCTATTTTTTGCAGTTTCTTTTCTGTATAGTTCAATTATTTTCTATTTCCTTAGCATAAAATTTATTCTCTTTCATGGCATTTATGGATAGCTTTATATTTTTGTAAATTTCCTTTTCAGTATTCATTCCTAGTTCTTTTATATCAAACTCATTGATAAATAAAAACACAAAAATAGAAACATCAAACCAACCCCTCAAACAACTAATTAAGTTTAGAAACAACATCTCATCCAAGTCCCTTAGTAGTGATGATGTAGACAAGTAAGATGAAGTTCTCCAAGACTTCCTCTCACTCACTTCATCCTCTAAAGCTTGCCATGAGAACCCTAAACACATTAATGATACCTTATCCATCAAACCTTTTGGTTGCAATGACTTTGATTTGTTAGATGAAGCCCTTCAAAACTTCACCTCGCATTAGTCATCCACTAAGGTTTGTTGTGCAAACACACAATAACGAACATTAACACCTTTTATTTTGACCAACCTAAACCAATTGATGATAAATTACCCCTCAAACCTTTCAGTCTTGATGACTTGAACTTGTTAGATGATTCCCTTCAGGACTTCATCTCACTCCAATCATCCACTAAGGTTTATTGTGAGAAATCTTAAACTAAGGATGTTAATGTGATTCAACCTCAACTCATTCTTTACCCACCCTCACATAAACTTCATCCTTCCACTAAACCTGAATACACTCTTTACCCACCTAAAATCAATGTGTTGCCGCAATCCAATAATGTTACTGTTGCTCATACATATAATATCCGTAACAATCCACGACCACCACAACCAACCCCACTATATTTACCTTTACCCAATACGCCTAGTTCTCCTTGTTACCTCCCACACACCAAGGAGTATGATCTTGTTGAAAATTTTAAAAATACACCTGCAAAGATTTTCCTTTGGGATTTACTTCAAAATTCACCAAATTACCACACTATTCTTCAAACGGCCTTACAACAAATTATATTTCTTCCTGGTACTACTCTGAATGATGTGGCAACTAAAATCCATGGAATGAATCAAGTTAATCTCAATATTACTTTTCATCAACATGAGCTCCCTCCTTTAGAGTTACCTAAACAAAATGAATCCTTTATGATAATTGCTCAATTCAATCACATAGGCATCAAAAGAACCCTTATTGATAATAGTTTTTCCCTTAATGTGTGTAGTGTGAATCTCCTTGATCAATTGCACGTTGACCAGTCACAAATAATACCTGATTCCATATCTATTCGAGGATTTGAAAATACAACAAAGCAACTGCTTGGTATAATCACTTTACCTATTATGGTTGGGGTTGCTACTTTGCAAACTCCTATTCATGTCATGCCTTATGATCTTTTGTATAAATCTTCTTTTAGGAAGATCATGTGGATTCATGAGATGAATGTAGTTCCTTCAACCTTTCATCGTATCATGAAATATGTCTATAAGAATCACATTTATCAAGTTGAAATAGACCCCAAGCTTGAAAGTTCCTTGCACCTTGAAAAAAGAGCTACAAGTCCTCTAAAAACATTAATTCCAACACCCAATATAGACCCTCTTGAAAGAGAAAAAAATGATGTGGAATTGGTATCTAAGATCTTTGGTGATGATTGTGGGATCCTTATAATTCACACCTTCATTTATGGGTGAATACATAATCACACAAAAGACAGATGAGAAACATGAACAACGAAAAATCATGAAAACTCAAAATTTTGAACAATCTCATCAACCCTCTATCTCTTCTACTTTGGAAGAAAATGCAACATATACCACAAAATTTAGATGAGATATATTATCAATCCCCACTGAATTTGAAAGAAATGGAATGAATTTATAGAAAAGGCTATGAACTTGTGAAAAAACTAGGATAAACTAGAAAAGGGTGTGGAAAACATGAACAAGGTATTCGTGTTCCTATTTAACCAAATACACAAGAGACAAAAACTGGATTGGGCTATTCTTTTTCTAAGACAACAAAAGCTACTCACCAACCCTCTTTGAATTCCAACACTATTATATGTTAGCAAAAACATAAACTCACCCTCAAACATCCTGAATTGCTTGATATAAAATTACAATCGTCGTGGAGGTATGTTGACAGTGATGAAACTTTGAAACAAATGTTAGGAGCTTATGATAATGCATCCTCTCCTACTCCCATGAGATGAATTCCTGATGCTATGATTGTTACCAAACAAGATGACAATGATATCATTGAAGAATCCTGAGTCTGAAGTTCCTAAACCTAATGCACTCCCTTTAGGAGATACAATTGATGTGGCAATGGAAATTGATGATAAAGACAAAGTTATTAAGATTGGTAAGTGCCTTGATGATGAAGAACAAGAAGATACTACAACTTTGCTTCATTATTTTCCTAAAATTTTTGCTTGGAAATATTCTGATATGTCAGGAATTGACCCAAAAAATTGACACACAACATTATCCTTGCTGAAAATGCTAAACCCGTTCATCAAAATATAAGAAAAATGCACCCTAACATAGCCTTGAATGTTAAAGGTGAGCTTGAAAAACTTCTTGATGTAGACTTCATTCGACCTATTGATTATTCTCCTTGGATCTCAAACATTGTCGTATTTTCAAAACCCGATAATCATATTAGGATATGTACAGATTTTCGTGACTTGAATAAAGCTTCTTTAAAAGATGACTTTCCATTTCCTAATATTGATATGATCGTGGATTCAACTGTTGGAGATTCTTTGTCGTCATTCATGGATGGATTTTTTGGTTATAATCAAATCCTTATTAACCCTCAAAATCAATACAAAACTACCTTTAAAACTATTTGGGGAACATGTTGTTGGGTTGTGATGCCCTTCGGTTTAAAGAATTCCAACACAACTTATCAACAAGCAATGACATTAATCTTTCATGACTACATCCACAAAATTTTGGAAGATTATGTTGATGATATCTTAGCTAAATTTTAACATGACAAGACAATGTAAATGTTCTTTAGAAAATCTTTGAACGAATACGATCATATAATATGCACTTAAATCTAAAAAAGTGTCTTTGGCGTAGATAGTGGTAAACTTTTGGGGTTGGTCATATCTCACAGAGGCATTGAGGTTGATACAAAAAAAATTGACACAATCATTAACATACCACCTCCTAGGAACATTTCTCAATTGCGAATGTTACAAGGTCGAATTCAAGCTATTCGTCATTTCGTTGCATCTTTAGCCAATCACACATTACCTTTCACACATTTTATTAAAAAGGGTGTACCTTTTGATTGGGATGAAGATTGTAAATATAATTTTGAAAGTTTAAAGCAATACCTTGCAACCCCACCTATTTTACAACTCATTGTGCCTGACAAACCATTTATCTTGTACATATTCGCTTCAGCCTATGCTCATGCAACATTGTTGGCTCGATAAGATGATAATGGAAAATAGCATCTTGTTTATTACATTATTCGAACTTTAATTGATTATGAAACTTGATACTCACCAATTGAAAAACAATGCTTAGCTCTTGTATTTGCTACTAGTAAATTGTGGCATTATTTACTAAATGTTGAAATACAAGTAAAGACAAAATGTGATCCTCTTAAACATCTTTTCAACAAAACAAATCTTTTTGGCCACTTAGCTAAGTGGGTGATGTTAATTGAGTTTGACCTTAAGTTTGTTTCACAAAAAGAAATCAAAGTACAAGCCTTAACCGATCAATTAGTTGACGCTCCTACTCTTGCTTTACCTAATCACGACTCCTTTCCCGATGACAATTTCTTAACCACTGATGTTAAAACATGGGAATTTTGTTTCGATGGATCTAAGTGTAGAACGCATTCTGGTGTTGGAGTGGTCTTAATTCCACTAGACAAATAACCTCTTCCCTTGTCTTATCAATTGAATTTCTTATGCACAAATAACACAACTGAGTATGAGGCATTAATCACGAGTTTGTGAGCTACTTTAAAAATGAACGCTAAACATATCAAGATCTTTGGTGATTCACAATTATTTATCAAACAATTAAATGGTACGTATCAAACTAAACATGATAAGTTATTCAAATACATGGATCTTACAATGAAACTATTAGAGAAGTTTGAATCATTCAACATTGATAGCATCCCACGAAAAGACAATCGACATGCAGATGCAATGGTGAGTGTAACCTCTCTTATAACCCCTTTCGATCCTTCCACAACCTTCACTTTCATTATTCACCCCATAATGAAACCTTCCATTGATACTCGATTAAAAGACATTTTAAGTACAACTCAACATGACTTGTGTGAATGGTATGACACACTTTACTATTATTTGAAAGATGGTACTATTCTTGAGCCCACAAAGACAAACACTAAAAAGTGTTTATGCAAACTAGCAGCTAAATATGTGATTCTTGTTGATGTCTTATATAGAAGATCCCTCAATGGTCTCTCACTAAGGTGTCTTAAGGATTCTCAAATCCCTATAGCCCCTGAGCAGGCTCATGCTGGTGCCTATGGCGGTCATTTTGAAGGATGGTCGTTAGTGCAAAAAATTATCTGTATGGCTTATTATTGGCAACATATGGAGAAAGATTGCTTTGCTTATGTTAAATGTTGTCACAAATGTAAAGAGCATAGCAATTTGATTCATGCTCCTACTTTTGAGCTTCGTGCCCAAGTTCCTATTTGGCCATTTTTCAGTGTGGGGGTTGGATCTTATTGGAAAAATTTCACCTCCCTCTTCTGCCAAACATACGTTCATCCTCACTGCAACAAACTATTTCATGAAGTGGGTGGAAGCTATTCCTCTCCATTCTATGATTGTTGAAGTAATTTTTTGTTTGATATTGGAACACATAATTGCTCACTTTGGAATCCCTTTTGCAATCAATATAGACAATGGAACCCCCTTTAAAAATAACGAAGTCTAGAAATTTCTTGAAACATTCAACATTCAACATCAATTTTCCACACTGTATTATCCATAATCTAATGGACAAGTTGAAAACATTAATAAGATTTTGGAAAAAATTCTAAAGAAAACTATTAAAAAACATCATAAGGATTGGCATACACAATTACATTATGTGCTTTGGGCTTATAGAATGAGTGTTAGATTATCGACAGGAACTACACTTTATAACCTTGTTTATGGTAGCCATGCAATCATGCCCTTGGAGTTAGAAATTCCTATGTTATGAATTTCTCTCCAAGACCTTATTGATGATGCCACTTATAAAGAACAACACTTACACCAACTCAAGATGCTCGGTGAAAAGCGCATTAATTTTATTGAGCATCTTCAAGCTTACATAAAAAATTACAATGAAAACATAGCTTGCATGTTATTCCTCGAACATTTCATAAGGGTGATTTTGTCCTTTTTGAGAATCAACGTAATACTAATGTTAACAATGAAGATAAAGATAAATTCAGCCCTACTTGGTTAGGACCTTACATAGTTGATACCAGTTACTGGTCTGGTGTGTACATCTTAATGGAGCTTGACAGAACACCCCTTAAGGAACCTATTAATGCCACACATTTGCATCGGTATTACCTCTAACCTCTTTGAATAGTATGATTGTTAAAGTAGTGTTGTTTAAAGTTATTTGATGTCATTATACATAACTTTCACATTGCTTCGTTCTTGACAACTAATTTTGTGTTTGTCTTGAACACTAAGGTAATTATTTAAAGTACATTTTATAGTTACTTTAGGATTCATACTATTTTCCTTTTTGTTATGTTAAGTTAGATCCTTATATGAGTTATAGGTGTATTTAATTTAACATATTCTCTGATAAAAAATGTTGTATCTACAATAAAACTAAAATATGTTTTAAACTAGATCATATTAATCATGTTAAATCATGTAAGCATTAATTAAATACTTTAATCTTGTCATTTAATTAATCACATTGTATTTGACATTCACACAAAGAGACACACCATAATAAAAAAAAAATGTGCATGTCTATATATATCAAAGTTTTATGTACATCTCAATATCATATACAAAGTCATAAAGGTTTGTGAGAGCTAGACCCCTCAGGCTCTGGCACTCGAGATTTGGTCCTTAGACGTTGTGAGATGGTCGTGTGCGATCGTGACCATGAACTGCTGAGTCTAAGTGCATACTCTAGACCCTTTACTCGACCAACAGCCACAAGCCGCTCCTCTGCCATCTGATACCTCTTTGCTTGTGTCTATGCTAGCTCTGCATGTAGTATCTCAACCTTTGTTGAGGTTTGTTCTACACTCTCCACTCAGTGGAGTCATCTCATCATGCTCTGGTACACTGCTCATAGCCTCACAAAAGGTCTAAGCAACTCTGGCTCCTCCTTCACGATTGGTGGGGGCACATACTTAGGATCCATCCCATCCTCATTGATGGATGCATGCACTATCTCTGTGGTAGCCTAATGATAGAACACTCGCTAGTCTCTTGTTACTCCTGCAAGATAGACAATGTACACAATCAGTAAACATCATCATGATGTATATATAAAAAAAACATAAAATACTAAAGTACATGCATAAAATCAAATGTCATCACCTATGTATCCAGTCAAATGGGGAATGTCCACCTCATACTCTCTAGGGGGCATCGAGGACGTGTTATCCTCTCTTTGACTTTGGGTATTGATGTTTGTTGTAGCTACTACATGAGATTTGGTCCTGTAAGTGTGTGTGTACTCTCCATGCTCATACTGATCCTCAATAGCTACCTCATCATCCTCCTCATAATCCTCCTCCTCCTCATCCTCTCCTACATCCTGGTCCTCATAGCCAGGATCGACATCAGACTGGTACTCATCATCAATAACTTTATACTATACCTCCTCTACTATATCCTTTGGCTCATCCCCCTCATTTGGTGTTGGTATTGCATCAGCTATAGTGAAATCCACAGGGAACATGAGAGCTAGTCATGCATATGACCACCACTCATCGTGCTCATCTGTGCTGCTGACATCGTTAGCGTCGGATGCTGGTGGTTTATCATGATCTGAATCATCGGAATCACTCTCACGAACATGATCTATCATAAGTCGAATAGTATCACCTGGCCTTTGAGCACTCTGTACTGATCATCTAAGGAAGGGGCACACCCTCGGTGGTGTCTTTACCTACTCAAACTGTTGAATGATGCGTCCATAGTAGAAAGGTCATATAACATAGTCATGCCTCATAGCTAAATACCTATCCATCTACATCCTGCATAGCTATCCCATGGGATTTGGCCACTATAGAGTGAGTAGATAGTGTCTCCATAAGATCTCATCCTCCTTAAGCCAGTAAAACCTCACCCTCCAAAAGTGTAAATCCCCATACTGCCACAAGCGTTGTAGAGGATAGTCAAATGCTCGTGGATATCCTGCAACTATAGCACATGGGAATTCGACAAGCCTGGTGCATGTGATATGCTCGAGGTATCACACCCACAAAAGTGTACAGTGCACCATACTGTTGATCTCTCAAAATAAAAAATGGCCAATATCATAATATAAGTGTGCTAAAATGTAGGGCCCCAAGCATAGATGATCCTCTACTCATACAACCCTCGAATCAAATGTACCAATCCTCTGTCTAAGTGTGTTTCTTGTCCATTTGGATTGAGAACTAGTGCCACTATGTGCATCATAATCCATCTAATAAGAGGAGCTCATGAATATATCAGCATAACAAGCTCGATCCACACTCTAGCTTGCTCGTCATGAACAGGTCCACCTAAACAATATTGCATGTCCCTCTTCTTCTCGCAGAATGACCGATCCCCCTGAAAGTATACCCACTCTCCCCAAATAGGAACTTAGACAATGTATTGTACATCCTCGAGAGTGATGGTCATCTCCTCAGTGGGAAGATGAAATGTACAAGTATCGACGTCCCAATGATCGCACAGGGCCATAAGCATGGCATCATGGTATCTCATCGGTGGCATAAGATATGCCCAATAGATACCTACTAACTGTAAATGAAATCTCTCTACTACTAATAGCACTGGAGCATGATCTCTAAGAAATGTGATATGTCTTCCCCCTAGTCGTTGTCATGATTGGGTGGGGACCTATCAAAATCAACACAAAATGCTCTAAAATCCATTTGATTTCTTCAATTTTTACATATATCATCATGCAAGTGTGCTAAAGTTTTAGAATGCTTTTCTAATGTCCCTAGACACTTTAAAACCCTTTGAGGACACTTCACAAAGAAACGAGACACTTTGCGAACAAAAGGGACACTCTGTGAACAAATGGGACACTTTGTGAAAAAGGGGACACTGCGATTTTTTTCCAAGACCCTAAATTAACCTATCCATGAATTAAAGTCATTAAATTATTACAAAATCACATGGTGAAAGTTGCCGAATTGACTCACCTCATAATATAGCTCATCCAACTGCAAAGGTGTGTAATCCTGTTTGCTCGACATTTCCTTCTCTCACTCATCACTCTCAAGCTACAAGAAGGTAAAATGAATAGTAAGTGACAAATTAATCCTCTTTACCTCTTTTAATCCATTTTCATCTCTTTTTACTCCTATGCATTAAAATAGGGTTACTATCTTTTAGGAATTAATAAAGTATCTCTTCTTCAAATCAACATAACAAGAGCTAGGGTAATCCATTTTCCACGTTGTTTGATGCATTGGAATCATGATTCTGCACCTGACACCATCATTCATCTATCGTCATGAGGAATAGTACTTGGAAATTCCCTATGATATGATGTTTCTTATTCGACGTGGCTAGATTGCTACCTTGATTCCACCTCCTTAAAGCAAGTAGAATCAAGGAGGGCATACATCTACCCTCAAATTGGATCCCTAGGAGTTAGAAAAAAGGATTTTTATATGATTAATGAATGTGTGTTACAAGATGTGGTTCCTAATGTTGTGGTTTTTCAAAGAACTACACTGGGGGCTTTGTTCTCCCATCTTTTGCATGGGTATCATTTTATGTAATAAAGTGCACTATTTAGGGTCCTTTACCTTACATATGCATGTAGATTCATATGGGCACTAAAGTGGGGGATAAATGTGACGTAGAAAATTGGACCCTCTTGATAAAAGAGACAATTTGACATCCAATTGGACCCACTTTTGAGTACCCTTACATTGTTTATTCTTCAAAATAGTGTTTATAGGCCCCTAAGACCCATTATTTTTTTATCTAGAGGTCCATTTCACCTAAGAAATCACTAAAAACTTGACAAACAACACTTAATTCTTTCATATCCCAAAAACCCACCTTCAAAAGTCAGTAGTGGGACCCATTCGCCAAGGGTGGCAAATGAGTCCCTTTTGAGGGAAAGTTCAATTTTTAGCAAGAATTTAATTAATTCAACTAAAACTTCTGGTGAATGTCGGCCTCTTAGGTCTAAATAATGGGAAAAATAGGTGTTTTTGGTTATAAATACCCATTTAAAGTCATTTTATACATATTTTAATCATTTCACAAAAGCAAATTTCTAAAGTCAAGTCTTCTACAACAAGTTTCATTAGCAAAGTTGAAGTTTTAGGGAAACAAACTAGGGTTTTTATAGGTCTTGAAGCTCACTCTTTAGGTCAAGATTCAACATTGAAAAGGGTTGATGATGGATGCCTATGGTGAATCATGGAGAAATCTAGGTTGACGAGATGCAACTAGGCATCAAATCACACCTAAAGACTTGGTTTCAAAGTGATTGCATCTTCCATTTTCCCTCCATCTTTAGATTAAGGTTTTCATTTCATTTGCATGTTATTTCATCTCTATTTTTGATGTGTTGTAAGATTTCTAGGGTTGAGATATCACATCATTCAAATCACATTTTCATTTTTTATTCTTGCACAATAGAATAGGGTTTTTGACATACTTTAGATTTTCCTAGTCTTTAACACAACTAAGGCTAGGGTTTTATGCAGATTTTTATTCATTCAAGGTTTAATTACCAAATTAGGGGTTTGACCAAGGAAAACCCCCCATTAGACAAACAATTTTAGGTTGTTTTGCAGGAATTTTTCGAGATCCTGATTTGAGTTTCCATAAAAATTTATTGTACAAGTGTCAAGGTGCATAACATACATTTGAAATCACATAAATTTGAAAGTGGAATAATCCACCATGCACTAAAAATGAGTCCCTCCTATGATGGAATTTTGAGTTAGATGCAGATCCTGACACCTAGTTGACAGAAAACAACTTCTGTGTAGAAAATCCCTAACCTAGGACTGATTTGCGTTGGGTGGTGAATGAGTCTTAGTCAACTCAAAATTAGGTCTCATCAGATTTCTAGATTACTTTTTAGTCTTCTTCAGCTTCTCAAGTGCACACATTCTGAAAAATAGCTTTTTGTTTGGTTTAATTTACATTCTTGTTCATTCTTTTAAGCTTTTTGCAAACAACATCGTGTTTTCCGACATTACATAATTCTTAGTTTTTGCATACATAATCAGTCAATTATTTCATATAATTGCACTTAGTTCATTCCATTTAGTTAAAATAACATCATACATTGCATAATTTGAGTGGACCTAGCGTAGATCCTTTGTGTGGGGTTTATCTCTCTCCTTTTAGGTGAAATACCCTAAGAGTGCAAGAGTAGCCTATAAGCCCTACCCAAAAATCTACAGTTCATTTAATAAGTGATTGCATCGTCCATTATCACTCTATTTTTAGCATAAATGAAGGTCTTGTAACAAGTTCAGATCCATAAATCAGGGTTAGAAGGAAGAGTAGAGATTGGAGACCAAATTTGGATCTTAACTTTCTAAAAAAGTAGAATGGGACTGATACACTACTTGTGGCGTATGAGTCCTAGTATAGCTCTTTTTCTAGGTTTTGGAGGATTTAGACTAGTCATTGCTAGATTCTTTTTTTGGCCTAGAAACCCTAATCTAGGATTAAATCACCCACGACATATGAGTCCCAGTGAGCATTAAAGTCAACATTTTTGAGATTTTAGGTCTTCATTCGAGCCTCTTTAATTTCTAGGTGCATCTATGTTCTTTCTCAGTTTTTTATTCTATATTTCAGTTTCATAATCTAGGTCATATAGTTATATTTTGCATATCTTTTACTTTTCTTATCTTTCCAAACCCTAGATTGGTGGTGAAGCCCTCTTTAGTCTTTAATCACAACCTTGGACACCTTGTTGCAGATCTCTATCCCTCATTGTATCCTTCGATTAAGATCTATAAGGTACCCTTGAATGAACTAAGTGAAATATGTTATTATTGCTTGTGTTCCATGTCCTAAAAGGTGGAGCACCCTATTTCCTAGGTTTCATTTGATAAGAATGGAAGATTAAGGTCTTCAAGAATGGTGCCTTATTGGGTAAGAGTTGTATTCAACCATTAGAAGAAAAGAAAAATAAATGATGACAAATGTGTTGGACACTAGGAACACTAAGAGGGGGGGTGAATCAGTGTTCCACAATATTTGAATTTCAAATCATATCTTAGACTATCAACAACAATATTTAACCTTTAATAGCATTCACAACATATAAACAAATGAAACATGCAAACTCATTAAAGAGACAATGTGGACACCATAATACCAGAATTTTTACATGGAAACCTTGTTAGGGGAAAAACCACGGTGGAGATTAATCCAAAAAGTATACTCTGTTAAAAGTATGATCAAAAGGGAATACACTTGCATTTAGGTACACTACCTAGAGCTCACTGCTCAAAATAGGGAAGGCTCACTGCCTTACAAAATATTCAAGATTACAAAAAAATGATGAACTGAGAATATAACATCTACAAATGCATGGATTCAACTCCAATGAGGTGCATAAAACTGATTCTAGACCTCTTGTATAATTCACACTTCTGCTTTACTCTATTATGATTTCTTACATAAAACCCTTCTACTGCACAAACATAATTCACTTCAACAAATCTTCTGATATTAGCTCATACTGCTACTCTATACTTTTTCTCTTATACACCTTCTCACTTCCTTATCCACACACACCACACACTAAAAATGATCTTACGATCTCACATATATATCCACTAATAATATTTTATTACTATATGTTGGGTTCGAACAAAATATAATATTCTTCCACATGTAGGCTCAAATCACCAATTAGAATTAATGCGTACCCACACAAGTCAACTAGACTATCTAGTAGGGACCCAGATCAAAATTCCCAACATAATAAATAGTTAAACAACTATTCCTCATACATCTGGGACACACCATACACAACATGTTGGCCATAATGAGAAAATAAGCAATAAACCATTCTACCGAATCTCTTAACTCGTACATCAATTACTGCAACACCACAAAACTTACCAATAAGGTAACATAAATGCTTGAAAAACATCCCTGGGACCCACATAAAAAAATAATGATTCGGTGAAGTATTCAAATGAACTTATCAACCAAATACTCTGTTCTTCATGCTTTCTGCCGGTAGATTACAATCTTCTACTTTTCTTGCCAGTAGGAGCTACTTCTAAACTGCAGAACATACTATTGACTCTAGTTGCCATCAATGACAACACTATCAACCAAAAACAATCTCCCAAAGCCATATGCCAACAATCTCCCCCTTTGGAATTGATGGCAACACTTAGTGAAAAATGACTGAGTGTCAAAAGTCAAAAACACTGCCCCCCCTTTAGATGTCAAGGCATTTCTCACTACATTCTCTCCCCCTTTGACATCAATGACAAAAAATTCTGCTACTTTCTCTTCCCCTTTAGTATTTTTACTGTACTCTCTCTTACTACATTCTCTCCAATTTATCAAAAAAATGTTGCAACTGCTGCTAAATTTAGAAAATTATTTTATACTTATCTTTCATTTCTAGGAGAAATTTATTCCAAGAGTCCACTATAATCCTAGTAGCAATTATCAAACTATTATTTTCTAATGTTTTGTTGATGATCTGGACAAGGGATTCAGGAATGGTAATGGATCCTTCCAAATTTTCTCCTTTCTTTAGAACTTCAATCATTTGCTCTAATTTGCATTCAGTTTGATCCTTCACTTTCCAGAAAGTGTCCATAAGAGTGTTTCTGGCAAAGTGAACCTTTGCATGCTCAATCTGCAACTCATAAATCTTCTTCTTAATTGCTCCATCCTTGTCCTGAAACATATTGTAGTCCTGTCCGATTCTGACAAGCTCATTCTCAATTTGTTCCAACTTGTCCTTGTATTTTCCAACCACATGAGGCCACCTAAGATAGTAATTGTAGATCTTGTTTGTTGATTCAATGCACTCTCTTAACACATTCATTTTCTTTTTCATTTTAGTGAGAGATAGCCTAAACTGCATCTTCAGATGTGAGATTATTTCCTCTTCTTTCCTGTCCAGAGGCACAGAGTCCATAGCCTCCTTGATACATTCAATCAATTCTTCTAGAAGTACATTTTGCAGACTCTCCAATTCAATGTTGCTATCAATAAATTATCTTCCTAGAGTGTCCTCAATAAGGTCATGTTCATATGATGGCCCATTTATCCATATGTCAGTTATCTTTTACATTCCATCTTCTTCTTGAACAATCTGTAATATCTTTTCTTTAAGTAAAACACCTTCTTCATCACTTTCTTCTGCTATTATCACATTCAGTTCACCTGGTTTTGGTTCATCTCTTGGTGTATATTCCTCAGAGTCTTCATCCACTATATCCAAAACCATCTGATCTTTACCTTTTCCCTCAACTTTTGTTGACTTAGGTGCCAAAAGAGTTCCACCAGTCAACTCTCTTTCTCTCTTCTACTTTTTCTCCGCCTTACCAGAGGATGATCCAACTTCAACTACTTTTAGTGGGAGAGGAATATTAAATACACCAAACTTTCCTAACAAGTTCCTAAATAAGCTTTTATAAGCTTGTTCACCATTTTAAAAAGAGTTGAAATGCTCAAAAATTTGCTTGCAAACTGACATATTTTCCTTCCATACCACATTGCCATTCTAAGGCAAGCAATTTAGGAAATACATCATAATGCATATAGCTAGGGTACCAAACTTGAAAGAGCAATCTATATCCTTCGTCAATTGCACATTCTCCATCAATTGATCCTTTAGCAATCCACATAGATCAAAGTCTTCATTTTTTGTTATCATCATGTGAGTGATATACACTGCACCTATAGAGGTTGATCCTTCTCTGTTTCTAGAGAAAATTTAATATGAAATTCCATGTGCAATATACCTCGTTAATGGATCTTTGATTGTTGAGATTACCAGAGCCCTCTAATCTCCTGTTACTTTAGTTATGGCTTCGATTTTGACATTTTGAATTGATTTCTTTTTCAAAACAACATAAACATTGCACAATCCTTTTAGATTTTTGATTGCATCCTTAGAAATTTGTTAGGGTTTATCCAAAGTAAGGATATCACCATCCAATCTGTTCAAGATAAACTGAACTACCTCCACGCTGATGAAATGAGGAAATTCATTCCAAATGTCCAAGTTCTTATGTTTCGCTCCTCCAAGCTTCTTCAATTTGACGAGAGACAAAAAATTTCTTATATCCCTGAGCTTTCGACTACTATATTCATCCAGAGTTATTGTTCCTTTGATTTGCTTCATTTCCTGTACCAAACAAGGTTTTACCGATCACAAAATAAGTATGAAATTGATAATCAACATAAATACTTGGAGAATTCACTGCTAAATTGACTTTCGCCCCTTCAAAATTTTTCTAAAAAGTTTCTCCAACTGTTCTTCTTCAACATACAGTGACAAATGAGGGTTCCAAATGCCTTTTTTATAACTTTGCACACCTAACTTCCTTGTCGCATTAAATGCTTTTCCCTAGAAGTTTTAGTTACTCTGTTTTCAAACAGCAAGAGAAATATCCATCTGCAGACCTTCGAGAAGCAATCACCAATACATTTGATGATGTATAACACACCAACTGACAACTTCCTATGATCCCATACCAGCTACACATAGTGGGGCAAAATATTTTCATGAAGACTCCCCCTAGGCCAATGGCTTGGAACCAATTGTTGAATGATTTACCAGAGGGAGCTTCCGGTATAGTCTTATTAACTTCATCAGATCCACTCTTCTTTACCCACATTTTCTTCATCTGATCTCTTATCTCTTCCACCAATGCTTTTCCTTTTCCCTTATCACCTTTCTGTGAATTTCTACCTTGATAAACCAGACCTCTCTTATCCATGTTTCTGTTCTTGCAAAATCTTGCAATGTGACTAAATTTATTACAATTGTAGCATATCAAATTCTTCTATCTATACCATCCATTCCACTGATTTCCTCTTGATCTACATTGATTACTAGCATGCCCAAATCTTCCACAGGAATAGCATTTAATGATCCTTATACTGACAGACATATTTTTGCATTCTAATGACTTATGACCAAACTTCTTGCATTTAAAACACTGACCAGAAAATGATGGAGTACCAAAGTTTATCTTAATTCTACATTGAGAAGCCATATTTCCAAATTTATTACAAACAAAGCAATATCTATTAATTTTTTTAGCATTGGGTTGCTTTATTGGATATCTTTTTCCTTTGTTCTTATTTTCAGGGTCCTTTTGTTCAGATCCAGAGCTCTCACCCTTCACATAGCCGAGACCTCAC
Source organism: Sequoia sempervirens (assembly GCA_007258455.2). Classification (NCBI taxonomy): domain Eukaryota; kingdom Viridiplantae; phylum Streptophyta; class Pinopsida; order Cupressales; family Cupressaceae; genus Sequoia; species Sequoia sempervirens. Next base: position 123,960,974 of record VDFB02047397.1, read on the forward strand.
TTATCATTTGCATCCTTTTGACCTTTAGTTATCTCATCAAGCCTAGCAAAACTAATCTTGAACTTCTCCTTAAACTCATTTGCAGTAGCAAGCTCATCTTTGAGAATAACTACCTATCTTTCAAGCTCTTTTTCATTGTTTCTGGATTGTTGCAGTTCAATCTCCAGCTGAATGAATCCACTATTAATTCTATTGCATTCTTCAGATTTTTCTTTCAAGGACTAGGCTAGATTCTCCTCATTCTTCTTTCTTTCTTGTATCTCCTTAGCTTCATCACCACAGATTATGTTTCAAGCTTTAGGGTAGCATTGTCCTTAGCAAGATTTTCTAATTCTTCTATTATTTTTTTTAGGGTTTGATTTAGATGAACATCTTTTGGACCTTTGCTTCTTTTTGCTTCAACTGACCGCATAGTTCTTTCCTTTTTTCCCTTGAATCATTTATTTTATCCTTCAGTGATTGAATGATTTTTTTTGCAGCCACAAGATTTTCTTTTAGTTCCATGACCTCTGCTTTATACTGATCAAGATCATCAAGTGCCACCATAAGCTATTGTTGAAAACCACCTGTTTCCATTCTAATCCAAGATCCACCTCAAGTTGTTAAATTTAAAAGAGGAACAAGCTCTAATACCAATTGTTGGACACTAGGAACACTGAGAGGGGGGGTGAATTAGTGTTCCACAATATTTGAATTTCAAATCAGATCTTAAACTATCAACAACAATATTTAACCTTTAATAGTATTCACATCATATAAACAGAAGGAAACATGCAAACTCATTAAAGAGACAATGTGAACACCATAACACTAGAATTTTTACATGGAAACCCTGTTAGGGGAAAAACCACAATGGAGATGAAACCACAAAGTATACTCTATTAAAAGTATGATCAAAAGGGAATGCACTTGCATTCAGGCACACTGCCTAGAGCTCACTGCTCAAAATAGGGAAGGCTCATTGCCTTACAAAATATTTGAGATTACAAAAAATTGTTGAACTAAGAATATATTATCTACAAATGCCTAGATTCAGTTCCATGAGGTACATAAAATAGATTCTGGACCTCTTGTCCAATTCGCACTTCTGCTCGGCTCTGGTATGATTTCTTGCATAAAACCCTTCTACTGCACAAAGAGAATTCACTTCAACAGATCTTCTGATACTAGCTCATACTACTACTCTACAGTTTTTCTCTTACACACCTTCTCACTTCTTGATCCACACACACCACACCAAAAATGATTTTCTGATCTCACATATATATTCACTAACAATATTTTATTACTATATGTCGACTTTGAACAAAATATAATATTCTTCCACGTTGGCTCAAATCACTAATTAGAATTAATGTGTACCCACACAAGTTGGCTAGACTATAGTAGGGACCCAAATCAAAATTACCAACATAAGAAATAGTTAAAAAAATATTCCTCATACATCTAGGACACGCCATACACAATAGGTCGGCCATAATGAGAAAATAAGCAATAAATCATTCTACCAAATCTCTTAACTCGTATACCAATTTCTACAACATCACAAAACTTACCAATAAGGTAACATACATGCTTGATAAGCTTCCTTAGGTATCCACACAACAAAATAATGATCTAGTGAAGTATTCAAACCAACTTATCAACTGGATACTCTGTTCTTCATGCTTTCTGCCAGGTGATTACAATCTTCTACTTTTCTTTTCAGTAGGAGCTACTTCTAAACTGTAGACCATACTACTAACTCCATTTTCCATCAATGACAAAACTAGCAACCAAATCAAACCTCTCAAATCCATATTCCAATAAAATGTATGATGCATAATACACATCTAGTTGATCCTTCTTTGAATGAGCATTGACATTCACTCATAACAAGAAAAATATTATTATGTACATGGCAATATGCAATGAATTAGAGTGATATGTAACACTGATCAATTCCATATTGCAATCACACCAAAATAATTGGTGAAATAATTTTTATAAGAGAGAGTGTCTATCAAACATATTATTTGCATAAAAAACCTCTAAAGTACCAACAACCAACCAAAGAGACATGTGATTACATAGTTCTATATTACAATAAGTACCTCCCTTTCAACTAGAGAGTAGCTGTAATGGAAAATACACTAACAAAAATTAAAACCCTAGAGTATTATGCACTTTGGTTCTATGGAAATTTATGAATAAGAAACCATTACAATGAAGAAAAAACTCATGCATACAGATCTCCAACATGGATAATAGAGTATGATAGAGAAAACATGGTGAGATTACATTTTAGAGGCCACTTATACTTTCACCATCATTTTCTTTAATTCCTATATACAAGATTTGTTTTGTTAGGATCTATAGAGATATATACAAATGTAAGAAAATATTCATAATTGCACCTGCCATCATTGTAAGTAGTAAAAAAGTTAGAAGGATCTATGTGTACAAAGCTAAAGTGGGCTCACAATTTTTTTGAGAAGCAATCTAGATATAGCTTGAAGGTTACATGTTTTGGAAACCCTAATGGTTGTATTAATTAAAGCATGATATTTTTTCCTTCTCTTCTCTTTCAATCCGTTCTTATAAAACAAAACTTAATCATTGGTCTAATCTAATAATGACTAGTAGGTACAAAGATCATTGTTGGATAACTGATGGTAAATCTACACACTTTCCACCATTAGCACTTGAAATGACATACAATTTTTCCTTCATTTAGTCAACAATATATTTTAGGTGGTAAAATTATTATTCTAAAAATCAAGGGAATAAAATTAGTTAGAAAAGACCTTTGGAATGATGTAGAGCATAGGTGAAAGATATAGTGAAAAACGGTAGGAGTTTTGAATTGTTATGGGTTAGGGATAACACATATCTTATGCCTTTGGTTGAGGTGGACCAAGGATTTAAGGTGACAAGGATCTCAAACCATTAAGATATGTGTAATAGGCGAGTCCAAAAATGTAATCTTGAAAAGGTTATAAGCTTCAAGAAGTTGGGGATTGAGAATTGTGAATACCTTATGATAGGTACCAACATGAAAGGAAGGGTGAAAGTTTGATTTTAAAAATATATACAAAGGATTTGATAGAGTTTGGAGGGCCAGGGTAGACATGAAAGGAATGATGAGTTCAAAAATCCAAAAAATAGGCTTAGGAAACTTTTAGAGGTTAGGTGATTCAGATGTTGGGGATGACATAGAAATGGTACCTAGGCGAAGGTAGTCCATAATTCTAACTTCAATAAATTACTTAGTGAAAATAATGAGGTATTTGGATAAGGGGTGGTCTAAGTCTCTAGTCTAAAAAACTTAGACAATTTTTTTTGTAACAAAGGACCAAGATGATAGGGTTGATATAGAAGGGTTATACAAGAAAGGGGAAGCCCAACAACCTAATGTAAAAGAAATACTAAAGGAATTTTAGTGAAAACTTTTGGGGAATGGGACCTAGGGATACCAATGAAATAGTATTGGGGAAACCACAAGTCCAAAACTCCAGTGCTTAAAAAATTCTAACGAATTATGTTAGGATGTCAAGGTTCATATGGATGGTATGAAGGTAAGGGAGAGGTTGATAGTTTGAAACTCTAACAAAAAATATAGAATAAGTAGAAAATTCCCAAACATTTAATTTTTACTTATTCATGCAAATTTTGATACCAAAAGAGCATACTAGGGACAACACTAAAGAAAAATACAAAGATGAAAACGAATACAAAGATTTTTTAGATTGGTTATTATTAGAATAAAAGAACAACTACGAATAGAGAACAAAGCATAATATTTAACTACAAAAGAGTTACAAAGGGACTCACATATCACATATCATTAACAACACAAAGATATATATATTATAAATAACATTGATCCAAAAACCTTCCTAGATACCTATTAAATAATTCAATAGCTAGTTGTAGTTGATCGACAACAAACTGAACTTTATTGACAACAAACTGGACTCAAATGCCACGTCTAACAAACCAAACTCAAATGGACACGTCTAGATGAATTTCTATTATTGAATTATTCCAACACTTACCCTTAAGGAATAATGGAATTTTTATGGACTCTTAATATATCTAGCAACATACAACTAAAAACAATATATTATGCAAAAGTTGTTCTTTGTAAATAAATCTCAGACTAGTAAGAATTCAAGTTGCTCCCAAGCATAGTCACCTAGTTGTAATCCAAGTTCCTAACATCATTAGACACCACTTTCACATGAAGTGTCTCATCACACTTGTAAAGGTATGATGTTAAACTTCTAGATTTCAAATCTCCCCTGAACTATTGGACACCAATCTTCACATGTATGTCTTACAACCCAATGAGGTATAGTTTATTCAATCCACAAGAACCTCAAACTATTGAGCATTTATCTATCCTCTACTACATCCCTCCCCTTCTTCAAAGTGTTGGCATAGATTCAAAATAGAATGTTCAATTGCTTCATCTTCAATGAAATCATTATCTGGTGGTTCTTCAACAATAGTTGACAACCTCTCAGCTCTTACAACTACAACAGATGTAGCAAATCGAGCAACTCTAATACCATATAAGCATAAAAGAACAACTACGAATTAAAAAAAATCATAATATTCAACTGTAGAAGAGTTACAAAGGGACTCACAAATCACTTATCATTAATAGCACAAACAGATACATATTTATACATAACATTGATACAACAACCTTCCTAGAAACTTGTTAACTAATTAAATAACTAGTTGTAGTTGATCAACAACAATTGAGCTTTATTGACAACAAACTAGACTCAAATGCCACATCTAACAAAGTGAACTCAAATGGACACGTCTAGATGAAATTGACTTATTCCAATAGTTATAAACTAAGAGCAATAAGAAAACAAAGTGAACTAAAAAAAATTGGGACTCAATGAAAATTCCAATGCTAGAAGATTGAGTCTCAATGGGTTGAAATTTGTAGAATGCAATTGGATTTTATTTGAAAAACATTCCATTTCTCCTAGTTCCAATTGTGAATGGATGACAAAGTGTTTTTTTTCTTAATCGTTGCAAAACACAATCACATTTTATAGACAATAAAATATGATCATGTTATTTCTACTTTTCAATAATTGAAATGCATTCTAGCAAAAATCACCAATTCAGACACTTTTCTTGTTTTTTGAAGTGGACCTTTTTTATCGCATTATTTCTACTTTTCAATAAAGTGAGTGCATTATTGTCAAAACTACTTCTTTTAAGTGTCGGTTGTTTGTGATGACGTTATTTCTACTTTTCAATAAAATTCATATATTATAACCAAAATTACTTTTTTGAAGTGTTAATCTTTCACTATTCTATTTACTAATGAATTAGTTATAACCAAAACTACCTTTTAAAGTGTTGATCTTTTGCTATTCAATTTAATAATTAAAATCATCACCAATGTTAGGTATCTTCCCCACCAGGGTGAGAACAGTAGTTTTGTTCTGGAATACGTGCATGGAGGCTCCCTTGTCGATTTGTTAAAGCACAAGAGACATACCAGTGAATCCTTCTTGGCTAAGGTTGTCTGTCAAGTGATGGAGGGATTGAAATACCTTTGCAGTGAGAGGATTGTACAGAGAGATATTAAGCCCTCCTATCTCTTTATTGGCAAGAAATCCCAGCAAATTAAAAAGTTATAAACTTTGGATTGAGGAGGATTGTATCACAGATGATAGATCCTTGTTGCAATTCCTATGCGATAAGGTCTGCTTACACTGAGCTCAGAGAGATTTGATGGACAGAGGTATGGTGGAAGTTATAATGGTTATGCAGGAGATATCTGGAGCTTGGAATTGGGACCTTTAATATAAGGGATAGAAGAATATAATTCTGTAAATGCAAACGTCAGCCCATGTCTTTTTAGCGTCTGCAGAAATACAGTAATTGAAGGGTTAGGAGAGGTGCGGTGCATTCTCCTTTGTACATGCATATGAGCAGTTTATTCAATGGTCGAAAAAGTTAATATTAATTTTATATGTGGTTTACTTGTAAAAATTAATTTTTAATTGTTGAGTTGAATGATGTTTGAAAATTATTATATATAAAAAATAAATTTATGAATGTATATTAAGAAAATATGGAATATTATGACATTTTTAAATGTTTAGATAAGTATGTTTTGTCGTCTTTTTGAATGGCACGAGCCGTACTTTGAGGAGTAAATTGAATATGATTATGTGAGTTTGGAGTTATCTTAGAAAATAGTGATGTGAAAATTATTTATATCTTTTTTAATAATGGTGAAATTTGCATCTTTATTATCATTTAGTTTTGTGTTTATTTTGAGAAAATATCTTAATATAATTCTCTATTGATAAATGATAAAAAAAAATGTGTAAAAATTAAGCTCATTTTTTAGTCCCCATCTAACCCAATTTACACACATTATCATACATTTCACTTTATCTTATTTGTATTGGCACACTTACCTATACATTTTGTCAAATTATTAAATAATACAATATTATTTCCCCATGTTTGAATTTTTTTTCCTACCTAGATCATATTGCTCTACCATGTTGTACACCATTCTTCCAAGTGCGAGATGCAAGATTAATATCACATTTATGGATTCAACCCCTAACATTCCAAAATTTAGATTTATACTTGGCCAGCTCTTTTCTATTTCACTAGAAATTGTGAGCTAACTAAACACATATTTGTGCAATTTATCAGCATGTACTTGTATGTAGAGATATTTAATTATACTATTTAACTTTGTTGACAATCCTTTAGAACTATTTAACTTCACTTGGATTCTCACAAAAGTAGAGTGTGCAAACCCATTAATTTTAGGATCTAAAGAAACAAAATTGTGTATCTTAGCTATTCCATGAAAACATGCATCTACCTAATACTCCAAAGGTAAATTCAAAACATGCATCTATACCAACACAATAGTAACAAATTATTTCATGGGATTAAAATTTGGAAACCAATGCTTTATAAATAGAACATGCTTATATCAATGCCAAGGGCCTTTGGAAAGTATAAAGGAACAATCTTCTTTTTTTCCAAGCAATAGTAAAAATAATCCTTGAGCATACTTGGGAAGATTTCTATAGAATTTTGAATGCGCATACTCCAAGATTTTGAAATCCTATCATACAAATGCACTAAACTAGGCTAAAGCGAATGAAAATTATAGGTCAAGCCACATTACCTAGTTTCTCCTCTCTAGAAAGAACCTCCTACCCTAACAGAATATAGGAGATGACATTATATAAGGATCAATTTTATTCTAGAACTAAAGAGCCACCACCCTCTTGCATATCCAATCAAACATTATACTCGCATTGATTAATACTTTTACCTCCTACTAGATCCTTAAAAGACAACACAATTGGCTTAGATGGTAGTTTAGGGGAAACAAATCTTTTTGTACTAGATAAATTTGGGCCAGTGAATTCTACCATTAGAGAAAACATTTCTATGCACCAAAAGTTCATCATGCTTTACATACCCATATCTCAAAACCTATTTTTCTGCTATAGAAACTTATTTATCTAATTTAAGATTTGACATTATTGCTCATAGAAGGAAACTAGCTTCAAAAATGTTATCCTTATCACACATGACTAATTTTTATTTATAAAAGTAATAAAGATAAAACTATAAAATTATAAAATATAAAATCATAAAATTAACAAAATTCTAAAATATTAAATGATAAAACTACAAAATTTAAATGTATAAATGTATAAAATTATAAAAATGATTAAATTATAAACTTAATAGTTACAAATTTATGACGTTAATTAATATTTTCTCGCATATGGTCTCTTAATAGCATTTTGACAACACTAGTGTAATGTGCTCAATTACTAAAGGAATACATGAAACTAAGTTTCTCTTCCTTTCTCAATAACAATTATTCCACAAATGTCTCCAAGTAATTATTCTATTGGAATACACCTTATTCCTTCTCTAGATGTAGTGCTTCCCTTTCCAAATCGGGCTCCTTATCTTCAATCACATGTTTGCATTAAATTTTTACCATGCTTGAATGGATGGTTAAAGTACCATATACAAATGATGTAGCTTCGTGATCATAATTGGTGGCCCTCAAATCCATCGTGGAGGAATGCTTAAGTTTAAACAATAGCGGGCCATCACATATAAATGTAAATGTGAGGTGCCAACTACTATTGATATCCCTTGGATGATAGGAATCCTAACATTAGGTCAATTTAAAGGGACACCATGTTTTGGAAATGGGGATTAATTACAAAAAAGTCCTTAAGAACTCATCTGTTGTTGATTTTTATTTAGTGGAAAAGGTGGATAAACAAGAAGGTTCTTCAATATATAATGCAATCATTGGAATATTTAACAACTTTTTACCAAATTTAAAAAGCCTACAGGAGTGGGATTCTAAGTTCTATTAGATTCCATTAGATTCCACTAGTTCATAAGTAGATTGAAATTTATCCCTACACACAAGTTTTCTTTATTTTTTGTAATTTTTAAAAATATAGATAAAACATTTGTATATTTTCCCCATTTTTTTGGAGATCATTATATCCTAATCTTCACACCATGGTATACATAATTTGATCCCCTAAATGATAATTTTTCATCTACTTCAATATGGGTGTATTTATCTTATTTATGTAATTTTGGTTCAAATTTGGCTCAAAATTGATTTGGGACTCTCTTTGAAAATGTTTATCAAATTCCTCTACTTCTCTTTGCACTACCTATGCACATTTTTTGTTGAATTAGATTAGAAAGGTTTTTTCTAGAAATTATTATTCTAAAGAAGGATAAATTATCTTGGGCACACATTTTGGACTATGTTAATATTTCATTTAAGTGTCATTTATTGTTTTGAGTTTGGTCATTCTTCCTCCATTTGCTCCAAAATATATTTTAGGTTTTCTCATTCAAGCAACAATACTTGCTACCTTTTAAACCAACAACATGCTAGTGGGCATAGAACCAATTTGCACCATGATCCTTCCAATAAAGATAGTGAAGCCAATTTCTTTCAACAATAGTTCAAAATATATACATTTTGATGAATGTTTCCCATGATTTTGATGATATTGTTACTTTAGGAATGTTGAATTCAAGATAATTTTCTAAATATAAAACTAAAAATCTTAGTGGGAAGACACACCTCAATAGTTTGGGGATTGATGTAAAATAGGTAGCTCACAATTTGATTTTTGGTAAGGAGTAAACTCTTGTAGCCCCCTCCCTTTATATAAATTCTAGTTAGTCCCTTAGTGTATTCCTTTGGGTAATGGTTAGCTCCTATATATGAAGTTGAAAAATTATCAAATAGGATGGTGTTCAATATATATTTTTTTTCTTAAAATATGAGAGTGCAAAATAGTTCTTTAAGATACAATGCAAAGAAAATGTAATAACTTAAATGTTTTAGTTATTTTACTTGTGTTTTGATTAATGGGAAAAACGGGTTTTGAAGGGACCTGAAACCCTTTACAACTAAGGATACAAAATGTTGCTAAGGAAAATATTCAAAAGACCACAAGCAACAACCCAACAGCCAAAAAACACAAACGGGCGGGTGCTCAACAAAAAATAAGACAAAATACCACCATCAACACCCAATAGCTACACAACAACAAAACAACCTAAGAGAAATCAACCCCCAACAAGAAACATAAAGTAAGAAAGAAAATACCACACACTAATTCAAGCCACCCAGAGTGTTGGCGACCTCAATCTATTGGTTCCCGTGCCTCTCAACCATGTCTAGCAAATCTTTCTTCTCGACATCAAATTTTTTCTTCCAATTAGCTGACCCTTCTTCAACAGGATCTTTGTCATCATCCTTAGCGGATTTTTTTCTCTTGCCCTTGGCCACATGCTCTTTCTCCATAAGCTTGGAGAAGTAAACCTGATCCTCCCTGAGCTCGCTAATTTTCTTGAACAAGACTTCTAGGGAGTTTGCACTGTTCTTGAATGAGATATGGCATGCCTGCATTAACTTCTTGATGTCTATATTTATGCCTAAAACCTTGGAATCTAAAGCCGCCAATATTTCCTCACACAGAGACTTAAATTCATTATAAGAACCCTCAAGGTCCACCATTCTATCTATAAGAATGTCTAACATAGAGCCTTTTGGAATATTCTTCATATTCTCTTTTAAGCCTTTGATTTTAATATTGATTTTATTGAACTCCTGAAGAGTCCACTTAGCCAATTTAAAGGTACCAGTGGCCCCAGCCCTAGCCATATCGAGTAAATCAAACATGGAAGTACATTCATCATCAAGGTAAGAAAAGTCCTCAAAAAGATGATTTACCTTCAAAGGCTCTTGTCTGGCTTTGCTCTTCTCTGCATTCTCCTCATCCAGACCCCTAATTTCCTTGTCCTGTTCCTCCTTGGGCAGGTCCTACATGGTAGAATCCTCGGTGGCCACCACTTTTTCACCAGCATCCTTTTCCTCACTAACCACACTAGGGTCCTTGGTTGAAACCTCAGAAGCCTTGTTCTTTAAATTGGCAATTCTCCTCGACAACCTCCTCGGTTTATCAACCAAACCCTCAACATTACCCTATGTGCCCACCTCTGAACCATCACCAACAAAAACTTTACCAACAACCACCTCTGCAGACTTGGGAGAAGAATCACTTGACCCCACCTCTGTGTCCTCACTCTTAGACAAGGCTAGTTGCTTAGGCAACCTATTACACTTAGCACTAGCCACCTTCCTCTTCTTTGAAGATGTAGCCACAACTACAAGGGAAGCATCTTCCTCAACCTCATTCCATTTATCCTCCTCTTCTGAAGGGGACTTCGAACCCAACGACCCAGATAATTATTTTACTTGTGTTTCTAGTAGCATCCTATATATTTATTTTTAGGTTGTAAATTACCATCTTCTATATCTTCTTGATCTCTCTTCATCTACCACTCTTTATTTACTTGCATCTATCATCTCCTACTGTAACTTGGTTTATCTTCATCAACATGTGTAAGTTGTATCTATCATCATCTTTTGTATGTACAACACCTTGATTCCTCTCTTTTAGCTTCTTGTAAGTTACTCTTACAACCTCTTACATATATTTTAGTAGGTTGTGTATATCTCAATAACATGGTTTTCTCTTTGTTAGCACTATAAATTTTCTATTAAAGTTATAATCAAGTTTCCAATTTATTGATCCTTTATTTCTAGGTCTAAAATAAATTATTTTATTTAAATTTGAAAAAATATTAAATAGGGAGTAGGCACTTATTCCTCACTTTATTGATTTATCTATAATAATTATAGGGTGTTTTTATGGTGATACAATGTTTTTCATTAATTCAATCATAATTCCACTATGGAATTTTGGGGTGAGGCTAGCATCTCCTCCATTAGGAATTCAATTCTTATTCTGGTTGTGGCTCTTGATCTCTTAGAGATTTATTCACATTTCACCTTCATGTAAATACGTATGGAATTAGATATTTCAAATATATTCCTTGAAGAAATTATCTTACGGTGGGTAACTCTTCATGATAGTAATAGATGGAATATGAAGGAATTATTTTTAAGAATACAATCTTAGGTAAGTAATCATCGCATATAAATAAAAATAACTAAAATAAAATTACAAAAATTATTGAGAAAAAAATTACATAATACATGTATGTGGGGAAACCTTTTTGAGTAAAATAACTTACAAAACATCTTTCATCAAGTATGTATAAATATAAACATGATAAGAGCCTAGATATTAGAGTATGTGCAATGTACCTTATACTTTATTATTGGCTATGTTTAAAGAACTCTAAGGGGTTGGTGAATGGGTCACAACCTTTTGGTTAAGAATTTAGTTAATAAATTAATAATTTATTTATAAAGATAATTTTTTAAAATTATCACTTATTTTATATTGTAACCTAATAAACCTTATAATTTAGAGCCTTATAGAGGTTATTTACGAGTACTTACATTAAATATTATTGGAATCTCAATGCATATCAAATGATTGTGTTGCAAATTCCATGAATTGTTTAGATCAATGTTGTGAGTATGAATGAATGTAGATGGGGTATTGGGAGGATGAATTATTATTTTAATTTCATTCACATATGCAAGGTTCCTAAGGGAGCATCACAACCTATTGGAGTTTTAAGATCTTCATACAACTACTTGATCATGATTATGGTGTAGTAGAAGGGTAATTAGTGTGATTTATGTGTAGTATGGACTAAAATACTATAAGATCTATTAGTCCATAGACCACACTATTGTAGTTCAACCAAGAAATTTTTTGTTAATGGTCACCTACATGAAAAAACAAGTCCATAGAGATAGGGCAATTGATCTTGCTCAACTAAGTGATTCTTTATTCCTTCTCCTTCAGAAAAATAGTTCCCTTTATCAAAGGTGACAACACAAAATTAAATTGAGGCACTCAAAAACATATTTTCAAACCCTTTAAGAATATAATTATATCTTAGTTCATCATTACAACATCTTTAAAAAATATTTTCATACCCCTTCAAATAGATGTACAAAGATTGGTATTTATCATTAATGTGTCTTTACCATGTAAAATTTTATAATCAACCAAACGAGTAAAAGATGACACTTTATAGATTTCAGTACAAATAAAATCTATTTAAAAATGTATATAGATATCCTACAATTTAATCTATTTCAAAATATACAAAAATGAATAATAAATAATTTTCTTTTCTAACATCTATAAATATCTCCTGTGTCTCCTATTCTCTCTACCTTGATGGTGGAAAGTTTGCAAATGTTTCTACATAAAAAAGTGATGGAAGGAAGTTTGAAAGGGTTAAAACCTTCTTTGGCAAACCTGGCCTGTTCGTACCAATAGTTTGTGGATGATATGATGCTTATGGGAAGTGCTACTATTGGTGAAGCTAGAGCTATAAAGAGCTATCTTGTACATTATGAGGATGGTTTAGGGCAAAAAATTAATAGGGCTAAAATTTCCCTCTATTTTTTCAATACCCCTAAGCACAGACATAGGAAGATTGCAAATATTTTAGGCTATGGTGTTAATTCTCTTCCTTCTACTTACTTGGGTCTTCCTTTAGGGTCCAAACCTTTGGATTCTTTTCGGATATCTCTTATGGAAAGGTTTAACACGAAGTTGGTTGGATGGAAAGGGGCCCTCTTGATTCAAGCTGGTAAAGTTATGTTACTTAAGGCTTCTCTTCAGAATTTTCCTTTTTACGCCCTTAGTTTGTTTAAGATCCTTACTAAGTTTGTTGAGATCATTGAAAAGATCCAAAAATGTTTTCTTTGGTTGGGGGTTGAGGAGAAGAAGAGGATTATGTTGATTTCTTGGGAGAATGTTTGCAGACCTAAGAAGTTTTGGCATCTTGGCTTGAGGAATATCATAGTGTTTAATAAAGCCCTTCTTGTGAAGCAGGTGTGGAGGACTTTTGTAGACACTCATGAATGGAATACTATTTGGCACAACAAATATTTGCAGGGGGATGATTCTCTTCAAGATTTTCTTAATTCTCAGAATCTCCCTATTGGTTCTTCCCTATGGAACAATACCATTAAGGCCAGGGACCTTGCTGGTAAAGAAGCTTATTGAAGCTGGGAGATGGCAAGAAAATCTGGTTCTGGGAAGATCAGTGGATTGGTAATGATTGTCTATGTAATCTCCTGACCTATGGGAATCATATGGAGGACTATAAATCTAGGTTTGGCTGCTTGGTCGGGGACTGCTGGAGGAATAATCAGTGGGTTGAGATTTCTTCAATTAGTTTGGATCTCTAGCCTCTGTAGGCCCTTTTCAATTTGATCAGGCTTAGTTCACAAGGTCAGGAGGACTCTATGGTTTGGAAGTTGTCATCCTTAGGAATCTATTATGTCTCTTCTATGGTGGCCTCATGTTACTCTTGCCTCCACTACCCTACCCAGGCTAAGGTGTGGGTGCACAACCTTACTCTAAAATTCAACATGTTTGCTTGGATTCTCCTTTAGAACAAATTGTTGACTAATGATAATCTTTATAAGAGGGGGTTCTCTTTTCCTAATAGGTGTTATTTATGTTGTGCTAAGGTGGAGACTTCCTCACATATTTTTCTCCTTTTTCCTTTTGCTTATGCTATTTGGTTTAGGATTTTGCAAATGTGGGATCTTAGCTGGGTTTTTCTTGGAACTATCTTGGATCTTTACAATCAATGGAGGGGCCCCTCAAAAAATCGGGTGTTGAATTTTCTTTGGAACTATATCTTTCCTCACCTTGCCTGGGGTGTTTGGAAAGAATGCAATAACAAAATCTTTAGGGATGTGGCTCTTTCAGAGGAAGTGGTCTATGGTAAGATTATAAGAGTTGTGGTTGCAAACTTTAATTTTCTCAATAACATGAACAAAGGAAAAGATAAGGTTAGCTTTCAAGAGCATGAGATCAAAGTGGTGGAAGACTGGAAAATTAATGTGGATATGTCCAATATTTCCAAGCTTACCAAGGGACCTAGAGATGGTATCTTTTGGAGTCTCCCTCCTCCTGGTTGGGTTAAAATCAATTTTGATGGTGCGACCAAGGGAAATCTGGGGCCAGCTAGGAGCGAAGGGGTGATAAGGGATGAGAATGGTTGCTTCATTGTGGCAGTGGTGATTCCCTTAGGCACTTAGACCAACCATGTTGCTAAAGCAATTGGAGTGTTTTAGGCCTTGAAGTTGGCTATCCAATTGAAGTTCAAAAATGTTTGGATTGAAGGGGATTCGACTAATATAATACAGTGCTTAAAGGGCCTTTAGAAACCCTCATGGTCTATAGAGAATTAGATAGACCTTTCCAAGGAAATTATTAATAACTTTGAGAAAAGTTATATTTCCCATGCTTTTTGGGAAATAAATACGGTGGCAGATTTTTTTGCCAACAAGGGAGTTAAAGCTTAGCAAAAGATGAGGTGGAAGGGGTATGATGAGTTGGAGGTTGATGTTAAAGCCCTAATTATGTGTCATAGGAAGGTGTAATTTCCCATTCCCCTAAATGATGGCTAATTGTCCTTCCTTGTAGTCTTGGGACTGCAAGTTAATTATTACTCATAGTTGGCCAATGAGTAATCATTTTATTGCCTATTTGAATTATGTAAGTTTTGCATGCTTTCTAGAAATTTTAGGCGTTTGTTTTTTTTAGCTTCTAGATTCTTTTGTTCCTTCTTGCAAGACGACCAACATGGGTGGCGAGAGTCATAGGGTGGAGCCAATGAGTAGCGAATAGTTAAGGAAAAATTCGAAGCTCTGGAAGAAGTTGGAAAAGGGTGGCATTACTATTTTCATTGAGAAACTTCATGGTTGGGATCTGGAGGTTACTAAGGTTTTTTCCAAAGATTGGAAGGATGGTGAGATAAACTTGTTTGGCAGACAAGTGTTCATCAATGAACAGTTAATTGTTGAGATTACGGGCCTCTCTACGGAGGGTATCAAGTTCTATAGGGACAAAAAGCTTTTTGATGAGGCGGTCAAAAAATTTCCAAAGTCGGACATTGAGAGGGAGGATTTGCAAAGGACTTCCAGAAGCTATTATGACTCAGACATGATTGTCTCGCACTGCAGGAGGGTATTGAACGTGCTGATGGAGTATGTCACTCTAGATTGCCGATATACCAGAGTCTTTGGGTATCATTCCATCCTCCTTAACCACTTCAAGCATCAGGTCAGGGTTTCATTTCCTTTTTATCTTTCCTCTTCTCTGAATGCTAGTTTGAAAAGCCATAGATAGAACCCTACTAGGCATTCCATTCTCCATGAAGGGTTTCTTGTCCTTATTTATGATCATTTTAAAGCCATGTCGACTCTACCACACCATACTCCTTCGTCTAAGGATAGGGTTGTTGGTAAGGGGAAAGGGAAAGCTAGTGATTCTCCCTAGAAGAAGGGTAAGATAAAGTTTTTGGAGGACCCCTCCTATGATGAGAATGACGAGGACTCGCAGTCGGATTCATTGTCTGAGTACTCTAGGTACCCTACTACGGATAGAGAAGAGAGGCCCCGATTTCCTATGGATCTCAAGGTGGAGGATCACTATTTCAAGGAGGAACAAGAATTCCCTACTGATATTCTTGCTATAGCCTACAATGGGTCTATGGATTTTTTTAGATTAATGAGATGGGTTTTCTTTGAAATTAAGGAGATTAAGTTAAACCAGAGAGCCAAGAGTAGTAAAATGGAGAAGGTTGATGAAAATAAAAACAAAGGTAGTGGTAGTGGTAGGGCCACTGATTTATGGACAAAGGAAGAGAAGAAGTATATGGTTGAGTGCCTCAAGAAAATTGTTGATGAGTTACAAGACTTCAAAAGCAACCATGAAGGCAAGCAGGTTGAGATGGAGGAGTAGCTAAGGAATATCAAAAACTCTCTCCACAAAGTGTTGGTTATGTGCCATAAGATTTTAAAATCCACTGCTAAGACCATGAATACCATGGTGGAGAATCTGGAAAAGGCTCATCATGTTAAAACTGTTTTATTTCTTGATTTGGACAAAGAGGAAGGGCAATCGGATAGTGGGGGATCAAGCAATAGGACTAGAGTGAATTTGAAAAGGAAGGTAGACTAGGCTTTAGTGAATATCCAGGAGATCAAGAAGTCTGCACTTAATATGAACAAATTGGAGCAGGAAGTAGCAGAGATCCTCAGGAATCTAGCCTAGTGGTTGGTTGTTTTATGTTTTTTTTTTTTCGGTTTTTTGTTGTGCTACCTTGGTTTCCACTTTTTTCTTCTTAGTGGGTAGTTTTTTGTTTTTTTTTTGGGCTCTATTAATGTTCTATGTTTTGCTATCTTATTGTTAAGGGTTTTGGGATCCCTTCAAAACCTGTTTGTTCCATAATAAAAAAACATCTATAAATATCTAAAATAAATAATGTGAGCTTTTATTATACCTAATTCCATAAAAGATACTTGAAGAGGGATGAATGAATAATTTGTGAACATAATTTATACCTATTTTCATAAAATAAATTTGAAGAGGGATGAACCAAACCAACAAATTTATTCTTGTGACATGGCAATGAACATTTAACACTAATAAAACTATTGAATTGCCAAAATTGAAAAATGTGGCGGATAAGATGACAAGTGGGACAAATGATAATTTTGTTTATGAAAAAACCCTCTACAATTTTTATTTTTAAATTTTCCACATAATAATTACTTTTTATTAAAAAAATTCAAATTCACGTGGGGCCACCCATCCTCCCCATACATCGTGACTTCCACATAAAATAATAATGATAAATAGTTGATATAAACTAATCTCCCTAAAAAATGCATGTCTTAGACATGATAACATAATGCCCCATCTCACATATGATGACATCATTCCAAGATAAGACTGAAAGATAGACATCTTGTTGTGTGTTGATGGATAAACATTTAGGTGTGTGTCATTTCGAGTGTCGTCACCTGCCCTGTATGTCAAAAAAATGTGGCACACTGAAATGTTTTAAAATTATTTGCTTTGAAAGACTCAAAAGCATAAAATGTTTCCATTTTTGACATACACATTTTACTAAAAGTTGGGGAGCTCGAATGGGAGTTGCGGGCATTTGAAGGATGAAGCAGATTCTCCCTACAAAAAAGCATGTGAGGCATGACCAGCTAGCTAGCAGGTATGTATATCTACTAGAAATATATGTTGTCTTGGTATCCTTTTGTATAGGCATGAATTTTCACCCCTTATGCAAATTCCCCTTTTACACTTCCTCACCTTAGAAAATCAAATCCGAAGGAAAAATTCCACATCAGCCTGCTACCTTTGTTCCACTTGGCATTTTTATTTTTCATTGGTAGAAGAATAACTGTTGAGGTCACCCGTGAGACACACAAACATCTACGTTATGCACTTACGTCCCTGACAGATTCCTACATCTAAATTTAGCATAGGTGTTACACTTCCCATTTGGGTCAATTTGTAACATCCCTCTTCAACTAACTGGCCCGAATATGGCAGATTTTGTCCCTTCTTAAAATTCTTCCATTCTTCATCCAATCCATCTTCTTTTTGCACTCCCTAAGCATTCTAGTAGTCACTTCTTACATTCTCAACTTTCATTTTCACTCTCAAGTAGCACTTTGGCATGCCATAGCAACAACAACAACTCCATCAACTCTGTAAAGCAACTATAGAATAAACCATTGCAATAGGGGCTTGAGTTTTCCTTTTCTCCTCCATTAGCTAGTTAGCTCTTAGTGGAGGTGGTAAGAATTTTCACTCCTCTCCTCTACGATTTGGTTGAGTAGCACATTATTATTTTGTAGTGTTTATTGTGTTCTCTACTTTATTTTCTCCTTTATTATAATTTTCTCTATCGTTACTATCTTGGTTTTCCATGGAAGTGGAAACACCAAAATAGGGGTCTAAGGAAAACCCCTATATATCCCCCCAACAATTTTACTCTTTCTTGTGTGTAGGTGGACGCGCATTTGGAGCTAGTTGGTGAATAGGTTCTTTTGTGAGATCATCTTTGTCACCTTAGCCTTAATATATCTACTTTATCACATTCATTTGTATATCTCTTAATTTATAGTTTTGTTTTGTTCCCTTAGAAACCACTAGCTAGGTCGTTAGCTTGTTTTTTGGTGGTTCTTGCTATATTTTTGATCCTATGGTGACATGGATGCTAGCGCACCTGAGAGACACCAACACGCCACACTGCCATCCTAGAAATGTGCTTTTGTCCTCATGTAGAGAGCTACTCGAGTTACAATTTTGAACCTGAAAGTTGGCTCGTCTAGCCCCAAAACTAATCTCAAGTTTGCAAAGCGATTGAAGGGCCTTATAGTCCTCATCATTCTCATCCCTCATTTCAAGACATTCCCTTAGAGTGAGGTAAGTTAGGGCAACCTTTTGCTCTTGGTTGTCTATGACCTAGGGCCTTGAATGTGGTTGGTCCCCCTCTCTTACACCTACCTAGGGACTATGAAGAATTGAATGGGTATTCATTGTGAAAGGGGTATTCATTGATTTTTAAAGGGGTTTCCAAGGGTTTTAATTTGATATGTAGAGTTTTTTATGTGCTTTTTGTTGAGTGTTTATAGATTTTTCATTTTTAATGTTCACACCAAAATTATTTGAGGAAGCAAAATGAAATAACTCAAAACTCATTGTGTTATCCAATTTGCAATTATTTTGTGCAATTAAAATAGTTCTGGAACAATGTTTAGAGAAACCAAAAATAATGTCATTTTCATAAGCTTCATTGAAAGCTTGGGAGCTTGAAAGGAAGCTACACACATTTGGAGGAAGAAGCAAAATAGCCATTCTCCCTTCCAAAACACATTTGAGGTGCGGGAAACTAGATAGTAGGCATGTATATTTGCTAGAAATATATGTTGTTTTTCCATCCTACCTGAGGACTGTGAAGAATTGAATAGGTATTTGAATTGTCAAAGGGGTATTCATTGATATTCAAAGGGATTTCCAAGGGTTTCTTCACAAAAAGGGGATCTCATTGTGTTTTAGTGTGTAGAGGGTTTTGCAATAGTCTGTGGGTTGTAGGTTTCATAAATCATCTACTCACAACCCACTATGTTTTCCAACTTGCAGTTATTTTGTGCATTTATTTTTCGATCATATGAAGAAATTGAAACACAATTTTTACTTTACCTAAGACTTGTTATAAATTTTGAATGTGTCTTTCATTACATTTGTACTCTCTAAATAACAAAAGGTTTTCAAGACAATCATACTATAAATAAAATTACAAGTTGGAAAACACTAGGTGTTATAAAACTTACAACCCACATATTGTAAGTGCACCAGGATGGTACCCAAAAAAGGGGGCTTAAGTGGCCACTTTTTTTTTTTTCTGAAATAAAGAAATACTGACCTTGGACGTGAAATTGAGGATAGTTACACTCAAAATTTTGAGATGGAACAAAAACAATGATCGAAGTGCTCTAAGTCTTTCTAAACTACTAATTTATTTTGAAAGTGGTTGAGATTAAGGGGTTCAAAAGAGGGCACACAAATTGGTGTTGTTTTTGTCAGAAAAACATAACATAGCAACTCTTGTACGACCTAGCATGGTGAACTTTTTTGTAGTATTTTTAAAAATCACTATGGTCAGAAGTTAGCTAATAGCATCTAGTTGATGCACAATTTTTTGATAATTTTTTAATGAATATTTGATTTTTTACTAATTTTCTAAGTGGGCACTTCTGAAAAGCAGAATTTTGGCGTGCTCCCCTACAAATTTTGGAAAGTAATTGATTTTAAAAATCAAAAATTGTAGAGTGGAGTTTAGTTTCTAAAAATGTAATTTATTTGAAATTTTGATGATGGTTAATTTATAACAAAAAACACCAAAACATTGCTTTTTGGAAAAAGAGACATACAAACAAAATAAATTATGGATGAAAGGCTTAACATTGTCAAAAAGTGAAAAAAATTACATCATTGGATAGCTAGAGAGAACCTAACATTACCGATGTGTTCGATTTTGTTGATATTGAACCAAATGCAATCCTGACGGTGAGCACGAACTCGATTATGTGAAAAAATGTAGAATTTGCAAAAACACATCTCTGGTCATTGGGAATGACCTCCAAGCCTTTGGGTTGGTATTCCAAGGCAAATACCAATCCTAAGGCTCAGGGATTCCCAAAGAAAAGTGTGTTACTCACTTGGCTCACGTTATGTCTTAGTTTTGACCTTTTTTGCTTCTTTGGGATACATGTTAAGCAAGACATAATG